>CM031997.1:3500210-3900248 GCA_018804465.1 Populus tomentosa
GATAAATGGGGAGTGCATGGAGGAATGCAGGAGATAAGCCTAGTACAGGGAGGATATTTTAGGGTAGATTCTTTACTTTTCTTCGGTAAAAATAGAAATTTTGGGGATGCAAAACTTTTGGTAGATGGAAAAAGAAAATGTAGACTCCAAAAAAGAATTCTTATGGAAAATTCATGTCCATTTGAGTTGACATGTATTGGCACAACTTGAAACATACATTCATGTGGCTGTGCTCAGCCTAAATATGAGCA
Organism: Populus tomentosa; assembly: GCA_018804465.1. Classification (NCBI taxonomy): domain Eukaryota; kingdom Viridiplantae; phylum Streptophyta; class Magnoliopsida; order Malpighiales; family Salicaceae; genus Populus; species Populus tomentosa. The sequence continues at coordinate 3,500,462 of CM031997.1, forward strand.
TTGACAAGACCTGGTGTCTACTTAAAATCATAGCACTTTTGCAAGCATCCCTTCTTAGAAATCACATCCTTGACCTCCTTTTCAGCACAACTCTTAAAACTTTTTCACTTTTACCCTTCTAGTCAACATCTTTAACACTTTTTTTTCCCAATAAAATTAAGTATTTGTTGCAAGTAAGAAAATGCCAAAAATATGGGTGGTTACTAAAGAAATTGTACATGTACATAAGATTTTGCATTTACATATACTATCAAAATATATGTAGTCTTGTCCTTGATTCTTGATTTTTTAGATTGAACAAATTTAACACTCCATATCTGTTAACACTAATGTCATGTCCATAAATCATACTTTAGTATTTTTTGAATAGACAATATTATGCTGTGTTCAATCCCATCAGGCTTTGTTTGACTGCCACAAAAGCCTTCATTCTCATTTTCTGTTTTCTCTTTTAGTTCTAACTATGATGATTCATTGTTGCTGAAGTGATAATCTTACAAGCAGGTTGGATTATTTTTATTATCTGAGCACAATTTGTTAATGTGATTAACGCTTTTTTGAAGTGGCTCATATTTTGTGTTTGAAGACAAAACAAATCAAATATAAATTTGTTTTTATAAAGAGTATATTTGTACACACTAACATATCTTTAGTGAATTGTATCATAGTCATATCCTGATCCATGCTTTGTAGTATGTCAAATTGCTTTGAAGGTGGGAATGTGGTAGAGATTATTCAGATTTAGTACCTTTTCTTACATTTCATATCTGCACATTCAGGCACATATGAAAGCAACAAGGATCACATTAGAGATCCAAAAGACAATGCTTCAGGTCATAGGGTCAAATGCACTGCATCTCTGTGGAACTCAATTAAAGGCTTCTTGGGGTATATTTTACTGACTTCACACATTACTTTCCTATTCTGCCTTCATAAAGTTGTGTGTGATTAGGAGTGATATCACTTACAATGATGTTTTAATCATAAAGCAGAATCAAAATGCCAACTTAGATAAATAATAAAGCACTAAGATATAAATGAAGAATATATAATACTTCCCTGAATCTCTGTGGTCAAAACTCTTGAAAAAGAAAGGGGGCATGGGCTGGAGCATTGCAAGCAACCTAAGCTTGCAGGTGTTAGTCTTGAGATCAGCCAGTTTTTGTAGACAGTTTGAAGGATAAAGAGGCCCAGATTTTCTTCCTCGAACTCCTCCTGGAGCCATAGTTGCATAATAGCCTTTCTGTGCGTGTCCTCTCCTATACCTATGTTATTGATTTCAAGCTGCCTTTTTTTTCTTTTTTTTTCTCATTCAATTCTCTGTCCTATGAAGTCCTTGCTCACCTACTCCTACAGTCTATGAATTTTACTTGCACATGTTTCGCTCCAGATCAGGTAGCACTAGAAAATTTAGAAAAGGAAAGGGTGGGCATGGACTGGAGCATTTGAGCATCACATAGGGTGCCATGAATGTTGGTTAAACATGTCTGCCTCTAATTTTGTTCACCTTGTAGATCTAGTCGTTTGGTTTTATTTACATGGCATACATGGAGAACCCGTGCCTCCAAATGTGCAATGAAGGGATCTGGACTTGATTGATGTATGAGGAGGATCATGGTTGAAAACATTCTCAAAAAAATAAAATATTATGGGTGGAAATGCTAGTTGCGTTCTAATGAATTGGTGTTGATGTCTTTTTATTTGTGTTTTGCTTGGTTAATTGCAAGGCATCGATATCTTCAATTTCTGGTAACAAAATAAAGTGCATTATGTTAATCAGTGAGTGCTTTCAACCATACCTTTTATGAGTAGCAGTACAAGTAATAAATGAGTCACGGGGCTCGTGTACTTGTACAGATCAGTGGAACATTGTTTATCAAAATCTTTAAACTTGTAGGAAACAAATGTTTGTGTTGTAAGCATGTAGTTTTTTGCCCTCTCTTACGTACTGGCCTCTTAAACTATGAATTTGCAGGCAAAAGCAATCACGGGAAAGGTTTGCCTGTGTCACCATGACCAACACATCACTGTTGTGGAGATCTGGCAAACCGGATTTTTCCATCATGTTGTCTGTAATGACATTTTCAGTTCTAACTTGTGTTTTAACCTCCATGCGAAAGATACAAAGGAACAATTCCTCGCATATACAAAACATTAGGAAGAAATGATTTTCAGCTGAGGTCAAAGTTTTGAGAAACGTGATATGAGGTGTAGTCTTTGCCCATACCTGTAATAGATGTAATGGGATTTGATGCATTTTATTTATTTCCTGGCATCTTTCCCTTAGATTTATCGTTCTCAAGGGCAGGCATGAAGATTAGATTGTTCTTAGCATGTAGATGCCGCTTTCAATAGCTCAAGCCTATCCGTATATGTATTTTTTGATTGGTTTTGCAAGTAACTTCACTGTCTGCCGATTCACCGGAGCTCATCATTCTTGTAATCAAAACTGATAGTGATTCTCATCATATTTACTTTGAATAATGGATTGATAGCCTCGTGATTTGAGGTCTGGAGCTTGGACTGATCAAGAATGTGTTAAACTAAAGTGTTCTTTCCAGAATCAATGCTACCGGGTCAGAACCAGGGATCCATTTCTCTTATGTTTTACTTCTAGCCATCTGTGTCAACGCAAGAGCAGGGCATGGTCACCATCGATGATGTCTATGATTGGCTAGAACAATGTTTGAAAAGATATCAAACTGGCTATGGCTAGGAGCATCAGAGCAAAAAAAATGAATTTCTAGGGCTTTCATATACAGCAGACCAACTTCAGATAATAACCCTATCTTTTTATCTCCTTTTTTCATTTTTCAGTTTATTTGGCCTTGTGAACAATTGTAGACTGAAGCATATGAGCCCGCTAATGGACTGACATTGACACTATATTACTTCAGTATTAAGTTATTGCAACGTTGAAATTTCAACTGAACTTCTAGCTCTGACATTGAAACGCGTTAAGCAATCCGATTCAACTCCTTATAATCCCCTCCATTATTCCATTTTGTTTTCCCATCTCAAGATTCGTTGTCCAATCTTTCCTAGAAAATCCCCATATCACCTCTCGTCGATTTTCCTTCTCACCAAACAGTAACCAATGGCACTGGAATGGGTAGCGGTTGCCTATGCTGCTGGAGCAGAAGCCATCATGCTCCTCCTCTTAACCCTCCCAGGCTTAAACCCCTTACGCAATGGCCTTTTGTCTGTAACTAAAACCCTCCTGAAACCCTTCTTCTCAATATTGCCAATCTGCCTCTTCTTGGTTATGGACATCTACTGGAAAAATGAAACGATGACCTCTTGTAAGACCCTCAATTCCTGCTCTCCATCGGAGAATATGCGCCACCAAAAGTCCACTATAAAGAGCCAACGCAACGCGCTTCTGGTTGCTGCAGCGTTGGTTTTTTACTGGCTCTTGTACTCTGTAACGAAGCTTATTGATCGAGTTGAGCGGTTGCAGATTCAGATCAAAAGGTCTACAAAAAATGATTGACACTTTGCCCGAGCACTATCCTTGATGGAGATAGCCTTTGACTTTTTGAGAGGTTATATCTCTTGGTAAATGTGAATGATGTTTTTAGGCACTTGGGCTAGTTTGGTTCTTGGCCTTTGTCTTGGCAAATCACGTCACATCGAAAGAGTCTCTTTTTAAAATGTATTTAGGCTAGATTTTGCAATTATATCGCCTTGTTTACTTGAATGGAGACAGGAAACGAAGGATTTTTATATCCACAGAGGTGGTGGCAATGACTCATGCAGGTAAAAAATATTATGTATTGTAGGAGGTGGTTATGGGTTAGAATTTGAAATTAAAAAGTTTGTATTTTTTGTGATTTTAGATTTGAGTTATGTGATTGTTTATATAATGATTATTGGAGGTTTATTTGTTAATTTTAGAGTCTATGATATTAATTGAGATGCTTGACACCAATGTTAATAATATATATATATATATATATATATTTTGTGCCTAGGAATAGTGTTTTCATCACAAATCTTTTAATGTTTTTTTTTTTTAGTTGTTAATAATTGAAACAGCCGTCTTGTTGCGTTGCATTACGATGTGAGATATTTAATTGGTTGAATTGCCTCAGCGCCACAAATTGGCTTCCAGGATCATTTACAATTAATGTTGTCAAGAAGCAGCTTTTATTGGTGAAAATTAATACCAAAAAAAGAGCTTTACAACTCTCTAATCTTTACACTTTATATCAAGTTTTCTAGGAGCAAGGTGTAGTGTGAGGTGCAAATGTGCGTTTGAACAAGTCATTCATGCCTTTAGAATTTTTGGATCACAAGCACTTGCAATGAAATGCGGATTTTGGGCCAAGCCCATAATAGCTGATTTTAGCCCAATTAGAATTTCAATAAATTTTATAGATTCCAGATTACATCATTCTATACCCAGAGAAAGGCCCAATTAAAATTCATTGCCCCCATTTAGAAAAATTCAGGATAGTTTTAATTACGTAGCTTCTTCTTTGCTTCTTCTTTTTTCTTATTTTTTTCCCTTTAAATTCTTGTGTACTGAACTATTTGATGTGACAAGCTGCTGTAAGTTCTAATTCTGCATTGCTGCAAAAATTCCTCTTCCTATTAGAACCTAATTTAACTAGTTAATTGTAATGTTTTAGTACATTTAAGGTTTTTTAAACAAAAAACAAAAGAAAAAAAGAATGAGATAATGGATAACAAATTCCATTACTTGAGAATTATTTTAAAAGTAATAAAAATATAATCATAGAGAATTATTTTACATTATTATTAAACATGGCTAAGAAAGTTAACTTTAAAACTTTTAATTTAATTCATTATCTAATTCGAGTTTAAAATTAAACCATATAAGATTCGTTTCAATAGGACCTAATCGATTTGGTTGGTCTAATGACAACCTGTTCGACCAATAAATAAAAAAATCTTAAAAAAAATTAAGAAAAAAAATAATGAATTTAACAAGAAAAAAAACCCTCAGTAAAATTTTTTATTTGACTTAAATATAAAATTAAATTATATAAAAATTATCTTGATATAATCTAGTTGATTTAGCCCATTCAAAAACATCTTGATTACTATTAAATAAAATTTCAAAGCCAATAAAATTGTGAAACAAATAATAATAAAAAAAGGGCTGATTTTTTTTAAAGAAAAAAAAGTAAAAAAAAAAAACCTCCACCGTTCATATCCTAGTTTTTTTTTTCCCCTGTTGTAGGGTAATCCTCCTTGGAATTAATGCATTCATGCCAAACGTACTTGAACCTTGAATTATATCATACCCTGCATGTGTCGGTCGTATCTGTGGCTAATACTGTTCAACAACAGCGACATCAAATTATTTTGTGAAGTCTAGCACAGCCCAGAAAAGACTTTCAACACACACTTTTCAAACTTTTATGGAGTCTCTTTCGGGCTCCCACGCAACTCAAGATTCTGGATTTTTTTTCTTTCTTTCTTCTGCGTTCTCCTGATGTGCAAGTTATCTTGTAGCCAGAACTGGTTTTTATGGCTACCAAATGCGTATAGGTAGAGCATAAAAACAAGGATTTAGCATGCCATACGAGTCAATCTCAGGGATGATTCAAGAATATCAGACCTAGCCGGCCTTGCCTAACACCACCGGCAGAGGTTTTATCAATAAACCTAAAACGTAGGTTCATGGAAAGTTTCTGGACGAAGTCTAAACCACCATAGCTATAATCCTTTGTTTTCTTGCATTAGATATATCCCATCAACCATCGAGGGAACGAGAGGGTGTAGGATATGACAGTTGGTTGGAGGTTGGCCACTGAATTACGTGCGGTATACTTCGTATTTTTGTCCAGTGTTTTTTCTTTTCTTTTATAAGAGGCTTGGAAAATGACGTGGGGGAGGTGATTAAGAGTGCAGTGATGGTTATGTTTAAAATGTTTTTTTATTAAAAATATATTAAAATAATATATATTTTTATTTTTTTAAATTATCTTTAACATAGCATATCAAAACAATTTAAAAATATTTTTTTTTATTTTAACTAAAAATAAAATTTAAATTTTTAAAAAATATAATTTTAATCATGTTATCAAACACTTTGATGTCATTAATGCCGAAGCTTGATTTCAGGATGAACTTTGCTTTGCTTTTTTTTTTTTTTTTGTGGAGTTTTTTGCACATGAACTTGAACTGCACAGGTTAACCATGGAAATCTATCAATTACAAGCAGAGAATTAAATAGTGACCATGAATCTACTTTTGCATCCTAAATTAACCTCATATTAATGCACTTCTCCAATTTTTCACATTAAATGTCATTCTTGAAGATGTTTAAAACTTATATATATATATATATATATATATATATATATATATATATATATATATCACCTAAATATAAACAATTTTCGACATTTCCTTCATAAGAAAAGATCAATGTTCTACATAATTATCAGTATATATCATATACATAAATATATGTATATATCACTTATCTTCTCTCTTTATCTCAAAGAAAGAAAGAAAAAACAAACCTAAAAAATCCAGCCTTCATGAAGTAGTTGATGGTTACAGCCAACGCCTTTCACCAGCTGCAATAATCCCTCTTTATTTTTCTTGGTAGTTTTAAATCATATGAGCTTTCTTTTATTTATTTATAGCGTTTTTTAATCTCTTGTCATTAGGATCTTTTTGCACTCTTACATGGTCAATTCAGAATTTAGGAAGTTTAAAGGTTTTTTTTTTTTTTTATCGTTTATATCATTCAAAGGATCATATATTACCATATAAACTATATGTTAAGATTATTAAATACTTTTCAAAATAAAAGTTATGACTATCATAATTTTATTTTATCTAAACATAGTGCAAGGACTCAAACTAGTGATTTGTTTATATTTTTAATTATGAATAATGAAATTGTTATTTTTCTTTATATAGAAACGTGGATTTTATATATGTATCATATAAATTATTAAGCAAGTGGTAAGAAATCATTAATTTCTTTAGCGAATTCAATTTTTTTAAAAAAGAAAAGGTACATTCAATATTTAGTTTTTTTTTATAAAGGATTTCGACTTAATGCGTGTTTGTGAGTGTGGTTACGGTTATTTTATAAAATATTTTTCATTTAAAAATACATTAAAATAATATTTTTTTTATTTTTTTAAATTATGTTCTATATCAGTACATTAAAATGATCTTTAAAAAATAAATAATGAATAATTTGAAACAAAAAAAAATTTTAATTTTTTCAAAAACATTTTTAAAACATAAAAACTTGTTAAAACATTAAAGTTTTACAACATTCATTCACAATATTTCACATAATCCCTTGTTTTATGTTTTTCATATGTACTTTGATATGAAATTATTGTGATGCGACTTTATTTTTTTTTCGATAATTAAAGATATTCACGAATCATATGGTACATGATTAAGAGAATTTGCCCTAAATTGGCCCATCAAAGCATTATTTTCTTAGCGTGTGATACAATGAAGTTGGAACCGACAAGGGAAACACAACAAGGAGTGGCTTTCCAACCATAATCAGCATGTAACAGCTAATAAAGTGTCTTCGTAATGAGTATGGGGCTGAAACCTAAATTGCATGCCTTTTATAAAAGTGTCTTAAAAGTCACCTAAGTGTGTGTATATATATATATATATTATTTGGGGTGTTTGTGATTATATAGTGGTTATTTTCAAAGTATTTTTTATTTAAAAATATATCAAAATATATATATTTTTTTTATTTTTGATATATATATATTAAAATAATTTGAAAATATAAAAACAAAATTAATTTTAAACAAAATCAAATTTTAAAATTTTTTCAACTCTCATCTGAAACACAAAATCAAATAGATGCGCTCATACATATTGTGGATCCCACAATTCCGAATCCAAAGAGAAAATAAAGGGAAATCTTGGATTCCATTCTGATTGTTTTTTAATTGAGTTTTAGACTTGGAGAAGCTACAAAACTTTCTCTTGGATTCCAAAGAGAAGATTTTTCTTGTCTCCTCTTGTTCTTTTTAAATGAAATCTCCTTGTATTTATAAGTTTTGAGAGGGAAGAAAACTGGCTTTTAGACGGACCTACATCGATCTGCTAGTGCATGGCCAAACAGCCTGGCTTCTTTAAAATTCTGTCCAGCAATTGATGATGTTGCCTTAAAAGTATGATTAGTTTTCAAAATTAAAAAAAATATATATGGGGAAAATCTAAGTGGGCCTAATTATCTCTTACCATGTGATTTGAACATGTCGGGAATATTAGAGAAAATGGGATTCTCTTTTCTTTCGCAATTTGGGATATAAAACATGAGATCAATCACCCGAGGTTAGAAACAAATTCTTCCTAATCAATTAAGTAGAATTCTTTTGGAAATAATATATCCAACTTTTTTCTCATGTCAATTCTCCACCTAGGTTTGGAGATAATTAGATAATTCATCATTTATAAGATCATTACATATCATATTTACTTATAATAAGCATTAAATCTTGAGTTATATTATATTATACTATAAACTAAAAAAAAAATAGAAGTGACAATCACTTTGCATCTAAACTTAGATGTGCGCTTTTTTTCTTTTTCTTTACTATCGAACTTTATTCCTTTATAATTTTAACCTTTGAAGTTATATTAACATGGTTTTTTTATTAGAGTTTCTTTTACTTTCCATACTCTTAAATATACAAAATATCAAAAAATATTATGTGGGTTTTTTTCTTATGGCAATTCTCAACCTAAGTTTTGAGATAATTAATTAATCATCACTTCTCAATGACTTATAAATATTAATAGTCTGTTTGTTTGTTTATTTTTAAGGTTGTTTAATTTGAATCAAATGTGGTTTTATAAATGGGACTCACTAATAAATTGAGGTCCAATATTAAGAAACATCTTCCACCTGCTTTTTTTTTTTTTTGGGGGGGGGTTCGAGTCTATTTGTTTTTGCATTTTAAAAGTATTTTTTAAAAAAATTAATTTATTTTTATTATTTTACTTCAAATTAATATATTTTTTGTCTTTAAATAAAAGGATAAGTGTTTTATAGAAGATTGCAATGTTTCTATATATATATATATATATATATTAGTATTATATGCTTCAAATAGAAAAGTTTAGGAGATACTTCAACACTCAGGAGAAACTATTATTAGATATTTAAATGAAGTTTTTAGAATGGTATATTTCCCCGCATTGGATATTATAAAACCAAAAGATCCAGAATTTTTAAATACATCACGCGAAATAGAGAACAACCCAGGACATTAGCCTTATTTCAAGGTAAAAATAATGTATTTTTTAATTAATATAGCTATGGATTAATTATTTCGCTAATGTTAGAGTTTAATCTCATAACACTAGTGGTTCTTGCTTATTATTTTTCTTGTAGAATTATGTAAGAGTTATCAATGGTACACATGTGCAACATGTGTAAATACAAAAAATCAACTATTATTTATAAGCAGAAAAGATATACCGACATAAAATATAATGAATGCATATAGTTTTGATATATAATTCATTTTTGTTTGGGATGGACGGAAGAGTAGTTTACACAATACATGAATTTGTTTTCAGGCAATAAACATTCATAATATTAAATCCCCTAAGCCACTCGAAGGTATTAACAATAAAAAAATATGTAATGTTATTATTATTATTATTTTGAAAGTTAAAGTTGTTGTAATTATTGGGAAATAAACAACAACATCAAAATATGCTATCTCAGGGAAATACTACTTAGTCAATTCATAATATTCCAATGAATATGGCTTTTTAGGTTCATATAGAGGTGAAAAATATCATTTGCAAGTATTTTATAGGTGGGGACAACCACAAATTCAGGAAGAAATTTTCAATCGTGCTCACTCTTCAATACGTTGTGTAATGAACATATATTTGGAGTGTGGAAAAAAAAAGGATGGAGAATTTTGCAGAATATACCCTTGTTTCTTTACAAAACGCAAATTCAAATTGTAGTGTCATCAATAACAATACACAACTATATTAAAAAAAAGTTGCATTACGATGTAGTATTTACATAATTTGATCACCATTCGGATTTCATTCCTAAGCACTTTTTAACTGAGGTCTTCCTATATGGATTATGTTCATAATGAAATTGCATTGAATTTAATGGGACAATAAAATTGATGTTGTAATTTGCATGGTTATTTTTACAATGTATTAACAGACAAAACAATAAATAGATGCATGTTCTTTTATGTTATTTCATTACCAACATCAATTTCAATATCGTTTTTAACCAAACACCTTGAACATTTTTTTGCATAACGGTAACTTAAACTATAATTTTAACAGAACATATATTTTTATCAAATTATATGTTAAAAAACATTAAACTTGAAATTTCTTGAATATGAAATCCCTAATTTTACTATTAAGACACTTTTTATAATTAAGCATGTTTAGTATTGTGACAGTGGTTGCTTTTAAAAGTATTGTTTTATTTTAAAATGCATCAAAATAATATTTTTTATTTTTTAAAAATTTATTTTAATATCAGTATATCAAAATGATATGAAAATATAAAAAAATAATTTAAAGTAAATAAATAATAAATAATTTTTAAAAAAATAATTTAAAATATAAAAACAAGCATGATCAAACGATTAGCTTATGTCATAACCTTGAGTTTTTTTTTTTCAATAATTATCGTTTCAGCTCAAGCTAAAGCTTGAGTTAAAAAGGTGACTGATGGCATGGCAGCATATCTTCAAACTTTTTGACCTTTTGAGTTTTATGCACTAACTACATAAGCATTGCAAAAACTTTCACAACAATCAAGGGGTGAGAAATTCAACCGTTAATTTTTTTTCATAATCTTTTGAAACATACCATATTAATGAATACATGGACCTACAGTGTGATCATGATATATTTGAAAGTATGGTTTTGATTATTTTTTAAAGTGTTTTTCATTCTGAAATGCATCAAAATGATATTTTTTTATTTTTAAAAAATTATTTTTGAGATTAACGTATAAAAAAATTCAAAATATACTAAAAAAATAATTTTTAATAAAAAAAATTGAATTTTTTAAAAACACGAGTTAGCCCGTATTTCTAAATGAGCTCTTGTTTTACAACCCTAATTATTGCCCTGTAAAATTCGGATCAAGTTCTCTTTAATTCGGATTTAACTAAACTTGGGATCCTTAAGCACACGTATACAATGAAAATTGAAAATCAAGCAAATAAAAGACGTTGTGATTTTTTTATGCTATGTTATTTTATTTAACATCAATCCAAAATTATACGTAAGAACTGCAAGAAATCAAATAAACAAAATTATACTAACTGAATTTTCTGCAAGTGAATATTAAAAATTCTCAATTTTTCATGCATATATTCTAGTTAACAAACATTTATATCTCGTAATTATAGAGAATATCCAATATTAAGAAAAGTATAGTTTATTTCTCAACAGAAATATACGATTGAAGTTCAAACCAAATATATATATATAAGAAAAAAAGGACGAAAGTGAAACTTTGGACGATTTTTACGATTCAAAGGGAGAAAATATGAATTAGAATGGTGGATAAAATGTCAAGATCCAAGGGAAGATGCCTGTCAGAGTCTGTCATGGCCTCTATATTTAGGATATTGTTGTTTTAATATTTGTTACAAAAGCAGGCCTCCTCGTGAGAGTGAGAGAGCACCTGTCTTTATCATGCGTCCCTACCCGCCACTTGCCAAACTAGGGTTTTTCGAATTTTTTTATTTTTAGCTTTTCAGGTTTTTAAGTTTGATACCCATATATATTAATTTTCTATTATATCTATATTTTATGTATTAACAGTTGAATAATAAATTTAGATATTTATGCACCGAGATTTGGATATTTATTACTAAAATAAGAATTTTAGATATTCATTTTTTTATATTAAATAAAAAATTTAAAAATTTATATTTAATCATTCGAGTTTTAAATATTCATTACTGAAATACAATTTATTATTCAATATAAAATCTAATCTAAATATATATATATATAATTGAATTAGATAATATTTATACCTAATTTATTAAATTAGTCATATAGTAAAATAATTATTTTCAAATAAATTATATATTCAATTAATTTAAACCAAGTTTAAATTAAATTATCATTCCTAATTAATGCAACAATCATGATGCCCAATCACGCACGCCATGTCTCCATGTACAAGATAACATGCTCATGCAACAAAAGGTCCTTGTCCAATTACAAGGGCCCCCACCGAAATATCGTGGATTCGTACGAATGAAAATGAAGATTTAGAAATTTTTACTCTAGTGGTTGTTGTTTTATTTATTTATATTTTTTTTTGGTATTTGAAGCTAACCATACATCTAATTAATTATGATAATGCTTTTTCTTTGTACACGTTACGTTATGAATTGAATAAAAAAAAATTTAACCTAAAAATAAAATCGAGCTCCAATAAACTATTTGTAATTAATTATTATTAAATTTAATATAATAGGTTAATATTTAATTTTCTCGACATTACTCTTTGCATAACTTTAGTTTAAAATTAACTATATAAAGTTATCATTACATAATTTCATTAACTTGATGAGTTCAAAAATAACTTGATCAACAGGTAAAAAACATGGTTTGATTTTAAAAAAAAAATCAAGACACCATTTTTTTTAATATTGAGACGTAACATATTAGATCAACCTAGCTTTGCGACTTAACCCATTAAACTCGCTACCTAGATCATGAATTCTACTGGATTTAAGAACTTTATTTTTTAAAACTATTGTTTACTTAATGATATGATAACAAAATCAAACAATTACAAAATTAAGCATTAATCAAATGTTAAAATATTTATTTGAGACTATGATAACTTTATATAAAGAAAATCAAAACAAATTATGAATACTGATTCAGAATTAACTAAATATTAAATGATGAAATTGATAAATAAAAAAAATAGCAAGCAAAGAAGGGTATATCAGTTGAAGTAGAATTTTTTTTTTAATCAATTAAAACCTCTTCCCAATTCAATTAGGGAAAAAAAAAGATTGATTTAAAAAAAAATATTTGACATTGTTATTAAATCAAACCAACGGATCAACCTTGAAACCTTCTGACTCGATTTATTGCTTAGCCCAGGTTTAAAATGAACTCTTATATGAGTTGACTCTACATGGCACAGTTGACTTCATGTGTCCAAAGATAATCTAGATAACCGGTAAAAATATGGTTTGACTATAAAACAAATTTCAAGATGATATCCTTTTTATATAATATTGAAGCAACAACACATTGGATTGACCCTAGCTTTACAACTTAACTTAAAACTCGTGACCTAGATTATAGACTTTATTGAATTTAAAAAGTTTGTTTTAAACTATTTTTTATTTAATAATCTTGTAAAAAAAATAAACGCTTGCAAAAATCAAATACCAAGATATTTGTTTTAGACTATAATAACCTCATAAAAAATAAAATGAACAATATAAAGTCAATAAAATATTGAAGGTTAGAAGTGAAAGAAAAAATTTAAAAGGTTGGATTAAAAAAAATAAAAACAAAATTAAGGTGTTTCATTATTTATATCAGCAATGAAGTACCATGTTATCTTTTCTTTTCTTTTCTTTTCTTTTCTTTTTGTAAGTGGAGAGAAGAAAGTCAATAATTCTTGTATCTTGTTGGAATGTGTAATATCACTGCTAGGTCATGAGATCAAAAGTAGATAGAGAGAGTTGACGTTACGGTAGTGTTTGTTTTTGTGGTTGGACCTGCGCTTTGAATTTTTTTAATCTTTTTTTAGCTTTCAAATTAATGTTTTTTCTTTTGTGTTCTTCAATCATTTTAATATGTTGATGTCAAATTTTTTTTTTAAATATTTTGATGCATTTCCAAAAGAAAAACACTTTGAAAAACAACCTCTATCACAATCCTAAACATGCTTGTGTTAGCTCGGTAGCATTTCATAATTTGAAATTAAGCAATACTTCTTTGGATTTTTCTTTCTTGTATCCCTTTTTATTAGTGATGAATATAGCATGCAATATTTTCTTTTGATTTTAGTAAGTATCTCTACCCTGTTAGCATTTAATGGGGTCATCATCAACTCTAGATATACTAACCTAATATGTGCAAGATCCTTGGGATTACTTCTGAATGTCTGTGTATCACAAGGGGGATATCTATCATGTTTTGAAGATTCCTCATTTCACCTATAAAAACATGGATACCCCTGTCTAGCCACACTCACTTCCACCATACGAATGTAATTCTTTATAGTTTGCTTTACATAGAGAAGAATCATATCGAGTAGAGCATATAGCCGCTTTCAAAGATAGCAATTATCCACATTTCTAATAAGAGCTTATATCATCATGGGTTATCGCAAGTTTTTCACTTTTGACATCTCTTTATTAAATCTTTTTAGGTAGGCCTTATTACTTTTTCTTTCTTATTGGGTGATGGTGAAAAATTTTATGGAGCTCTTCTTTACAAGTATATTGGTACTGAAGTGAGTAATTAGTTTATGACACGGGTCAATAAAGTTAATTGTACTATTTGGTTATAAACTATGATTCCAGACTCTATCTGACCCATAAAAACTAGTGGAGAGAATTCCACTCATGGTGATGGTATCTTAGATCACCAATCCAAGATTGCTTCTAACATTTTGGATATGTTCTCTAAGATCAAATAGGTCATTGTAGTTGTTCAAATTCATCCTTTTAACTATAAAATCTTTGAGAAACATGTTGTCAACATGTTTTAACATAATAAAGAGTCTCTTATATATCATGGAACATTTCTATCATTTTTATCCTTGTTTCTGCATGGCTTTTTTAGCTCTGAACTACTAGAATGAGATTTTCATGGAGAACGGGGTTCTTGGTAAGAGTCATGACCTATGGCCTTGCTTTTTATGTATAATTTTGGTTACCTCATGTGAGAATGCTTTTTATGATTACTCATCGAAATGATAAGGGTGTTGTGCCTACTTTTCTTCGCTTTGTTTTGCCTAGTTTCTTTTATAAACTAAAGTTACCTGTGCACAAAAACTGCTAAAAAAGAAGGTTGTTGAACAGTCAGTGGTAGATGGATGCAAAAAGCCTCGAGTTGTTGTTAGGTAGCCAAAATAGCTTCTTTAAGTGCTCTTATCCACTGAGCAAATTGTTGAAAGTCGATCATAGTTGATGGAGATGGTGGAAGCTCTATAATTCTTCTACCTAGTATTTCCGTGTTATCAACCGTGGAAAATCTTGAGTAATAAAAGGAATGGGAAAAAGTTTGGATTGAAAACAACAAATGACACCGCTGATAAAGTTGATGAAAAAATTCAATAAATCTCTTTATGTTTTTCCATAGCTAACAGCGGATTAGGCTGCACTAGTGTGGATTATGTTGGTGTTAGTTGTAAAACAACTCTCTAATGCTTAAATTAATTTTGAGTGTTTTATAAGAGATAATTAGGTAAAAAAAATCTTTAGAAGATAAAAGAGGTGATTTGCTATGTGTGGCCAAGAGATGATAGTCATAAAATCTCGTTGGCATTTAATTTTTATAAAAACTTGTTCCATGACCTACCTTTCCCAAGATGAAGGTTAGGCTTAGAGGTGACAAGGCTATTTGTAGCTTACCTTACAAAGTGGCTATGCTAAAAAGATCTTTACCTTATGGATTAAAAAAGCGAGCTTCATTAGTTTAGAAAACAATGCTTGATCGATTGTGCTGTTCGTGTAATAAAAAGTATGGGTTTAAATATTTTATTAATTGAATTGTGTAATAAGATTTATTATGAGCAGTGAATACTCAAAGAATATAATATAGAAAACTTTGGTCAATAAGAAATATATGTATAAAAATAAATGGGGTTGGGTTATTCTCGCATTAACCTAGGCTGTGCCCAAGGGCACACCCAGCTCGTATGGCCCTAGCCCAAATAAGTTATTGCCTTTACTCGCTAAGCTTAGCTTAGACAAGTAGGCCTTTTAGCCCAACACTTTTTCTTTAATATGATACAAACACTTTTTATAGGTTTGTTATGATGCATGATAGTTTTTTTCAAAAAGTTTTATTCTTTGATGTAAAGATACATGTATAGCAAGAGGAAAATTCTTCTTATCGATGGGTTGCTAGAGTGAAAGAGCACAGTAGCTCCTTCTCCCTTACATTATAATTTATTTTCAAATTGAGAAATATTTACTTTTCTAAATTTTTATTCTATTATTTTATTCTTCATGTAAAAATCTTCCTTTTATAAACTTTAGGGTAGCATTTGATTATTGTTACAAAACAGAAGAGATTGAAATAGTAAGGACAAAGAAGACTAGACAAAAAAGAAACAGAGACATAATTGTGTTTGGTAATGGTATATAAGACAAAATGACTGTCTCTTTATCATATTTGGTAGTGGTGTACAAGACATAATAAAGTATAAAAAATTTATTTTACCCTTAATATATATTGTTGTCAAACTTATATATTTTTAAAAAATAATTATATATATTTTTGTCTTACTTTAGTTTATATTAAGTGTTAAAATTTAATAATATTATAATAACTCTAGTTATAAAACAAGGACTGGCTTGGCAGGTTGATCCGAAACCTGGCCTGAACTAGTCTGAGTTCAAGAGAAAATAGAGGAAGGATTGAATCAACTTGACCTGATAAAAAACTCAAGTCAACCCGAGATAAAATATAGGTCAGAAATCCATTGACTTTTTTGAAAAATAATTATGGTCAAATAAGGTTGTTTTGATTATTTACTTCTTTAAATTTTTATTTTATTATTTTATTCTTCATGCAAAAATCATCATTTTATAAGCTTTAAGATAGCATTTGATAATTTTTCTAAGACAGAAAAGACTAAAACAGTGGAGATAAAGAAGACAAAGACATAATTATGTTTGGTAGTGGTATACAAGACATAATAAATATAAAAAAAAGTTTATTTTGCCCTTAATATATATTGTTGTCAATCTTATATATTTTTTTAAAAAAATTAGATATTTTTTTTTTATTTTAGTTTATATTGAGTGTTGAAATTAATGATATTATAATAAGGATTGGCTTAACAGGTTGACCTTAAATCGGGTCGAACTCGGGCCTGAACTAATCTGAGTTTAAGAAAAAATAGAGGAATGATTGACTAAATTTGACCTGATCAAAAACTCATGTCAACCTGAGATAAAACATGAGTAAAAAATCCATTTACTTTTTTGAAAAATAATTTTGGTCAAAACAAGATTGTTTTGATCATTTTTAACTTTTTTTAGGTCAATCAAGTTTACCCTCTCGACCCGTGACTTAAAACTTACATCAGGTAGACTCCCGAGCTTAGTTTTAAAACTATAATAATTATTATTTTTATATGTACGCCAACTTGAGTCAACCTGTGTTAACCCTTCCAGCCCATGACCTGGGTCTTACCCCGATTAACCCCTGAACTAGGTTTTAAGACTATGATAATAATAACTTTATCCTTACAGTGACTTGAGTCAACTTGGGTTGACTCTTCTGATTCGTGACTTAAGCCTTGCCCGAGTTGACTCCTGAATCAATTTTTAAAACTATAATAATAAATATTTTGACTTTTATATTAACCCTCCAGATATGTAACTCGAGCTTTACTTGGGTTGACTCTCAAGTCTGGTTTTAAAACTATGATAATAGCTATTTTTATTCATACATTGAACCATGTTAATAATCAACTTCACTCGTGGTCTGGGTGTGAACACTTGATAAATTATAATACATACAAAATAAATTAAATAAAAGGATTTCAAGTATTGTGAAGGGATACAATAGAATAAAAGATAAGATATTAAGGTGTAAATTAAGTAAAAATAGAATTGTGGAACAAAAATAGCAACAGAATGAAAAGAGGGCTAACGTGTAAATACAAGAAAAATTAGACTATAAATACCTCATTTTCTCTCTCTTGGCCAACAATTTGAAACAAAAAGAGGGAAAAGATTCATGTGATTTCTCTACTTGAATTCTTGTTTATTTTATCAATAAAAGGGTTTAATTGGAGTAGTTAACTTAGTTAGACAAATTAAGATAGCTGATTTTAGTGTTATAAGTGTTTTGGAAGAAGTTCATGCTAGGGTTAGAAGAGAAATGTGAAGAAAACTTGATTTTTCTTGTATTCTTTCCTTAAATCCTTATAAAAGTAAGGTAAAGAACATGCTCCAAGTGATTAATTTTTCTAATTTTATGTTTTTATAAAGGGATTGAATTATTATGAATATGTGAAATTGTGGGTTTATGACATTAATTATGAAAATAATGCGAATTATGATTGAACCATGTTAGAAAAAAAGAGTTATAATTGGATAAAAATTTAATTTTAAATAGAAGAAACAAAATATCTTTTCCCTTTTTTATTAGAGGTTTTGGCAAAAGAAGATTTGAGAGATTTAAGGTTTTAAAGCAATTTTTTGGAAATTATGGGAAAATATAGGTTTTATAAATGTAAATAGATGAAATGAGTAAGGATTTTTTAAAGAGAGAAAACAAATCCCCACTTTCTTCTTTTAAGTGAATTTCAGCTAAGAAAAAAAAATTAGGACAATTGAGTTTTGATAAAATTGTTTAGAAATCTTACCAAATTATAGATAATTGATATTGATAGATTACTTGAACAATAATTTTTGTAAGAAAGGAGAAAAATTCTCACCTTTTTTTCTAATTGAAGTACAACCATGATAAGAAAAAAAAAAGGTTTTGATTTGGACTTCGTTAATATAAGAGGGTGGTTTTACACGAATTG
The DNA here is from genome assembly GCA_018804465.1 of Populus tomentosa. Lineage (NCBI taxonomy): Eukaryota > Viridiplantae > Streptophyta > Magnoliopsida > Malpighiales > Salicaceae > Populus > Populus tomentosa. The sequence goes on from CM031997.1 coordinate 3,519,207, forward strand.
AGTGAATCATTTGATAGTTCAGGGAGTTATGTCGATGAAAAATTTTAAAAAGAGACTCTATCCTTCTTGATTTAAAAGTTTAATCAAACTTATTTAAGGGTGTTGAATTTAATAAAGAAATATATAATTAGTATTAGAATTGTACCGGTTCAAATGAATAAGCAATGATATGGTAAATTGTATTGGTATAAAAGAGACTGCATAACCTAATAAGCAAAACAAGACATCTTTATGTACACAAGCATCAGGTATGTGTTCAATATTTTAAAGTAAGTGAATTGATACTAGAATTAAAACATGAATTAATTGTTTTAAATAATCATTCTATAAAATATGGAAACGAGAATTTGATATTGTAGTTGAGTTTTAAGGGTCTAGATGAGGAGATAATTATTGTGATTGATGTTTACAAGTTCAAAAATATTAAGTCAATAACTTAATAAATAAATAAAATACAAAGAAAACTATATCTAAATTTTGATTATATATATATATATATATATATGTGTGTGTGTGTGTGTGTGTGTGTGTGTGATTATATTTGAGGTTGTTGCATCAGGTCTTACCTTGAGTCGATCATGGGTTAAAAATCGTGACAATAACTATTTTTATTCTTATATTGACTTGAGTCAACTCTTCCAGTGATTCAAGCCTCAACTAGTGACCCAGACTTTACCCAAATCGAGTAGAGTTTTAAAATTATGATAATAACTATTTTAATACTTACATGTTATAATTGAACAATTATGGAATTAAATTTTCTTACAAAGATATTTTAGGAATAAAAAATAAAAAATATTGTTTTAGGATATATGTTTCTTTTATACCTCCTGTTTTGAAAATATAAAAATTTAATCTAAAATTATTTTAAAGAAAAATATATTTTTATATCTTTATCTTTATTTTTTCAATTAAATATATTTTTATTTTTATTGTTTCATTCCTTCTATATCTCGGACAATAAACAAATGCTATGTTAATGTCATAAAATGGCATCGAAAGCTCTTTTTATTGTCTGTGAGAACACCCATATTTTCCTGGATTATATATATATATATATATATATATATATATATATATATATAAATTAAATAAAAATCGTTGAGTCTTATTTGTTTGAAATACATAAGATTTTCAGTTTCATAAACAGAATATATAGAGTAACGAGGATCAATGTAATTAATATAGATATATTTAATAAAGTCCAGAGGTATCCCTTGACGATATAAGGCTACAAGAACAATTTATGAATCGAAAGAATACAAATTTATATACAATCTGTGCAAGTAAATCCCCAGAGACACAAATTCTTGAATCTATTTACTTGTTATTCCTTAAAAAAAAAAAAAAAGTAAAATGTTTTTCGGACACCAAAGAAGACAGGGCATGCTGTTAAGTGAAATGACAGTCTTGGAAGGGATATTTTATCATCAACTTTTCAGTAGTTGGAATGAAGGCGATATTAAAGCCATAAGCGTGCCCTTTTTAAATGCTGTTAAACTAGTTAAAGCAATTAACTACGTTGTCTCTCTAGTTAATTAATTAATTAATTATTGCCATAAAGTAGATTACACATGCACTTGTTGCTATCATAAAGCCTGAAATACATTATAAACAAACAGCCCGTATAAGCTGCCCACCGTAAAAGTTGCAACTTCTGTTTCTCCGGTTAGTAGAAAAAAAAAAAAAACTTTTAGTTTCATGTGCGATTATATTTCTCAAGTGGCTTTTTTGTATCTTACCAATGATACTTTTTGTTATTATTAAATTAATTAAGGAATATTTTAGTATTTAATCAAATATAAAATATAAAAACTATAAGCACATGTGACGCATCCTCATGTTTACTCGAGGTGTTCGTGCCTTTTAGTAAGTGACACGATTAAAAAATTAATATCTTTTTTTAAATATAGAAATGTCAAAGTAATAAATAATCCGGCAAGATCGGGATCGAACCACGAGAAAGTTAACTATATAAATTATAAATAATGATGATGATGACTTTAAAATGTAAGATTAATGTTAAGATTAACAATGATAAAATAATTGTTAATGTTAGAGGATTCACTAATATTATTACAAATAAGTATAATATAAACTCTTTTTATTAATCAACTGGAAACCACACACAAAGAAGATTCCAATCGGATGATTTATCTTTAATAGTTCATTATAAATTTTTAACATGATCATATTAATTATCTTATTTAAGTAACACCAAACTTTTAAATATTATTAGGAATTCATGATGCTAACTTATATTAATAACAAATCAAGTTCCTTTCATAGCACATGTATAGGTTATACCATACGGCTGACTATGAAAGTGTCAAGCATTTGTTGTATTAAGTGTTATACAATGCAAATCTAGATTAACCATTTAACAAGTAAGATATTAAAAATTAATAAGATAAAAAGATAAGACATGTTAATAACAAACTTTCTTGGAGATAAACATTAAAGTACATGTTGAGTTTATATTATACTTATTCTAACACCATTAGTAAAACATTTTCACCTTGACATAATAAACTTAGTCAAACATAATGAAGAAGAGAAACATAAATAAACAACATAAGAACATAAATATAGTAAAGAAAATCAAAAGCATAAACAAGATATTAAGAAAAATATAACATGAAATAAAACTTTAACATTACAAAAATATAAAGAAAGAAATAAAGAGTATGATCTTGATCTGAACAACCAAGATACCTAAATACATGGCAAATATCTCATTTTATAAGCCAAAATTTAAAAATATTGATGAAGATGCCTAAATACATGGCAAATATCTCATTTTATAAGCCAAAATTTAAAAATTTGATGAATAATTGTTGAGTGGGTGGTCACATCTTAGACTTGGTTACAATCTTTATCTTCTTGTTTGAAAAAAAAGAGTCATTGATAATGTCCGAGTTTGAATCACATTTACTTATGAAAGTTTTAGGAAATTATCTTATCTTTCCAGGAAAAAAAATTAAGGTCATTTGGGCTTCTAAAACTGGAGATATGGGTTGAACACTGAATAATATTTGGGTTGTAGGACAGATTCAGACTTCTCCGTTGTTGCTACAATTTAGATTTGAAAACGGCCTTTTAAATCTTAGATTCCTCATGAAAGTTTTAGGTCTATATCTTATCTTTCTATCTATATAGAGCAGATATAAATCCAAGATCTACAACTCTAGATATAACCAATTACCAAACAGTGTTTCAATTTGGACTGAACCAACATCTATTTTCTAAGTTTGACCCTCTCTTTGTCCTTTTAATTTCAGTACTTAAACTCATCAATCCTTTTATTTATGTGATAGACCTGCATTTAAGATGAACATTTAGCATAAATTAAAGGTATCTTATATTATTAGATATGTTATTATAAAACATGCTTTAGTTAAGGAGTTATTGATACTTCAAATGCAAAATGATGATATATAAAATCTTGATAAAAATGCATTTTTAAATACTAATTAGTAGGCTTATGTGTCTCCTCCTGATAACTGAAAATATCATTTCATGTGTTGTTAGAAGCGCTATCTTGTTCTTTTCCTGATGATATCACGTGTCGGTAATGATGGACTGATTTTTTGTCGATGGCCCTTTTTTCCCCCTTCTTTTCTATTTCTCTCCTAAAAATTGCATCTTGACCCTCATTATTGTTGGCATTTCAACTTTAATCCTTATTTTTTTTATTTTTTTTCTTGGTTTTTTTGTAAAAGTTTTATTTGTTTTTATTTTCATCATTCAATCCCAATTAGCAATATTTTTTAAAAAAATTAGTCCTTATTTTTTTTTATTTTCTTTGGCCTTTTGTTGAATTCATTTTTCTTTGCAATTTCACCATTCAATCAAAACATTATTTGTATTTCTTATTTCAACTTTGATCCTCGTTATTTTGATTTTTTGGTATTCTTTTGTGAATTTGTTTTTTAATTTTTCCCATCAATCAAAAATAAAATTTATTTTGTATTTCAATTTTGATCCTTATTTTATTATGCTATTTTTTGTTTTTAATTTTTTTTATATAATTGAGATACTTGTTTCAATTTCATCCGTCAATATTTGATTGATTGAGGATTGAGTTTCATGATTTTTTTCAATAATGTATTTCTAGTCCAATGACATAAATAACATGTTTGAAAAGTTAACACGGATTAACTTTGTTTTCTTAGATAAGCTTTGTGATTTTCATCATTTTTTTTTATTGAGTTATCTTAATTTCATAACTTAAGTTATGGATTTGAAGGATAATTCGAGTTGACTAGACTCTAATTACCAAGGTTACAAGTTTATTATTTTAACTCAAGTTAATCAGGGCTATTTTTTTAGGTCAGTTTTTTTATTTAATTTTGTATTTTTGTATTGAATTGGCTTTGAATTGAGCTACATTATTTTTCTTATTTTGAAAAAAATATTTTTTCTCATGTTATTGTAATTAGTTCTTTTAAACATAGTTCTATTATCATTATCTATTTTTTTAATCTCCTAACTAAAATAAAATAAATTTATTTAACTCAATAAAATTTATAACTTGAATAGTAATTTGTTTTGGAAACATATTTACATTACCTAAATATTATTTTTTATGATTAAAAAAAAAAAAAAAACACAGCTAGTCTTGAGTCTCTTGACATATATGGCAATGCTAGTTTCCTTTCGTATCAAACAAGTAACAAGACAGATTTCACCGTGTAAGATACTGCTCTCTCATCTCTAAATAAAAATGTCTTAATTAAGCACAAATTCCCAAGAACAAAAAAAAATAAAAATGCATTAATGATTTTTTTTATTATAAAATATTATTATTATATTCTTACCCCATTCATGTAGTTCACTTCTATTATTGTTTTTTATATAAAAATGTTATTATTATTTTCACTTTGACTTTGAAGTAAACATTTAAATTTAAAATGAGACTGTAAAAATGGAGAAAAGAACATTTATTTAGTAACCAAAAATGGGATGAAATCGATCAGTTTTGACTAGGTTTTTTAGGATAAAAACTGGTTTAAAATAGTTTGACTCGGTTTTTTTGGTTTGACTTAATTTGGCTTGGTTTTTTTTGGTTTAGATTTGGTTTGATTTTTTTGGTTTCAGATTTATAAAATCAAAACCGAATTAAATCAGTTAATTTTTAAAAAATTAATTTGTTTGATCGGTTTTTTTTAATGATTCATTTTTTTTTAGTTTTTTTACTCATCTAATATACACACATTAAAATCACATGACATGAAAAAGAACATTAACAAAATAATAATAATAATAATAATAATAAGAAAAAGCGAAAGAAAACTAAAAGTTAAAAACCAATAACAGTCGCATTTTCATTTTTTGTTGCAACCTTAAGATAAGACAAAAAGAGAAAAAAAATCAAATACAAGAACAACTCAAGAAATAATAATAAAAAAGACAAATTCACAACAAAAAATATCCTCTCCTCTCTACTCTACAAATTATTAATATTATATTAATTATTTCATGAATTTATTTTTTTAAAAATAGATATAACTAAGAGAAAAAAATCCTAAAATAAATATTTTTATAAATATAATGTTTTTATTTAAATAAATTTTAAAAAATAACTTAAAACAAAAACAGAGACAGAAAAATAAAATAATAATAATAATAAAAAAAAAACAGTTAGACTACCCCCAACACCTTTCCTGCAACAACAACCATCACTTCACTTCACACCCTTCAATGCTCTCACACTCATCATCTACATAAATCAGCTAGGGTTTCCCCTGTCACCTCTCTCTCACGCACACCAACCCCACCTATCTCTCTGCAAACAAGTTCTGTCTATCTTCCACCCCAAAAACATGAAACAAAACCTGCACTATCTCTAACACAATCCCACACATTTCCCTTTCCTTTCATTAAAAATCCCAACTTTATCACCCCCCCTTTCACTTTCCCTTCAGAAATCCTGAATTTTCTTTCCAAAAATCCAGCCTTTCAGAAAATGGAGACCATAACTCTCCTCCTTTTTCTGTTACTAATCTCTTTACCTCATTCGAAACCAGATCTCTCACCCGACCATTCAGCCCTCCTCAGCCTCCGGTCTGCCGTGCACGGCCGGACACTCCTCTGGAACGTTTCGCTGCCGAGCCCTTGTTCATGGACTGGTGTCAATTGTGAACAAAATCGTGTCACAGTTCTCCGGCTTCCTGGTTTTGCACTCACTGGAGAAATCCCACTTGGAATCTTCTCAAACTTGACACATTTACGCACTTTGAGTCTTAGGCTTAATGCACTTACTGGAAACCTTCCTCAAGATCTTGCTAATTGTAAAAGTTTAAGGAATCTTTATTTACAAGGGAATCTTTTCTCTGGAGAGATTCCTGATTTCCTGTTTAGTTTGAAAGATCTTGTGAGGTTGAACCTTGCTGAGAATAATTTCACCGGTGAGATTTCACCCGGATTTGACAATTTCACGAGGCTACGGACTTTGTTTTTGGAGGATAATTCGTTAACCGGGTCATTGCCAGATTTGAAGCTGGAGAAGCTAAAGCAGTTTAATGTAAGTAATAATTTGTTAAATGGGTCTATACCTGATACATTTAAGGGTTTTGGACCTAGTTCTTTTGGGGGCACTTCTTTATGTGGGAAGCCTCTTCCTGATTGTAAAGATAGCGGGGGGGCAATTGTGGTGCCTAGGACACCAAATGGTGGTGGACAAGGTAAGAGGAAGAAGTTGTCTGGAGGTGCAATTGCAGGTATTGTGATTGGGTCTATAGTGGGGTTACTGTTGATTGTTATGATTTTGATGTTTTTGTGTAGAAAGAAGAGTAGTAATAAGTCAAGATCGATTGACATTGCATCGATTAAACAACAAGAGATGGAGATTCAAGGGGATAAGCCAATTGTCGAGGCGGAAAATGGTGAAGGGTATGGAAATGGGTATTCTGTGGCCGCGGCGGCGGCTGCAATGGTGGGTAATGGTAAAGGTGGGGACTTGAATAGTGGTGGTGCCAATAAGTTGGTGTTTTTCGGCAAGGCACCAAGGGTGTTTGATTTAGAAGATTTGTTGAGAGCCTCTGCAGAGGTTTTGGGGAAAGGTACGTTTGGGACGGCGTACAAGGCAGTTTTGGAGATGGGAACTGTGGTGGCTGTGAAGAGGTTGAGGGATGTGACAATTTCTGAGATAGAATTTAGGGAGAAGATCGAGACTGTGGGTGCTATGGATCATGAGAATTTGGTCCCATTGAGAGCTTACTATTATAGCAGAGATGAGAAGCTTCTTGTTTATGATTACATGTCAATGGGAAGCTTGTCTGCACTTTTGCATGGTGAGTATTTCTCAATTTTTGGCTTTGATATTTTTGTTTCTTTTTTGTTGGTTCATATAATGATCTCCCTTTTTGTATTTGCATATTGGTGAATGATTGCTGAGATTTCTATGGTGCGTTGCCTTTGGAGATAATCACTACTGATTTTTTTTTTGTTGAATTATATTTATCTTTTTTCGTGTGTCTGATATCGATGGTGATCTTTTCCAACTGAATCGATCTGCCAGGATAATGATGAACTGAGTCAAAAATAGCTGACACTGTTTTCTTCCTAATTTTCTGGACTGCGCAAACCAAGTAGGTAATGTTAAATGAGTAGAAGTCAACACGTTTTGTCATTTCTTGTTTGAAATTTACTTCCAGTCAATAATAGATGATCTCAATTATTCTCTCCAGTAGGAGTTATCTAGCTATAAGTTCCCTGTGATCTAGTTTTTCATGATGACTGAGTTGTCATGTTTGCAAGCAATAATTTTGTGGTTTGTAACCTTCTTATATTTTCTTGGTGAACAATCTGGACATGCTTTGGTTTGATAAAGAATGGGAAACGATCAACAAAATTATATATATATTGACTATCAATCTATTAACCTAGAGAGGTGTATGTGTTCTGCTTCATCTAGCGTTTCCCCCATCATTTCTTCTGATACATTTTACCACAGGAAACAAGGGAGGTGGTAGGACTCCATTGAACTGGGAAATCAGGTCTGGCATTGCCCTTGCAGCTGCCCGTGGCATTGAATACCTGCACTCTCAAGGTCCCAACGTTTCCCATGGAAACATCAAGTCATCTAATATCCTTCTTACTCAATCATATGATGCCCGGGTATCTGATTTTGGGCTTGCCCACCTTGTTGGTCCTCCCTCCACTCCTAACCGAGTTGCTGGTTACCGAGCACCTGAGGTAACTGACCCTCGCAAGGTTTCCCAGAAGGCTGATGTATATAGCTTTGGTGTATTGCTGTTGGAGCTGCTGACCGGGAAGGCCCCCGCCCATGCCCTTCTGAACGAGGAGGGCGTGGACCTTCCGAGATGGGTTCAGTCTATAGTTCGAGAGGAATGGACTTCAGAGGTGTTTGATCTTGAGCTCCTCAGATACCAGAATGTTGAGGAAGAGATGGTTCAGCTCTTGCAGCTCGGGATAGATTGTGCCGCCCAATACCCTGACAATCGCCCATCAATGTCCGCCGCAACAAGGAGGATCGAGGAGCTATGTCAGTCTAGCCTGCGGGAACATCACGGGCCACAGCCTGAACCAAGCAATGATGCAGATGATAACTCATCTCGATGAGCTGGCTACATCAAACCAATGTATTGTAGAAGGATCTTCCTTGCTCTGTTTATGCCCATAATTATCACTTTTATTCTGGTGTTTGATTATATGTTTGATCGGGTCATCTTTCATTAGGAGCCAGCTGTCATGTTCTTCTTTTATCATCTCTTGCCCCTCATCCCCATTGTACTAATTTTTCCTCCTTTTTCTCCATAAATACTGGGGTGGATATCTGTTCTATTTCCTCTTGTTGGGTGGATGGATGGTGGTGGTGGTTGTAATTATTATTCTTGCTTTCACTTTTCTTTTACTTTTGATGCAGCTTTTTATCTGTTTAGATCGAGATGTTTTGGTTACTTTGAAAGGGTTTTCTAATGTTTCTTCAGGTGACTCTCATCTCTCTCTCTTTGGTAATGTAAACTCTCTTAGCCATGGCCCTCATCTGCTAAAGGCCTGTGGAGCTGCACATGACCGCATTTCAATAAAAATAATTTTTAAAAATAAAAAATATTATTTTAATTTATTTCTAAATAAAAAAAACATTTTAAATGAAGATTGTTATCACACTATGGTGTCTTTGAGTAAGATGAAAACAAAAACCAAACGCTCAATACAAAAAAACCGAACGCACCTCCAAGTAGAATGAGTCGAACATTCACTGAGGCTAAAAAGAAATGCATTCTATAAGGTTTCCTTTCGATTCTCTCACCCAATAATACTAATGGTCATGAACAGCAAGGTGTAAGTCATGTTTTATGTCTTTTTTAGGATATGGAGATCTAGTTACAAGCAAGCTAATTAAAATACTCTTATGTCTATATATATAAAAAAGATGGATCTTTTAGAATTTTGTTGGCTCCATAACTTCATTGATTTTTGTCACTGGTATTATATGTTAAGTCAAATTAAAATAATTTGCGCTTGATTAGTGTCTCTATATGAAAAGAATAAATAAAAATATATTTAGTTAAAGAGATATAAATATAAATATAAATATATCTTTTAAAGTAAATTACTACATTTTAAAATAAAAAGTATATGAAACATCTTTGTTCTCATTGTTTTTCCTTTTTATTTCAAGATGGTAACCGAATATTACTATAAAGGATTGCTACTCTAGGGGATTGATATGCAATCAAGTAATTTTATTTTTAAAAAATAAATTCAAAATTTATAGTTAATTTTTTTCCTTGAAAGAAATCTTAAATACATGGTAACGTTGAAGGATATATTTTTAAAATTATTAGAAACAAGAATTTAAACTTGATTCATATATAAATTAATAAAAAATAATCTTAATAATTGAATAGAGGGGGAAAAAAGCATCGGCTTGGTGGGTGATGTTTGACATTCGTTTCATTGAAGTCACTGCAACGCTTTTGATTGGAGATTCAGGTTCCCTTTTCTTAGTGATTAGAACGTGTATTTGGAAACTGAAAAGGGCTACCCAAATTTTATTGGGCCTGCTGTTTTTTTGAAAAGAAAAAAAGTCATAAAGGCAACAAGTACGAAAATAGACATTAACACTCAAACTTCTTTTTTTTTTTTTTTTTTTATCATTTAGGTTTTTATTCTTCTTTTCAATTTGAAAACAGAAACTAAGATAAAATAAAATTATTGTTTCGGATTTTTTGTTGGAGAAAAATAAAATAAGCAACCACTATCACAAATTTTAAAGAGTAGCTTGTTTAGTTTTGAAATATTTTGACAACTAATTACCAATTATTTCACATTTGTTAATTAAAAAAATGATATTAATACTAAAGTAACTTTGAGCAAACAAGCCTAGCAATAGAAGAAAAAAAACTTATAGTTTTTATCTAACCTGATATGATTGGTTGATTTAAAAAATTCAGAATTTAAATTTTAATTCGAATTGAAATTTTAGTTGAATTAGACTAATTATTGACCCAAGCAAAACATAATCGATCCGATAAAGTTTTTAATAATTTTATTGACTCAATTAAACCCTGTCGGATCAACATATAGAAAAAAAACAAAGAGCTATATGTTGCATTTTAATATTAATTATTGATTCAATGTTATGTTTTAATAAATCTTTAGATTGGATCTAACAATAAAAATAGATATTCTATATTTATCATCCAAAGAGTTAATCCGAGGCTAAAAGGATAAATTAACACCACAAAATAATTGCTTTTTTATTTGAGATTAAATAAATGATAAAAAACAAAAATAACCTTCAACTTTTCTAGGTTTTGTTATTTCACAAAGTTAATCATTTGTAAATATTGAACTTCTAAAAAAATCATCCTACAATATCCAATTTTCAAGTCCATTTTTTTAGATGCATAATATACACACACACACTAGCTATAAAAAATAAAAATAAAAAATCGTACCTTGTCATGTTGTCCTATGCAACTCGGCCTTCGTTTTCTTTTTCTCGAGAAAGCAACCTCACTTTGGCTCTTCTCGAGGCTGTAGTTAACTAGTGTTGTAAGTTGTAACTGGAGACACAAAAAATAATAATAAAAATAATAATAATTTGTCCTTCTTGGGCTTAGTTTTATCGGCTTCTACAATGCATTAAATTATGTTATTATAGAGTTTTAAAATGCTCTTAATTTATCTAATAATTTATAATAATTTATATATGGTTGTAATTATTTTTTAAAGTATTTTTTATTTAAAAATATAATAAAATAATATTTTTTATTTTTTTAAAATTATTTTTGATATCATAGTATTAAAATAATCTAAAAATATTAAAAAAACTATGAATTTAAAATAAAAAATTTAAATTTTTTTAAAAATATTTTTAAAACACGACAATATACCTTATGGGAATCTGTTCTTCCATGCAGATTTTTCTTGGGTAAAGAAATCCTTTAGAACACGAATCTTGCCGTTTCAAGTGGTTTGCAAGAAGAAAGACACAGCACTGCATTTACAGTGGCAGCCATGGCGTTTCTAGCATACCCCACCAGTTTAATGTCTGATATTTCTTGCTACGTAGCCATCATGTCAGTATTCAAACTCTAAGACAACTGATTTCAACATCCCATGACCTCTGTCTCAGCCATTAATTAAATATCAGCATCGTTTTGTCACATCACAAGAAAATTCCGGTGTCTTTCCCGTCGGAAGACAATCACAGAGTCAAACTGGCATCATGATTTACAAATGAGTGGGCAAGAGTTATCTGTGATTACACCTCGACAGTAAAGAAGAAGGTTTCAGACGGAGATAATGCTTGAAAAAATTCATGATACTCAAACTATGATTACTAAGACTTACAATAATAGTGTAATAGAGATAGATGGAGGGAAGAAAAAAAAAATCATATTCAATTATACTAAAAAATATAAGAGTATATCATATTTTTTATATCTATTTTTCTCATAATTATAATAAAAACTAAATGATATAAAAAAATTATTATAGATCAAGAGACCTTTTACTATGAATTATAATAAAAGTTTTATTTTTAATTTTTTATCTTTTTACGAGATGTTTCTTTAACCTTTTATTTTTTCCTGGCAAATGGGTGGCACCAGCACCATTAAGGAAGCGTGTGTGACACTTCTCGATTGTTAAATTCGGTCGTCTGCCATTTCACTGGATAAGCAATCGTGCCTTCTTCTACATAGTATGGCATGTATAAACAGATAATAGTTGGATTATTGTTGGTGATCGATTGTTTGTGTTTTTTCTTTTTTTTCTCTCTCTCGATAAATAAAGTGCATAATTATTCTATTTGTTTGTTGTTTGTCAAATTAGGCTTGATAACCACGCCAGACCTGCGCACCTAAGTCAAAAAACTTAAATTTTTTCAAAAACATGATTGGATTGCAAAGCAAACACTACCTCATTCAAGCAAGATTTTTCATTCATATACAGTAGAACTTAATTGTAAACTTTTTTTTATTTGTTCAGCTTGTTTTATAAATTTGTTATATTCAAAGAGAAAAGAATAAAAAAAACTGTTGAATTCTAAATGATTTATTTCAAGTTTTCAAAAATAAACTTTTTTTTATGCATTGTGGATAAAAATATTAATTTTATGTTTTCATCCAAGTGTTAGACAACTTTTTGAAAGGTTTATGTTTTTTTAAATCTGAGATGTTGTTGCATGATCTAATTGTCAAAGTTTTTTATAAGGTTGTATTTTTTTAATATGGGATAAAAAAAAATCTTTTTGGTTTAAATACTTCAACTTAATAAGATAAGATAATATCTTTTCAATATGGGATAAAAAACCTTTTGAAATAATATTTTAGCTTATATTCACATGAATTGTTTCTTAATTTTTTTTCATATGAAATATTAAAACCTTATTTTTTTTTTATTTTTTCGGGTTGACCCACACAAGGTTAGGCCCAAAAGAATATCAGACCCGCGATCGAATCTAGCATGGTTGTCAGATCCAAGTATCATAGGTCTGACATGACAACAAGACTCACGGCCCTTGGGTTTGCATAGCTCCTAGGCCCAGGTATCTTGGGTTCGGAAAAGAGTTGAATGTAAAATTAAAAATTAACACATTTTATAAGGTTTAATAATATTATTAAAATATTATTTATATTCTTAATATTTTTTTTACATTCAATGATTGTCAATCTAATTAAGGATAATAAGCTGAACTCATAAACAGTTTTATTTATAATAGTCTTAATAATTCTTTTCAGAATAAACTAAAATACCCTGTCTCTAGAAGTCATAATAGATACAAGTAATCTATGGAGCTTATCAAAGTGATTCAACAACATCTCAGCTATTGTTTTTGCAGTGAAAGGATGTGTCAATGCAGTGAAATGACTATACTTGAAAAATCTATACACAATAACCAATATGATATATTTACCATTATTTTGGAAATCCTTCCACAAAGTCCATTGTCATATCTCTCAAAACTCCACTTGGTACTGGTAATGGTTGTAAAAGTCTAAGATAGGCCACCCTCTCCATTTTAGCTTGTTTACATGTATCACACTTCCACCCATTTGTTTCACCATTTTCTTCATTAAATGCCATTAAAACAGTCTTTAATCTCCTGTAAGAGTTTCGTATCCCAGCAAGGTCCCCTGTACAAGAATCATGAGTTGTTTTAACTACCTTTTCTCTCATCAAATCATTAAAACACATCTTATCTGCTGCCAAATCTGGTACAAGAGCATCGAACAAACTACTCCTAATTTGTCAAGTCATGGTCTCCTAAGAAAAATCCTTTAAACCATACTTCTGCCTTGCCTTCCAAGTAATTCCTGATGAAAAAACTTGTATTCTCTAATCTAATCATCTTCCATGCTCTAACCTTGCTGTTTTCCACCATTTTTAAGCAAGTCATTGTTACTGTTGTAATTGTCTTGGATTCAAGGAGGATCTGATACAATTTGTTAAGACTCAAACTTAACAAAGAGGATAAAAAGGTTGAGAAGTGGAGGAAGAGAATAGAAAGAACTTTTGCAAGTTACATAACAGTCTTCTTCTCCACGCCACTGCCTTCCAAGCTTGTAGCAAAATGGAAGGAGATTCCTAACCACTAACGCCATATTTCAAAGCTCACCTTCACTAATTGGAACATCAAATGTAAAATCCAATTACCGAGTTAACTACTTTCCGGCACTCTAGTCTAACAAAATAATGCCGGTCCTGGCTCTGTTGGAGACTTGAGAGAAAAGACATCGTATTTTTTGTACATCATGCTTGAAGCCATCTCTACTACAAAACGTATCATTATGCATTGAAAGATTCACCATTGTTAACAATCACACTCCTCTTCTCTTCTCAAAGTTTTGACAACTTGCTGAACGGACGATCTTTTGCTGTAATTTAGTCGGTTGCTGTCTTATTCTAGAAATGGATGGATCGTGGACAATGTAGACTCTAACACCAACATTATTAGTATGAATCTAAAGTGTAGCCAACACACAGCATGTACAATATAGGACTCAGCCAAAGCCTCATATATTCTTTTTTCATTTTTCCCAATCATTTAGTTGAATTAAACAAAAGTGATGAAAACCAGTTCTCATTTTCAAAAATAGAGCCCGCATTTTTATCCTCCATGCATCAGAGATGCACTAGCTGATCAGGCTAAGACTGCCAGGAGTTTTCATTATATTACGTGAGGAAAAACATGGTGGGAATAAAGCAGGTATAAGGACTGGTAGTTTTAACCATAGATTCAGACCAATCTAAACCTGGTAACATGCACTCGACTTCTGATCTGTCTTGGATTAAACTACTGGACAAAGAAACTTGCAAGTTTGAAATTCATATCACAATAACTTACAACATGGGGATGCGTTCTTTTCATTGATACGAGGTGAAAATCACAAAAAGTACACCACACATCAAGAGTGTGGACCATCACTGTGGCATTTAAATTATGGCATACTATTATTATTCAGCTCAACTAAACAAATAAAATCGAGTCCCAACAGTGTGAATCCATTACCTACACTGAATAAAGAGCACATCCCCAAGCAGTTTCAGTCTTCAACTTTTCTTCTATGTCTGCAAGTGTCAAAGATAAAAATAAATTACCATATGATAGATGAAAGAACAAATGAAAAGATGCAATGTGGAGAAAAAACACTAACTAGAGCAATTACATGTACAGGGTATATAAATAACACTGGCAAATCAGACACCCATAAATGTTCAAAGTGATTGAATGCCAAGGAACATGATTCTTCTGGCTTTTGACCAAGGAGATCAATGGTCATGAATTAGTTGTTGATGGATCGTCCTTCCAACCCTTAGAGAGAAGATCATAGTTGATTGATGCAAGCTGGGAGAGATTCTAGAACAAGGGAAAAAAATATAAATGTGAGATTACAGTAATTGATACAACAAGCTGGTAAAGGAATAAATATACCACAAATCATGCCATGAAAAATAGCGAAATAAACATTGGGGTAAGATATGGCAATGACCCACCACAGCCCATTTAACCTATAACATAATTGCTGGCTTAACTAAGAACAAATAATCCATGTGCGAAACATTATTTAAAAGCATGATGAAAAATTCTTCCCTGCAGAGCATTTTAACAGGGACCAGCCAAAAGTTAGCTATCAATCTTCCCCCAGTTGAGCACATAATTATTAATAGTTCATAAAAAAAGTTTGATTCCATATCAATTCAACCTAAAGCCATAAAATCACATTGCACATATTATGATTGTAAGTGCTATCTATAGCCAAGTTTAACTTTTAACAGTATTTTTGGATAGAAAAGTTTCATATGGAATCAGAAACTTCAGATTGCGTATAAACCAAGGATACGACAATCCGGTTTAGGGGAATGAAAATACCTTAAATGAAAAATTACTGAAGGAGTAATTGACACAAGAACCAGACTCGAATTCCGCAAGACCTCCACATTCATCTCCCTGTTCAATATGGCCCAAGAATGAGTCACTTTTGCAAAATATGCAGGGGAAAACACACGAATTTCAAATTTTGTGATGTTTTACCACTTCATCATGGCGATGGCTTAAGCAGCTACTGCTGCCACTCAAGCTATCAGAATCACTTGAATCCTCAAAGTCACTGGCTGGATAATTTGGGTCATCTGAAGTATTCCACGAGTATCGACTTGTGAAGTAGCTTGTATCTAGTGCACTCTCTGAACTGGGCACAAATGCAGCCTGAAAGATCAATGCAAAAAAGGCAGTCAATCTCTAATCCATGTTGTAAGACTGCAAAAGGTCATATTTATCATGTTCATGGAAGAATCATCACACCTTCTGCCTAGCAAGTGTGTCCCAGTTGATATCTTTAAAGAATATATGCTGCTTCACCTGGATCACAAGTTCTGCATTTATTATCAAGGTAGAATGCAATAAATGCGTGAATATGAACAGGCTGAAAATAAAAACTAGAAATACAGACTAAGCTCACCTCTGACGCTCCTCCAGCTCCAAGTCTCTGGTCAGGAACTTCAGTTAATAATCTGGAGACAAGTAGTATTAGTCACTTTAGACTGAAAAATATCTATCAATTCATAATCCAAAATTCTACCTAAGGCAATCTAATTTGCAGTAGTATATCATGCAAATAAAGATCTGCAAAATACAAAATAGGCAACAAAGACTACAAATTCAGGTCTCGTCAAATACCAAAAATATCCCAAGGGATTGTATTAACGACAAATCAGTTGAGATGGAAGCATCCTTATCATCAGTGATGATAAAATTAATCACACAAAGTATACGTTTCAATAACAAAAATAATTGAATAACCATTTATAATAACTAGACAAACTCTCTTACCTATCAATTAGATCCTGTGCTTCAGGACTCATTTCTTCAGGCACCCGGGGCCAAGGTATGTTACGGTTGAGAATATTATCAAATATTGTCTAGAAGCAAAATAGAACATAAGAATGCAGCAACAGAAAGGGAACTGAAATTTAAAATGCAAATCAAGGAAAAAAAAATAAATAAATTCCAAAGGTATTGCAAGCTATCATTGAAAATAACTTTCCAGAAAGGCATTCCACCAAATAAGAAAAGGTATCTGATTAAGCAAAAGAGAAAGGGTAATTGCACTGCACCAGAAGATCCAAAATACCTACTTAATGTTTGAAATAACTATTCACATATTTGACTGCTCACATAGTAGTTGCATGACTTAGTAACTACTCACATATTTGACTTCATTAGTTGTATGACTTGATGTTCGAAATAACTTTGCAACCAACCCTGGCTCATGTCCAGCATGTAAGTAGATACCAAATCCCTATAGGTATAGTCAGGCAGCAGAGGAGCCTGACATGGATACACAGAAATTCAAAAGTATAAACAACTACATAGCTTGTCATGCACTATCTTGGTCCACCCACGTGCATCTACATGAGTTGTCACACTATCATCTCAGGCCACCCAAGGCTTAAATTAGCAGCAAATCTCCAAACATGTCAGGCATCACCAACCAATGTAGAGCAACAATTTCTTGCAGATTCATCAGGAAATTAAAATTTTAATAACTTCATTTTCCCCTATAGATTCATCCATGTTCCACTTCCACACCTATAATTTAGGTTTTTAAATTATTTTGTGAGAAACTATAACAAGCATGGAGTTTTGAGAAAAAAAGTGAGAAAGTAAGAAAATAGAAAAGGAAGAAGAAAATATGAAAAAGGTGAAATTCTCACCAGTTATCTGCAGTAAATGGCAAATTGAGACTTTATAGAAAAATATAGGGGTAGAATTGGGAAATTTTAAAATATGGGAATAGAAGTGGAGCATTGATGGATGTATATTGCAAAAATCAATACCTTTACCTAGCGGACAATAGTGCTGTTGCAAATGCGTGAGCACCATTGCTTAGTGCTAAACAATTGGAATTGCCCTTGCATGAATTCAGTTATATGTTCACCTAACCAGATCTCCAGTAATATTTTTTAATCCAAATTTGTTGGCCTTGTAAAAATAAGCATTGGTAGATTGCCTCCATATATATAGTAAATATCCAACTGAGACAATAAACCTAAATTATACTACCTAGTAATAATCCTTTTCAAGTTTTTGTATTTCCTCAAAACCACTATATTACTAAGTGATGATGAAACAAGATAAAATCTACGGAGAACTGTTCTACTTTATGTCTTAAAATAATTATCTGATGAACTTCAGATTTTCTCAGAATCTTTGTCACACCTACTGCCTACTAGTAGCTATTCGTTCAACACCTTCCTCCTGCACTTATCATGAGCTGTAGTCAGAAATGAGAATTCTCATCCTATCCTGTTGTTACTGACTCTGAGCAAATTTTAACCCAATGCCAAACCCACTGCAGGACATAGAACATAACTGAATTTCCATTCCACCAATGCACTATAGTAGACCAGGCTTTGGCAAAACTACAGATTTTTTGGTCTAGGTAAAAGAAGAAAGGAATTCAACATTTGAAAATTGGATATGGGAGGGATGTATGGTGTTTGAGGGAATAATAGCGTTCGTGTAGCTCAAATAATCCAAGTCTGGCTGCTGAAATTTCTCTGCAGTACATAGAATTTAAAGAAGCTCCAGGAATAACATCTAGAAAATGAAACACAAGCATCACACCTCGGTTCCTAAGAGTCAAACCTAACACTGATTGCATCTCACAATCACAAAGAGCATATTCCCTGGAAAGTTCATTGAAAATATTGCATTCCATTCCGCCTAGTAAAGAACATATAAGATGTTTATATAGAAACTCCTACTTCTGATTTTGGGTTTGACCTAAATGAGAATGCACTACTATTGTTAACCTCAACAAAAAAGTTACATCTTCCTCTGAAAAGACTTTTTGGTTCATAAATCCTGAAAATGAAAAGGCCACTAACTTCTTGTTTAGAGAATAATAATAATAAAAAGAGAGTTTTTAGCAAAAATAAATTAAAAGAATTATGCAAAAGAAAATGGAAAGGAAAACAATTCACCAAGAGAAAAGTTGAAGAGAGAGCATAGCAACAAAATGCAGACTGAGACAGTATATAGAATTAGGGAGATAACCTGGGGATGCTCCGCATTAAAGGGTGGAATACCGACAATCAGTTCAAATAAAATAACACCCACAGACCACCAATCAGCAGTTGTTCCTGAGGAAAATTGCACATAATATTTTATTGTTTCAGGCATTTCAATGCAATTAAACAAAAAGGTTAGCATTGCCAAACATACACTTTTGTTTAACCTAATATTGCATCACCATACAAATTAAATAGTGGCATTTGTAGCTAAAACAAGGTATACAAACCATGTCCTGTTCCCAAAAGTATCTCTGGTGCCAGATAATCAGGTGTACCCACAGCAGAACGTTTCTTCCGCCTTTCTCGCTGATGCTCAGAAGTGGACAGTTGAGGTTCATCGTCAACAAGCATGGATGTCCCACTAACAGCTGGACCAGATAAATCATCAGTGCTATTGATGAGACCAACCTTGGAAAGACCAAAGTCTGTCAACTGTTTACAAAGAATGTACACCTTAGTTAGACAAGGGCATATAGAAATTAAATATCAGAACACGGTCAAAGAAGCAGCAAAATATATGCAATAAAAAGAGTAGATGTATAGATGTTGAAAAGAAATAGCAGGAAAAATAAAACAAAAACAAAAAAAAAAGGGGAGTTACCTTGATGTGCCCATCATGTGCAATCAACAAATTATCAGGCTTCAAATCACGATGAACTACATGCAGTGAGTGTAAATATTCCAAAGCAAGCACCTTAAAAACAATAATAATCAGATTTACAAACTGCACCACAAGCAGTAAGAGTATTTGCAAAGAAAGAAAAATTAAAACTTACAACTTCTGCAATGTATACCCTAGCAACATCTTCATCTAAGCAGCCCAGATTTCTCAACAATGAATACAAGTCGCCACCATTCAAATACTCCATCACAAGATACAAATTCTCACGACAAGTAAATGAATAGAAGAAGCGAACCTGAAAAATTACACATTTATGTCAGAATGGAAAAGAATTTCTCATGGCATGCCAAAATGCTTTGCAAGCTAGACCTGCTCACCACAAAGGGATTGCGGACTGAAATTAAAATATCTCGTTCGGCTAGTATACTTTCAACTGCATTCTTGCGGATCATATCAGCCTTTTTAAGAACCTGTTGCAAATGCAAAGTATACAATCAATTCAGATCCAACCCCCTTTTTAGTGCGTGTTGAAAAACAGACAAGCATGGGACAATCAACAAGAAGAAGAACCACAACAGAAACAAAAGGTTTGCAAACACGCACTCCTGCACAAACATTTTGTCTAAAATTTCATCTATTCAGATTACACAATTAATTAAGAAACAAGAGTTATAATATTGAAAAAAGGGAGATTTGTCATTCTGAACTTTTGAAACAAGCATCGTTATGAGAGCCAGCCCTCAAAGTCAAATCACGCAGTTCCCTTAAAATTCTCTATAAAAAGTGCTCATAAATATTCCTGATGGAATTCAAGAGATCTTTTGTCTCCTGTCTTGCTCTTTATATAAACTTGAAGGACCACCATCAACACATAAAAATCACTGTTTATTATTCAGCACAGAGCCCACCGGGCCTAACTACAATACCATGATCTCACCCCGCTCCGTCTTAATTAAGGAAATCTGCCTTGGTGGGACTATTAGTGATCTCTTTCTACAAGAGGTGAAATGCACCATTTGACTACAAGGTCCCATGAGCTTCATAATATAGTTGATTGAACACATATTTACATAAATTTTGTCCAATCAAAGGAAATTTTTCAAAGAAAAAAAAGCAAATAGTAAATATAATGAAGCAAAAAGTCAGAACAGAAAAGGAAATTAAAACCACAGCATCAAACATTGGTACCTTTATGGCAAAAAGATCTCCAGTTGTTCTCTTTTTAGCTAAAAACACCCGTCCAAAAGCACCACGACTTATTGGTTTTATTATCACGAAGTCATCTATGGAGGTACGATCCTTGGAAGGATGTGTGGGACTTGTTCTCAAGCTTCGAACAACATCATCTTCCAGAGGAGCATCTTCATCAATTACAGTATTTGTTATATCAACCTTCTCATCTCCCACTAGCTCACAGAGCTGCAAATACTTCTCTCTGCACACGAAGAAAGAAGAACAGAGTGGTAATCAATTAACTTTCAATCAAAATTCAAATTTTGAAATTATCCAAAAGAAGTGCACCCAAACTTTCATTGGAAAGCTAAATCCAAAATTTGTAATTCATGGATGTTCTTTGCATATTTTGGCATAAAACTCCAAAAAATATTAACACATGATACTCACCGAATAAGCTTCTCAATTCGTGTCCCAAAAGTCTCCACCATAAGAGCATCAAACTTTCTCCTGTCAATGACAACCCTCAAGTCTTCAAGACAAGTTAGCAAATAGGATATGGCACGATCATCCTCCAACGGCATAGTTGCTACACATCTTGCAATATCAGCAAGTTCATTCAGCTGCATCATATCAAAGGACTTTTAGACAGACACAGACACCTTAAAAAATAAAACTTTAAACAAGAAGTAATCAATTCATGTCAGCAAGAACCGCATTAAGGCCACAAAGAATGCATCTTTCATGTATTTAAGGTGCTTCAAGCTGCCTTAAGAATATTATTATTACATTTTCTCTTTTGTCTTCTCTGAAAGCTTACACAATTGCAAAGAACTTCAATTTGCATTTAGTACATGACCAATATTTAGGATGAAATTTCATTATAAAAAGAAAGCCAAGCATTATAATACTGATGATACACGCCCTCTCAATAGTAAAGGAGTAAGTAGTTATTTTAAATCCTAAAACACAGTGGTTAACCCCTTTTCTTTAAGATGCTGGTTTCAAGGACAGGACCCATAACCAATTTATCAATAGGAAGAAACGAAGTAAAGTAGACAGGAACCTGTGGAAGATCATCATGCTCAGAAAAGGCACTCTTCCCTGCCAAAAGCAAGTCTATCTGACTATTCCTTGGTGTCAATAATGGAGATCTAGGAGTCATGCTACCAGCTGATGATGTGGCCATTCCCTGATCAGACTTGGGACCAAAACGGGTTTTACATGACATGGAAGGTAAGCCCTTCATGTCATCCATAAAAATAGAATTATCAGCTTCAGGAAAGAAATCGAGCATGTCCTCGGACCCTCTCCGAGACCAATCACTGAGTTTTGGTGAGAGAGCATCAGATTCTTCAGTCACACTGGAGTTTGATACTTTTGCAATGTCTGGGCTTCCCACTGCATGTTGGATATCCTTCTGTGCAAAGGATTCTATCATCTTCTCAAGCGTTTCAGAAATTCTGACCAAGCGCTCATTCACACTCAGACACATCTGATCACATCGATCTGCAATTGCACAAATTCTTGAATGGTCTTCTACATATAAAGTTGGAACTTCCTCCTCACAAATGCGACAAATTATTGAACTCTCATCAGCAATATTCTGCTGATCACCCCAGTTACCCCAAGAAATTTTGTGTTGGTGCTTTGTAGAATGTTCATGCAAATCTTTGACCAATGGAAGCTCAGAAGCTTTAGCAGCAGCCAGAAGCACATCAGAAGCTACTTTCCTGTCATTTGACGTTTTCAAAGGCTCATTCTTATCATCATTCTGCCCCCTTGGAGGAATAACTTCCTTTGTAATTTTTACAGGAGGAGATGGGAGTGGCTTCCAAGAAGAAATCCGATTCCTTCCCGTAGGAGATTCGTCACTCTTTGGAGTGTTATCGGCAGGAGTGAGGAATTTTCCTGGCAGTATATCTTGTTCTCTGCCCCAAGCACACTGCTCCTGACTATATGATTTCCTTACTGATGCAGCCTTCTGCTCTTGACTGTATGACTTCCTTGCTGAAGCTGCCTTCTTTGGAGCACTAGAAATTTTTCCATCCCTACCAACACCTGGAGGAATGCGTTTATCTGCAGACTGCAAAAGCCTAAGCTGATGAAGCTGGAAAATATTTTCATCCTCAGCCAGCCCACTTTCCTTGTGGAATTGCAACAATCTGGTACACCTTGTAAGGATGAAAAGCATTCGGGTATGGAGCTGCTTCAGTATTCCTGGAGGAAGTTCTTGGCGTCTATCATCCAAATCTTGGACTATACCTTCACACTGAAGCCAGAACTCTCCAGGTGATGTCATAGCACAACTCCGAGCCAAAACCAACAAGTCTTCAATAGTTTCCTGCCACTCAGGATGACTATCTGCATTCTTTTCAAGAATTCCAACCAGATCCGCGGCAAAGACAGCCAGGTCAGAATTCACTTCTTCCTTTGCTTTGTCAAACTTTGCCCGTATGACAACCAAGATCTCCTGTACAAAACCAGAAAATTAATCTGGAGGCGAACTTCCTCGAGCACATTGCACCATCTAGAGGAGATATAACACAAATTAATGCATTACCTCCAAGTTATTTAACCCTCGAGGCTTCCAAAATGGAAAAGGTCGTACACCTTTGGAATTTAATTCATGGGAGAAACTTTTGATATCAGCAGGAAACCTCTTTCTAGGGGCACTTGTCACACGAAGTATTGCTTGAAACCTGGGAGATTCAGACTCCTTTGGGTTGTTACAATCATATGTCTAGAAAAGAAAACATTTAAAACAACGTTGTGAGGAAAACTAACTGAACACCAAGTAACCGAGTAGAAGACAAGTGAATTCACAGACAGTACCAAAAAAAATCCTTTCATCAGTACCTCAGGTGTAAAAACATCAGAGCTTTGCAAGCTCTCAGAGTGCCCCCATGATGAATTATGTTGACCTATTATGGCAACAAAATATCAGAAACGTCTTTTTACAAGGAAAGACATTAAGAACATTGCCTATGAGTTAAAACATTCCATGAGCAGAAACCATTTCCACATTACAAAGTTTAAATTGGTATGAATTTCAGAGAAGGTCCCACAGGACAATCCTTTTACATACGCAGATAAAATAAAACAAAGCTAAGGCAGTTGCAACTGCACACACAGTTTTTTCTGTATACAAAACCATTTCCAATGATGAAAACATAGCACCCTAGGGCCCCGTTATGTACAGCCACCTAACTTCTCGACAATTTAAGAAAAAGCCTCAGTTCCCAGCAGATTGACAAAGTTTAATTGCAGTTCTGCCGCAATTGAATAGTTCAATAAAAGATGATCTCTCTTATTCTTTTTACACATGAAGTACTATCAACATACAATGTATCTTTCCTTCTCACCAAAATTTCTTTTGTTTAGAAACATGAACAAGTTTGCTGTCCAAACAACTCGTGCCCCACAAAATTTTCACTGTTAACACATTGTGTCTATCTGGTCCATACGAATGCATGCAACATTTTCAATACCTCATTTTGAACAGCCCCTGTTGTTTTGACATGATGAAGGACCTACTAAATTGTATCTCTTCCAAACTATTTTGTGATATAATTCAATCAACCAGGGCATACAGATGCATCCCCACTAACTCCACAATTTTTCTTTATGAAAAATGGAAACTCTTTTGCACAAACTCAGCAATTATGACTAAAGCACAATTCTGAAAATTCCACAAAAATTAGACAACTTACTTTGAACTTTTCTTTATATAAATTATTGTTCTGGATACAAAGATTAGAATTTATTTTGGATAATTTATATTTGGGGAAACAAACATTACTTAGTTAACTAAGTTACATGGTATATTGCATGTTGGAACATCACAAAAACAAATGCACAAAATATGGTCCTGGTGCAATTTTAAATCCCTTTAGTTCCATCATTCTTAATGCATTGCTTGTTAGGTCAGATCCAAGAATTCATTAAGCAAAGGTGAAATTGCAAATGATTTATCACAGAAATATCAGTTTCATTATTTCCAGTCAATCTCGAAAATCCACATATCTTGCAGGTACCTATCATAAAGTTCATTGAGGAGCTGTGAGTACTTAGAAGCTCATTGCTAAACGTAATCATCCTCCTTTCAGATTTAATTCTATGGAAGTTTTCAAAATCAGTTCACAGCAGACACCAAGTTACATTTCAAGGAAGTGACTGAAAGCTTCTTAGTATTTACAAACCTTAATTACTCAAAAGCAGGCCTTTAGTCCTCTATTTTCCAAATTGACTACGAAAGTGGAAACAGCTGCATTGTACGAACTTTGAAATCTGGATACGCTCCCAAATTATTTCACTTAAGAAAATTTTAAATCTAAATTGGGGGCATCGTTCAAGCTATGTTATTTTAAGCAAAATTTCCCAACAATGCAAGTTTAAAAGTCAACCAATAGAGTTTTCAACAAAAGGATTGTGGGCTTTCTTCCAAACCTTTGCGTAACCTATGGAGCAAAGAGCAAGCCTTTGCATGACCAATAGACTTCACTAACCCTTAATTGGATATGTGCAGCTCCTCTAGAGAATTCCTCACTAAAGTCATCTACCTTCTAGGCTTTGAGGATGCAATGGGTTAGATCTTGCTTAAGACTGAGTAGATACCATTTCAGGTGATTTTATGGAAGAGACCAAAGAGGATTAACAAGAGCAAGTATGAGACTTCGAGATCATAGATGTCCTAATAAAATATATCCTTTTTCTTTTTCCAGGATAGGAATCCTCTTCTGATCCCATTGCAGTCTCAATCATCTTTCTATCATCATGCCAAGCATAAATGATTCCATTGTTTAAACAGCCATTTGCCTAAATTCACCAAGCCACCCCCAACTAAACACCTACAATTCTCAGACATCAACAAATTCTCCTAAAAAAGTGCACCACCTAGTCTGTATCATCATTTTATCATCACTTCATACACAAAAAATTACATTTTGGAAACAATTATATCCTACATTCACCAAGACATCCCTCACTAAACACCTAAGAAGATGTCACACAAAAGCAAATTTTGCCAATTAGTCAAATACACTTGACCAAATATGCGACCAAATGTAATCAACAAGTAAAAGCAAGCAGTTCACAACATTCAAAGCTATGCCAATTAAGAAATAAGCAAGTAACATCACTGAAAAGGAAGAGGAAAACACCATACCAGCTTCACTGGATGACTCCCCATTCTGCAACCTGGTCCTTGCCTGCAAATTAGGACTGACCTCTCTAGACTGTCCTCCTCCACTTCCTGTAGACATGCTGTCCCAATTGTCACCACCGTTACCACTCTCTTGAAACCCCGTCAACTTACTCTGCCCTTCCATCCCTTCCTTCTTCTTCCCTGACCCTAAAGAACTTGAATTCGAACCCGACCCTCCATCCCCACCACGCCTTGACAAATTACTAGACCCCAATACACCACTCCCCTTATCACCTCTAAAACTAAAGAAACTCTCTTGTGGCAATGGCCCTGATCTTGTTTTGATCCTATTTAACCCCAAAGATGATGCTAAAATCGGCGAAACTGACGATTTTTCTGCTTCTTTCTCCTTATTTTCAACCAAAACACCACCTTTTTTGGATTTTAAACCCGTCCCAGAATTTGAAGTCCCGGGTTTGGTAGGAGTTTGAGGTTGGTTCACAGTTTCTTTGCCTTTAAAAAACGAGTCTTTCTTTTTTACCCCATCTTTAACTTGGGTTTGCTTGCAAGTAAAACTACTAGAACTGCCAGTACTAGTTGGAGTAGTTGGGGTTGAATCTTTAGATTTGGAGGCTTTCTTCTTGTCGGATCGGATCGGTGAATTTGACCCAATTGATCTTGGACTGTTGTTGGATCCATCAGGACTAGAAGTTTCTGATTTCTTTGAAGATGAGAAAAACAGCTTGTTCTTGAACACCATTTTGTTTTAGGGTTTCTTTTTTGTTCTTTTTTTGTGCAGCAGCAACAGCAACCCTTTAGAGGAGCTGCTAAAGAAAGACCAGTGACATTTGAAGAGGAGGTGCGTGCGTGTTTTTTGGCTTTTTCAGAGAGAGAGAGAGGCGGATAGCGGTGTTTTTTTTTTTTTTTTAAGATTGATTGGAGTAGAGGAGAGACAGAAATGTGGTTGGATGCAGGGAAAGAGAGAAGGATACGACTGAAAGTAGACTGAAAGGTGGTTTTGTGCTAAAAAGGGGAGACTTTTTTTTTTTTTGGTAAATGATAAATAAAATTAAAATTAACTTTAACAACAGCAAAATAATCTTATTTTTTACCGTTAATTATATAATTTATAAGTTATTCAATGAATTTGTTTTTCTATATTTTAGGTTTGAACTAAGTTAATTTGCACTTGCTCCGCTGCAAGAGAACTGTTTTTAAAAAATTATTAAAAAAAGAATTAAGAGCAAGATAAGTTTTTGTGATGTTGTTACACCCATTTAATAAAATAAATTTTTAAAATTTTTAATTTGAATTTTTACCTAGCACAAACTTTTAATTAAATCATAGAGCTAATTCGATATGAATTAGTTTATTTAATAAATTTAAAAGAAATTTAAATAATTATTTTTTATTTTAAAAAATAAATATTAAATGAAATCAACAAAAAAAAATAAACCAAAAAATAAAAAAAAATTTCAAGCAAAGTAAACTTTTTAAATCTGGAATATGGGTTAGTAGATCAAAAATACCATATATGAATAAGTGGCGGAACTTAATTCCCAGTAAATTTAACATCAAATAATAAATTATTACTATTATTATTATTATTATTATCATTATCATCATTACTCTTGCTATCACTATTATTACACCTTTCATCATCATCATTATCATTATTACACCATCATTATTATCATTATTATCATTATTATTATAATTACTATTACTACTATTATTACAAATATTATTATCATTATCATTATCATCATTGTTATTATTATTACTATTGTTATAACCACCATTACTATTATTATAACAAATTATTATTATTATTATTATTATTATTATTATTATTGTCATTACAACTATCATAAAAAAATTACTACCATCACTACAATTATTATCATTATTATTGGTTTTATCATTACTATTACTATTATTATTTTCATTGTAATTATTATTACCACTATTATCATTATTACTATTACTACCACTATCATATTATTATTACTACTCTGCTACCACTACTATAATTACCATTGTTATTGCTATTGTTGTTGTTGTTTTTCTTATCATTATCATCATCATCAAGAAAAAATAATCATAAACTTGATTTAAATGATAAAATTAAAAATCATACAAACTTTGATAATAGAGCAAAGGAAACAAATAAAAAATCAAAAGAAAAATGACCAAACTAAAAAAATATTATTACTATTGAAAAAATCACAAAATTGATTTGAAGGGTAAAATTATAAATTATAAAATCTTTACAAAAAAGCCAAGAAAAAAAAATATGAGGATGAAATCATAAGAAACAAATAAAATTTATAAGCCATCTTAAAAACATCAAAAAAGTAAAGACAATTCGAGAGATGAAAAACTTAAGAAGGATCAAATTGAAAAAACTTTCTAATTTGAAGTGAATTTTCCAAAAAAAAAAAAAGAACTAAAAATGGAAAAAAAGAAGTTCAAGAACTGTTATGTTTGTTCCCATAGGCAACTTAAAAACTGAGGCATAATTATCATATACACGCTGCCCAAAAAGGAAGAGAATGTCAGGATGCATCCATTGACATGACATAACATTTTTTTCCATCATCGTAGTTATCCACACCCGCCACTTGAAGGCGACAGAGTGGCTAACGTGTGCCATGAACTCGTCAATAGCTTTTTATTTTTTTTTATGTGTCAAAAGACAACATCACCCTCATGACCAAACAGTTATTGCTAAAAAAACCATCAAGAAATGACAAATTAGCCCTTGCAAAGATGCTTTAAGAATTTTCCTTTCAAAGGTGATAGAGTCATTGCATACTTCTAAAAATAGTGAAAAACCAACAATGCCCCTAGCCATAATTAGGTTAAAAATTGTTGTTAAGGGTACTAATGTAAATCCATTGTACAAAAAGTTTATGAAAGGACAGAAATGCCCCTCAACAATTGAAGAATGACAAAATGAACCCTGTGAAAATACTAATCTACCCTTATAGGCTAGTTATAATGGTTTTTTTCTCAGCGACAAGAACGTAATTCAACTATTGTAATCCATAATAAATCATGTTTACTGTACATTGTTTTTCCCATACGAATTAGCTTTTCTTTTAATATTAAAATAACTTTTAAAAAGAAACTTTTTTTATAATGCATTTATAATCATAATGTATATATAATTTGATCAGATATGAACTTAATATAATTTAAAAATACATTGATTCATTTAATATTAAAAGAATTTCTTCTCTTGTTTTAACTTCCTGATAAGAATAGTTTTTATATTCAAATTTATAAGAATAAATTCAAACCATTTAGTTTATACTAGATATTTGATATGTGCTTTGGTATGGGTCAAATAATTGTTTTTGGCAAGAAAAAATGAATATGCAAGTTTTTCGCTTATTGTTGGGTGAAATGTTGCATCTGAAAGTTGTTATCCACTTTCGATGTTGCGATCTCATGATTTTTAGACATCTTTAAATCTGTAAAAATTGATTACTAGCAAGAAAAATATATCCTCACAACATTTAGGTTCTACACAATTCAAAGCTTTTCACTCAATTATTCTCACTACACCTTTTACCTCTCGGCTAATCTTGTTGTGATTCTTTCAGAATTGAAAATCAACAAACCAAAGTAATTAGATATCGTAACACAATCCAAATATATATAAAGTGACTCAAGAATCAAGAAGACACTAACAACAAGCAAAACAAAACTATAATTATGATTCCACGAGTATTAAAGCAAATTCATATGAAATATGATCGATAAGAAGACTCAAAATTAAAAAAAAAAAGTAAAAATTAATGAAAACACTTATTTGAATCCTAAAATGAACCAAATATAATAGAAATAAATTGAATAGGTCTAAACAAGTAGTAGTAAACATGATTTTGTAACTTGACGCAAATTTGACTTGTTACGCAATTTTAAGCACTAGAATTGAAACTAAAACCAATCAATACTGGAATAATATTAAATTTGATATACAGTACCCTTGAATCCAATAAACAATAGATCTCAATTTATAGATCGTTCTATTATGCTTAGGAAAAAACTCGAGTATGATCAGCTTGCTACAGAATTTAACTTAGATTTGAAACCCTAATTAAACGATATCAAAAGGAGCTAAAATTCAATATATAGTGTGATCTCACCCTCAAATAACCAGTATATTAATTTTGAAGTTATTTTGATATGGTTTGATTTAGTTTCTCTATTGTTTGTGTTTTCACAACAAAATTGAAACTAGCTTGAATAACATCCATTCTTCTTATTTCTTTATTTTTTTTTCCTTTTCATGCTATTGATATATTTAGGAACAATAACAAAATGAAACAACACTTTTTTTGGGGTACTAAGATGCCGAACACACAAATAGAAAAAGAAGATTAAGAAAACACTATTAAACTTATAACATAGAAAATGAAAATTTCATAAAGATATGACATGGTTTTGAAGCCTAGCTTTGATAGCAATTGATGTAAACCTCGAGATCGTATGGTCACACAACTCATAATAAGATTGACAACAAATCCAAAAAGCCAAAACAGGTCTGATAAGAGTATGACACCATGAAAACTTGTCCCAATGCACTAACACATTGGAATAAGAACCCTCACCCTATGAATATCACACAAATTGCGAGAATCAAAAAATGAGAAGATCTCTTATTTAGTTTAAGAAGTATAAGAATTTAGTTTGTTACAGAAACAAAAAATGCGAGAATCTCTCTCACACAAACTGGATAAATTCGATAACAAAAGTATTATCAAGTCTTAATATTTTGTCATTACAAAGAGTATTTATACTCTTGAAAATAAAAACCCTAATAAATCTACTCTTGTGGGCTAAATTGATCCACTTACAAAACATGCCCAAAACCTATACTAATAAACCCGAATGTATGGACTTAGACAACCTTTGGGCCATGACTGAGAACTAATTATTAATTAAACCCAAACAAGCCTTGGTCCTTGGCTAATTAATCAAACTCAAGCCCAATATAAACTAAGCCTATTAGAACACAAAAATAAAACCCAAGAGAATAAATTATCCTAGCTTCATTAAAAGAAGAAGAAGAAGAAGAAGAAAAGAAGATAAAATAAATCTAAAACAAGGCTTTGTATATAGAGCCTTGTTACCGTCAATATTGTCCTTGAAAACAAGGAAAAATTGTTGCCTTTTACTTTCTTATTTTTTAGGAGAAGTTGTCATTTTTTTTTCTTCTTCAAGTATGAACTCTTTTATATAATCTTTCATAAAATCCTTTTTAAATAAGAAGATCCTATAGAATAAGGAAAGAACAACAAAGGAATCCCAAGTCTCTTTGCCACCACATACATTCAATAATAGATATGTAATCCTTGCAAACTATAGATAATAGTTGCTGCCATAAATTTCTCATTGTTTGACATGGAATCCTTATAGAATAGGTAAGTTAATAGCTTTGATACATGCTTACAATAGTATTAAGAAGTCTTTATATTAATTGGAATCTATAATACACAAAGAAACAATGTTTCTTCAATTTTCACACATTTCTAACAGATTTCAGTCCTCACTTTAGACACGTCGTTCTTTCTTGTCTAGATGAATTAGCAGGCTTGCCATATATCACAGGAAAAGTATGAATCCAACCCATTAGAATCTTAGTCTAATTCATTTTGTGGCTCTAG
Source organism: Populus tomentosa (assembly GCA_018804465.1). Classification (NCBI taxonomy): domain Eukaryota; kingdom Viridiplantae; phylum Streptophyta; class Magnoliopsida; order Malpighiales; family Salicaceae; genus Populus; species Populus tomentosa. The sequence goes on from CM031997.1 coordinate 3,550,885, forward strand.
ATATAATCCAAACAGTAGACGAAGGTATAGACAAATAAATTTGAAAAGATCCATCCAGTAAATTTGACTCTATAAAATAATCCTTTAATAAAATCTGATTTACCTATAATTTTAACCCAATGTATAAAAGCATGTATAGAGATTTTTGTAAAACTTTCAGCTTGATCTAACAATCGAATTGAAAGTTAAGCTCGATAATGTAAAATTAGACAATAGAAACTTTTATGCTAAAATCCAAATTTGACCTTGCTTGGATCATATCATTAACGTATTTTAATAGAATTCACAAAAGCAAAGGCAAAGGTTAAAGAGGCAATCTTAAGCAAGAAGAGAAACAAAACTTTTTTAAAAAAATACTAGAAAATAAAATAAAAAGAATTAGGAAAAACACTTGCATAAACTTATTCATTGATGATTTAATGATTGTATAAATGAAAGCCAAAAAAGGCAAACACAAAGAGAGGAAAAAAAGGTAGGGGAAGATGAGTAAAAACCAAATTGAGGTAGAAACAAACTTAGAAAAAAAAGATAAAAAAAAGGGAAAATATAAAGAGGCAAAAAAGTGTAATCATTGACCTATATATGCATAAAAGAAAAGGAATAAACTACAAAGTGAAACTCCTTAAGAACATATAAAATAGAATAGAAAAAGGAAAAGAGTTGCAATATAAGAGAGGATGAAAAGGATAAAAAGAAAGGACAAAAGCATAGAAAGAGAGTTATAGAAGTGAAAAAAATAAAATAACAATGAATTAAAATGAAGGATTGGGAGTTGATAAATAAAGAGATAACTTGGATCGATGTCAAAGGTGTTGTAACCTATTTTCGAGTCCCCACGATAAAAAAATAAAATAAATACCCAAAAGAGGTTAGAAAAATAACAGGAGGCAGAAGCGCTCAGAAAATGGTCAGAAAATTGGTCAAGGAATTTAAAAATGCAAAGGCGGATTTTTTGACAGTATATTCTTGAAGGATGATAGCCCTATTGAGAAGGAAAATTTGAATTTTGAGGAGAAAAGCCCAAATTTGGATGTTTATGGACTTAATTGGATTTTTATTTGAATTTATAGAGGATTTGATTGCAAGAAAAATTGATTTTTAAGTCAATTTGGGCTTTAATTAGAAGAAATTAAAGTTCTGGGGCTAAATTATAATTTTTAGGAATTTATTAAGTCAAATCAGGGGCTTAATTGCATAAATATTGAAGTTTAATGGTCAATTAGGGACTTAATTGAGGAAATCCGAAACCAGGGACCAATTTGGAAAAGGCGTGTAAATATGATGGTTGTATTGGATTGATCCGGGGTGAAATTGAAGAAATTAAAAACTGGAGGACTAATTTTAAAAACGGCGCAGGGAAACCAGGCGACACGTCGCCTGCTACTGTTCACTTTCTTCCTCAAAAAGCTGCCTGAGTGGCTGCTTTCCAGGCGCATTTTCCAGCTCGTGTGGCCTTCAAATCCGACAAAAAGTGCACCAACATGTCCACATGAAACCGCTTTATCCCAGAGAATGGTCCGGTCGGGTCGAAAAAGTTAAAAACGGCTCCGTTGAGTGGCTCAAAGTGGCCACCTCGAGCAGTTCACAGCCTTGAGCTGCCAAATTTGGCAGCTCGAGGTGCACACTTTGAGCCAATGGTTGAGATACTTCTCAATTGAATCAAGGGCTACAATTTTTTCCCAACGTAGACAAGATTGCCCTCTTCCACAGCCTATAAATAGAGTCGGATTTGATGATCTGAGGGAGGAGAAATTCGGGTCCAAAGTCAGCCAAAAACCAACATTTTCGCCCAATTTCTGCAGATTTTTCTTCTTCTTCTTTCTTCCTCTGCAACAGGAAACCGACGCCGTCTTCTCACCGTCATCTCCACCTCAAGCAGCCACCAAAACATCACACACGGTGTTTGCATCATCTCTCTCTCCTCTGTAAAACTCTTCTCCTCTGTCACCGAGGCCTCCAGCAGTGGCAGCAGACGCAGCAACCATCTTGCAACCGTGAGCTTTCCTTCTCCTCTGCTGGAAAGCAGCAGCACCAAAGACCGCCAGGATAACAGCTCTCCCTTCAGCCGCTCCAACAGTTGCAACTGTGGGCTCTCCTTCTCCTCTGCAGGACCTGCTTTGTTCTTCCTCCAGCGGCGATCAGATCCTGCAACCAGCCTCTCCGCTTCCCAGCCACTGCCACCGTCAACACCACCGGGAGACCTCGTCGACTGCCTCTCCACCGCCACCAGCATCACTGGGAGTGTTCGCCATCGTCTTCAACATCGTTTCTGCCACCAGGATTGCACCCCCTTCGTCGCTGTGCATGCACCATTTCCTTGCATTTCACTGTTCAAGTGAAATATAATTCACTTGAACATCAAATATAATTCACGTGAACACTGAAATGCTATTTCACTATTCACATCAAATATATTTCACTGTTCGCATGAGGCCTGCTGGGTTCAGCCCAGCCACGTGGGCCCAGCTGGGTCCAGCCCTAAAAAAAATATATATAAAAAATAAAAATTCTTCAAAAAAATATTTTAAAGAATTTGTGATTTTTCTGTAATTTTATTATTGTATTTTGGTCAATATCGGTTTGTATTTTTATATTGTAAAGATACAAATCCGGTATTAAAATACCCGGTTTTCGTCAACAAAAAAAAATGTTTATAAAAAAAATGTTTTGTTTTCATGCATACGGCCAATACTCTAACATGTTTTGAATGTTCTTTTTATATAAAAAAAAAATATTGGAAGCTTTGAAAATGTGTTTTCACATAGATTTCTTAAACACAAATTATTTTCTTACATTTCTGGATTTTACAACATGTTTGTAAAACTCCAAAGGGTATTGGCCAATATTTCAAAAAAATACAAAAATCTTATTTTGGGTAGGGGGAATTCATCTATTATTCACCGCTAATATTTGGATAAAAAAATCCTTAAAGGACGAATATCCAAAATATTATTGGGAGTAATAAATCCGCACACATCCTTGAAAGAAGCCTTGATTATAATCGAGGATATTTCAACTTTTGTCTTCATGGTTTACGAGCCGTGAAAGTATGAAATACTAAGGCAAAAAGAGGCTTTTAAAGCGCTCTGAATTTCCTTAGATTTCTAAATCTTGGTCCCTTTTTCCTTGCGATTTATGAGTCGCAAACTCTTGAAATACTAAGGGAAAAATGAGCTTTCAAAGCACATGGAATCTCCTTGGATTTCTATCCAAATAAATTTTATTTGAATCAAACCTAGGAAAATTGATGGGATTAGAAAACATCAACACCATAACAATTATAGAGCAAACCAAACACCAAGCAGCTTACCTTAGATAGGGCGTACTAGGGGTGCTAATACCTTCCCTTTACGCAACCAGTCCCTTGCCTTAGAATCTTTGAAAGACCAGTTAGGGTTCCTAGTGACCAAAATACTAGGTGGCAACTCCAAAGAACCAAATCAACAAAACAAAATGAAAAATCGTCAGCCGATGCCGCATTGGATTTTTTAGTGGTGCGACAGAATGACGACTCCACTGGGACCCTTGGACTAAGGTTGTTAATTGTTTTTTTATTATGCTATGTGTTGTTGTTTTTCTTTTTTTACTATGAATGGTTTGCTTTGTTTAAAAGCTTTAGCATACATCTTTACATTCTATCATACATGGCATAGTCATGCATCACTTTATTATTATTATTATGTTTTGGAGGGCACACACATGTAACTTTAAGATTAAGTGGGGGACTAGCAGCTTGCCTTATGACTTGAGTCAAGGTTTAAGTTTGTGTAAACCCCAACTCTTTGCTGAGTGTTTAGACTGATTATGATTGGTACACGTACCATCCCACTATCTGCTAGACCTCCATATCGCCTTTACGAGGGTGATCACTGGAACAGCAAGAGACCCTCTTTTAGAGACCCTGTAGCAAACCTACCCAATGTCTCACATAAAAGAACTAGAGCCTATCCTTAGGATGTATGCTCCATAATATCTTTTTGCATCCAAACAAGCCTAAGCTCAAAGCATCTTGAATCTCAAGACCTTTATTCAAAAGCTAGCCAAGGGAGAGATGTTCTAGAATTGGGAGACCCAAGAAGCTCCATTGGTGTTCAAAATTTAATCAACAATGCTTGTTTGATCATGATATTGTGTTGTTTTCCTTTGTCAACTTTTTAAATCGAGGTTCCAAATGCCTTTTTAAAAGTTCATCTTTGTGTTTTTACACATCATTTTTCTTTTCAAAACGAATCTTCCATAACTACACCTGCACTTTACACTGAGAATGAATGGCTGAACTTTAAAGAATCCATATTAGTTGTAGAAGAGGAAGAATGGTAGGAAAATAACATTAGGGGATTCACAAAAACGAACAACATGAACAAGCTTGGAAACCCGCTACAAGGTCATGCCGTTTGGGTTAAAGAACGTTGGGGGCACCTACCAAAGGGCTATGTTGACTCTATTTCACGACATGATGCATAAAGAGATTAAAGTATACGTGGATGACATGACCTAGAGAGGGAGAGAATCATGTCCAAATATTGAAGGAATTAGTTGAAAGACTAAAAAAGTACAAGTTAAGGTTTAACCATGCAAGGTGTTCATTCGGGGTGAAATCTAGGAAGTTGTTAGAATTTATGATGAGTGACAAAGGGATAGAAGTGGACCCTGATTAAGTAAAGGTTATTCAACCTATGCCAACTCCTAAGACTAAGAAGGATGTAAGGAGGTTCTTGGGAAGGTTGAATTACAGTGCTCAATTTATATCCCAATTAACCACGACTTATGACCTCATCTTCAATTGTTAAGGAAGAAGAATCTTGGAATTTGGAATAAGAATGTGAAGAAGCTTTCACGAAAATCAAGCAATACCTACTAAATCCACCCCTATCTATCGAGTTGAATTGAAAAATGGCAAGTTCTACTAGCTGAGTACAACATAGTATATATGACAATGAAAGCCATGAATGTCATCGCCGATCACCTAGCTGACCATGTTGTGAAAGTTTATGGGCTGTTAAAATTTAATTTTTCAGATAAAGATATGCTTTCAGTCGAGGAAGGGAAATCAGATTGTTGGATTATGTATTTTGAGGGTGTTGTGGTAATAAAGTGGGGGTAGCGCTAATCTTTCCTAATAAGAAACAGTATCCGGTTTTAGTTAAGTCGCAATTTGGGTACACTAACAACACAACTGAGTTTGAAGCTTGCATTCTCGATTTTAGAGGTTGCATTAGAGCTAAACATCAGAAAGATAGATGTGTATTGGAGACTCGATTTTGATTATTTGTCAAGTGAAAGGAAAAGGGCAAACCAAGGACGAGAAGTTGAGACCTTGCCAAGAATACTTGTCTAAATGGGCTAGAGAATTTGAGGAAATAAAGTTCACCCATCTAGGAAGGGAAGGAAACCATTTTAATGTTTTGGTCACACCAGCTTCTATGGCTAGAATAGACTTTGGGTATAAGGTACAACCAATACACATTGATATAAGAAATAACTTAGCTCATTATTGCTCAGTTTGAAAGAGAAATAGATGGAAACCCTTGGCACTATGATATCAAGAATTTCATCCAAAACCATACATATCCCATGGGAGCATCCAAAAATCAACAAGAAGACGTTGAGGAGGTTGGCAATGGATTTCTATCTTGATGGGGAAACTTTGTATAAGAAATCATCTGACAAAACTTTGTTGAGATGTTTCGATGACGTAAAAAAAAAGTGGTGAAGAAATTTATGGAAAGATATTTGATCTATCGATATGGTCCACTAGAAAAATTAATAATGCCCAGAATTTCAACGGCAAGATGATAATGGAGCTCTGCACTAAATGAAAAATCAAGCATTCTAATTCCTCTCCATATAGGCCAAAGATGAATGATGCAGTAGAAATTGCTAACAAGAATGTCAAGAAGATTATTCAGAAGATGATACACCTATAAAGGATTGACATGAGATGTTGCCATTGGCCCTTCACGCGTTCTGCACCGCGGTCCGAACCTTAATAAGAGCCACCTCGTAAATGTTGGTATATGGAATGGAGGTGGTGATGCTTTTAAAAGTTGAAATCTCCTCATTAAAAGTATTGATAGACTTTGAGCTAGAAGAGGTAGAATGGGAAAAGGTTAAAAATGAACAGTTGAATCTAATAAGTGAAAAGAGGATAGTCGCAATCTGTCATCGTCAACTTTATCAAAGAAGGATGGCCAAATCATCCAACAAGAAGATTCGACCTTGAGGATTCCACGAAGGAGATCTTATATGGAAGAAAATGTTGTCTTTTACCAAAAGAAGATCAGAGTAAATGGACAACAAACAATGAGGGCCCTTTAGTGGTAAAGAAAGCGTTTTCAGGAGAAGCTTTATTGTTATCTAGAATGGATGGAGAAGATCTAGTTAGGCCTGTGAATTCTGACTCTGTAAGGAAATATTACGCTTGATGCATTTCGTAATTTCCCAATCAATAAAATTAAAGTTCAGCCATAAATTCTCTTTGTAAAGAACCTTTTTTTTTTTTCATAAAACATATGATCTCCTAGCATTTGAAATCTTTTACTTAAAAAGAACTTTTATGGCATGACTAAGGAGATGACTCCGAACTTAACATATTTTTTTTTGCACGAAGTGCACATAAGGGTCCATAGTGAACCAAAACCCAAAGGGGTATCATAATAAAAACTTCTAAAAAAGCATCTTTTATGAGAATTGCTAATTGCATTAAAAGTTTTAGTTTTCATGAACAAAACCAATTTTTTAAGTTTTCCTTTTAAAATAATAATAAAGCACAATACTTAATGGAGCAAGAAAGGGCCCCATAAGGAACCAGAGATCTCTTCACTAAGAGGATATGAAGTATATTTTGGTTCATGAGAAAAGGTTGGACAAACAAATGGAAACAAGAGCTTGAAGAAGTTTACAACGAAAGGGTGACCTATTTTTCTCAAGTAAGTATACATGCATATTGATCATAATGCATTGCTTTCAACATTTGTTGTATCGGTGTTTCATCATCATCTTTTGGGTAGTGCGTTTTCTAACCCTACCTCATTTTGAGTGCGCCTTTGAGCCCTCACTTCTTGGGTAGTGCGTTTTCTAACCCTACCTCTTTTTGAGTGCGCCGTTGAGCCCTCACTTCTCGGGTAGTGCATTTTTTTTAACCCTACCTCATTTCGAGTCCGCCTTTGAGCCCTCACTTCTTGGGTAGTGCGTTTTCTAACCCTACCTCTTTTCGAGTGCGCCGTTGAGCCCTCACTTCTCGGGTAGTGCGTTTTTTAACCCTACTTCATTTCGAGTGCGCCATTTGAGCCCTCACCTCTCGGGTAGTGCGTTTTCTAACCCTACCTCATTTCAAGGGCACCTTTGAGCCCTCACCAACATTTTTCTGGGTAGGTCACCCATTACAACGTGACCAATTCTCCATGTTTTTATTTGGGTAGGTCACCCATTACAATCAGACCATTCTTTCACCTGGGTAGGTCACCCGTTACAATGAGACCGCTCTTTCCTTTTTCTTGGGTAGGTCACCCATTACAATGAGACCAATATTTTTTCTGGGTAGGTCACCCATTACAACGCGACCACTTCTTCATGTTTTTTTTACTTGGGTAGGTCACCCATTACAATGAGACCACTCTTTCCTTTTTCTTTGGGTAAGTCACCCATTACAATGAGACCGCACTCCATATTTTTTCTATTTAGGTAGATCACCTATCACAACGAGACCACTTTTTCATATTCTTTCCACTTGGGTAGGTCACCCATCACAATGAGACCATCATTTCTTTCTGGGTAGGTCACCCATTAGAATGAGACTATTCTCCATTTTTTTTTTTTACATGGGTAAGTCACCCATAAGAATGAGGTCATTCCTCCCCCTAGGTAGGTCACCCAAAGAATGAGACCACTCTTCCTTTTTCTATTTGGGTAGGTCACCCATAAGAATGAGACCATTCTCCATCTTTTTTTTTACCTGGGTAGGTCACCCATAATAATGAGGGCATCCTTCCCCCTGGGTAGGTCACCCAAAGAATGAGACCACTCTTCCTTTTTCTACTTAGGTAGGTCACCCATCACAATGAGACCATTATTTTTTCTGGGTAGGTCACCCATAAGAATGAGACCATTCTCCATTTTTTTTTACATAGGTAGGTCACCCATAATAATGAGACCATTCTCCATTTTTTTTTTTTACCTAGGTAGGTCACCCATAATAATGAGGCCATTCTTCCCCCTGGGTAGGTCACCCATCACAATGAGACCATTATTTTTTCTGGGTAGATCACCCATAAGAATGAGACCATTCTCCATCTTTTTTTTACTTGGGTAGGTCACCCTTAATAATGAGGCCATTCTTTCCCCTGGGTAGGTCACCCATAAGAATGAGACCATTCTCCATCTTTTTTTTTTTACCTGGGTAGGTCACCCATAATAATGAGGTCATTCTTCCCCCTGGGTAGGTCACCCAAAGAATGAGACCACTCTTTCTTTTTCCACTTGGGTAGGTCACCTATCACAATGAGACCATTTTTTTTTTTTATTCTGGGTAGGTCACCCATAAGAATGAGGCCATTCTCCATTTTTTTTTTTACCTAGGTAGGTCACCCATAATAATGAGGTCATTCTTCCCCCTAGGTAGGTCACCCAAAGAATAAGACCACTCTTTCACCCATAATAACCAGCCTCTCCGCTTCCCAGCCACTGCCACCGTCAGCACCACCGGGAGACCTCGTCGACTGCCTCTCCACCGCCACCAGCATCACTGGGAGTGTTCGCCATCGTCTTCAACATCGTTTCTGCCACCAGGTTTGCACCCCCTTCGTCGCTGTGCATGCACCATTTCCTTGCATTTCACTGTTCAAGTGAAATATAATTCACTTGAACAGTGAAATGCTAAATTCACTGTTCACATCAAATATAATTCGCGTGAACAGTGAAATGCTATTTCACTGTTCACATCAAATATATTTCACTATTCACATGAGGCCTGCTGGGTTCAGCTCAGCCACGTGGGCCCAGCTGGGTCCAGCCCTAAAAAAAATATATAAAAAATAAAAATTCTTCAAAAAAATATTTCAAAGAATTTGTGATTTTTCTGTAATTTTATTACTGTATTTTGGTCAATATCGGTTTCTATTTTTATATTGTAAAGATACAAATCCGGTAATAAAATACCCGGTTTTCGTCAACAAAAAAAATATTTATAAAAAAAATGTTTTGTTTTCATGCATACGGCCAATACTCTAACATGTTTTGAATGTTCTTTTTATATAAAAAAGAATATTGGAAGCTTTGAAAATGTGTTTTCGCATAGATTTCTTAAACACAAATTATTTTCTTGCATTTCTGGATTTTACAACATGTTTGTAAGACTCCAAAGGGTATTGGCCAATATTCCAAAAAATACAAAAATCTTATTTTGGGTAGGGGGAATTCATCTATTATTCACTGCTAATGTTTGGATAAAGAAATCCTTAAAGGACAAATATCCAAAATATTATTGGGAGTAATAAATCCGCACACATCCTTGAAAGAAGCCTTGATTATAATCGAGGATATTTCAACTTTTGTCTTCATGGTTTACGAGCCGTGAAAGTATGAAATACTAAGGCAAAAAGAGGCTTTTAAAGCGCTCTGAATTTCCTTAGATTTCTAAATCTTGGTCCCTTTTTCCTTGCGATTTATGAGTCGCAAACTCTTGAAATACTAAGGGAAAAATGAGCTTTCAAAGCACATGGAATCTCCTTGGATTTCTATCCAAATAAATTTTATTTGAATCAAACCTAGAAAAATTGATGGGATTAGAAAACACCAACACCATAGCAATTATAGAGCAAACCAAACACCAAGCAACTTACCTTAGGTAGGGCGTACTAGGGGTGCTAATACCTTCCCTTTACGCAACCAGTCATTTGCCTTAAAATCTCTGAAAGACCAGTTAGGGTTCCTAGTGACCAAAATACTAGGTGGCGACTCCAAATAACCAAATCAACAAAACAAAATGAAAAATCATCAGCCGATGCCGCATTGGATTTTTTAGTGGTGCGACAAAAGGCACGCTTGAACTTGAAACAATCAAAGTGAACTATTGCAAACTTTTAAAAACAGAGGGCAAGTTTTCAAGCATTTGTTTAAACATCAAAGAAGTTGTCGGGAAAAAATAAAATATGAAAATTGTAAAAGGAAAAAGGAGTTAATGAATGAAAAAACATCTAAAAATAAAACATTAAAAACAACCTTAGTAAAAAGAAGAGGAGGACAAAATAACTTAAATTAGGTTCCAATTGTGCTCTACAAATAGATTGAGGAATCAAACTAGCCATTGTCAAAAATAAAAGATTGTAGTTGATGGTGCTTTTTTTAAAAGAAGATTGATTAGGGGGGTGGTGTTTAATGAAGGGAAATATAGAAGAATATGACTAAAAGTAGAAATAAATGTGGTTTTTGAAGGAAAAAAAAGGTTACTTTTATGTTTCTTTTTTTTTTTCTTTTTGTTTTTGGTAAATGGTAAAAATAAAATAAAATAAATAAAACTAACCTTAAAAATAAAGTAGTCATTATTTTTTGACACTTGATAATAATTTTGAACTTGATTCAATGAATTTGTTCTTATGTTAGATTTTTAGGTTTGAATATTAAAACAATATTTTAAAAGAAATTTCTTGTAAATCCATTTATTTTTTTATATTGATGATGTATATACGCTTTGATCATAGATGGACTCAATTTAACTTAAAAATACATTGATTATTAAATATTAGAAGGTTTTCTTCTCTTATTAACTACTTGACAAGAATAATTTTTCTATACAATCTTGATAAGCATAATCTCAAAACCACTTAGTCTATATTTTGGATAAATTGTTGTTTGTTTTATATGATTCTTTTATATATGTGTGTAAAGGCATAAAATTTGTCAAAATATTTAATTTGATAAAATATTTTTTATTCTTTTTATACATCTAATGATTAATTTAGTATTTTCTCTAATTAAATAAAATTTTAAAGAATAGGAAAATTTTTTAAAAAACAAACTTTCATTTTCCAATTATTTTTCTCTTTTATTATTGATCTCGATTCTTTTTATTCTTAGTTTTTATACCTTTAAATAACTTTTCCTTTTAGAATTATTATTATATATATATATATATATATATATATATATATCTGAACTTTTTAATAACTTTTAAGGGTGATGACTTCAAAAAAAAAAAAGAGTTAAAACTCTTTAACAACCAAGGCAATTCTCGATATTTATATTAAATAATTAAAATTATGATTGTATTATTCACATTGTATTACACCTCATGATATTTTGTATTCTTGAACATTCGTATATAAAAACATATACTTAAAATACTAGTTGTAAAAAAAATTTAAAAGGCACTTTTTTATGTAGTTTTATGTTTTTTTACACACAATAATATATTTTGAAATAACTTTCACATATTAAGATTAAAACTCTTTTTTCTGATAATAAAAAAATGGACTATTTACACCACATTAAAATTTCCATTATAACTTTATTTATCTTAATCCAACTAGTTTTAAACTAAATTGGTATAAAAGGAAACATATCTTTTAATTTATCAAGTATTTCTTTAAACTAGTTTGTAATATGTAAGTGTATGTTCACTATAAAATGTGAGCTTTGTTAAGAAATAGCTTTAAGTAGTAATGTAAAAACTTCATTCAATATGGGTCTCATGTTTGAATTGTGCTGATGATTTTTTATATAATATATTCATATATGATGGGTCTATAACAGACTATTTAGAACCAAATCATACATGGAATTGAATTCAATTTCACATGTAATTTGAATTCAATTGATAACCTATTCTAATTTTTATATTTGGAATAAAATATTAAATTATATAATTGAACTTAATTATACTATTTGAAATAATTATGAAAATAAATTAGCAATATTGACTATTTTGCTAATAAAATCATATCTTTTTCCTTTCCCTAGATGTTTAACAAACTTTTGGAGCTTCTTAAAAAAGGTTAGGAACTTTATTGTTGAAACATGGCCGAAAATGGCTGATTAAAGTTTCATTTTCCATGAATTAATCGTGGCAAGTCATTGAAGCCAACTAAGATATAGATCTTGTAGGGGGTGTTATTCTTCAACTAGGATCATGCTTGATTTGGTGGTATGTAGCTTTCCTACCATCAATCCAAAGTTGGGTGCAACATTATCAAATTTACTGAATCAAACAAGGCTGCCTTGGGACAAGAAATTAAGGGCTTTCATGTGGTAAGTGGAGCACAAACATCAAATAAGAGTGGCACAGCCTTATAAAGGGGAATCTTCGTTATGGAATGATAGTGGTTGGAGCTCCTAAGGTGGTTGGAGATGCCACACTTATTTGTTTGAAGGTGGTAACTCAATTAACCTTTTCAACAAAAAAAAACAATAAAACAAGGACATGCGATATGTCACTTGGTTTCTTTATTAAAACAAATGACATGTTGTTTGCTTAAACCCTAAAAACTAGGGTTTAAGAATTGGGATTTTGTAAATTTTAATTTGGTCCTTCTTGTTTTAATTATAGCACATGCACCCTTCAATGACTCTAAAACTTTTTAATTTTTTGAATCGCACCCCTGAAAATTTTGATTTAACTCCTCTAATTTGACCCTTTACTTTGAATTGGTTCTTGGTTTCTAATTTGTTCAATTTGACCCCCTACAACCATTAAACTTTTAATTTCTTTCAAACTCACCCCTGATTTTGATTGATTTTAGTCCCTAAACTTGTATGCTTATTGCACTTTTGTCATTGAAAAAAAAGAAAAAGAGTTAATAATACTAAAATGATTAACATAGCATTTTTAGAAAAAATGATTAACACAACCTTTGTCAATTGCTAGCCATAAAAAAATATAAATGAATAACTAGCTTTCATCAATAGAAACAACAAAAAATAAAACATTAAAAGAAAACAACAATAAGTAAAATAAATCTTACCATGAAAAATTATGAAGGGAACAAAATGTGTAAAGGGGACAAAAGTAAACATTAATGTATTGATCATAAAGGTTATTGCCTTAAGTTTCCCAGGTTGTTGCCTTAAGTTTCCCGATGATTATCCATTTGTACCTTACATTGCGGCTGTAGGAGCAATAGAACTTTTTCATATAAAGACAAAATTGAGATAGATAAATCAAAGGATCTCCATTTTGATTTGTTTTTTTTTTGTCATTTCTCAGTAATTAAGTTCCAAATGAAATTTAAATAAATATCCTATAAAAGATTTCAAACTAAGGAATTACTTTAACACTTGGAATTGAATTCAATTCCAAGAGTTCCAAACAACCTGTAAAAATATTAGATATGGATGTAAAAAGTAAAATGTTCACTCCTATATCTAATGGACTTATCTATATAACTATGTTACAAGTATGAACCAAATCAAAATAAACAAATAAACACATAAAAGTATAAGCAAGTGAATTTTTAGTTGGAGTTTCATTTATTAGGCAAAATATGTTTTTGTCGCTCTAGCCATTTCGTCTTTTTACAGAACAAATTGTCTAAGTTATATTTTTTCACTAAAATCTTATAATTTTATGATTTTTAATAAAATAAATATGATGCATTTTCTTTTATATTTTTTAATTTATATTTTTTTCATTGATAGATAAGGGTAAAATAATTTAATATAGTGTTTTAAATAATCAAATTTTCAACAATAAATAAATAAATAAATTATAAAGAAATTTTATGACTAGAGATAAAATTTACAAGAAACTTTTTAAATAATCCCAGGAAAAAATAAATAGAAATTTATACAAAAAAAATAAGCAATTGGGGTTTTGATGAAAATACTATGTATGGTGTTAAATAAGTGGCATTGTTATAATTTTGAGAATATTCTTTTCCCCTCCCATTTTAAAAACCATCAGCCACACACACCATGGAGGGAACCTAGATATTCTTGATTTTCTTCTCATTTCTTCTTCAATTCATGTAGTTTATGAGGCGTGGATCATGGTTTAAGTGATTCCTTGTTAGGATAACAAACCAAAATAGAAATAACTAGAGAGAGAGAGGTTTTAAGCTTAATAAGTAAGTGTGAGAAAGTGAACAAAATTGAAGAGGAAGGGGAAAACTTGAAAATCTTTGCAAGAAACTCATTCCATTATCTCATGTGTTCGTGGGTTTTTATGCTTGAATTGAAATTTCTTCAAATGTTGAATTTAGGGTTTATGATGTTTTTTTATTATTCTAATGTTAATTGTGTGAAGAATTGGAAAACCCTGAATTCTTGAATTGAGGGTTCATGAGATTTTTGTGTTTGAATGTTAATTAGGTTGTGTATTATTGTTGTTGGGTTATAAGAATGAATTTAATTAGGTCATTTGTGTGAAGAATTGAAACCCTATCTTGAATTTTAGGGTTTATTTGAATTGTTTTGAGAAAAATAGATGTATGCTAATTGTTGTTGAATCGAGATGAGTATTACATGATTAAGCTTAAAGTTAGTGAAATTGTAGGCCAATCATACAAAATTTTAAAGGGGTTAGTGGTCGACCATAATGGAGAAAATTGGGGTGAAATTGAGAATATGGTTGTAAAATGTTGGTTTTGGTATTATGTGAATACTATATTAAAAAGGATAACATAAAAGTAAGTTGACATGTTTTTGGGAAGTTTAGCAATATAAAATGTTGGAATTTATGGGTAGTTTATTGAATGGGTAGATATGCGTTAATACAAAATATATGGAAAATTATACATGTCTATAATTTATATGCGAATTTGATACGGTAATGTGAAATGACATGTTAGAAATAAGAATAGGGTATGTGGGATGTGAACATTATGTGTTTAACTATAAATGGGTAATATGAAAAAAAAAATGGATTGACATAGGTTGGTATGAAAAATTTAAAATTATATGTGCTTGAGGGTAATTCGGTAAATTAAAAATATAGAAAATTATATGTTTGGAATTAATGAAATGTCATGGAATATAAATTGTATTATGGAAGTAAACATGGTGGCTCAATAATATAAAAGGAATATAATTGGAAGATAAATAATAGCATGATAATGGATGATGATGTGTTTGCATTTTATGATTTAATAAATTGAAATAGTTTTGGGTACTAATATGGATACCTCTTTGAAATTAGGAGTGATATTCAGGATCTGACCATTAGGAAAGGGAGCTTGCTTGACAAGAGAACCATATAGAGCCCAACTCCTCACTTTTTTAATTTTAGTAATGTAATTTCAATAATTATGTTTATTTAAGAGATAAATTATTAGAAGAAAATGCAATATAAAGATTATTGTTACGATGAATTAAACCGACTGCATGAGTGAAGGCTATTGATTTAAATTATTTAATCCAATTGTATAAGTGAGGGCTATTGATTGAAATTATTTAACTTGGCCACATAAATGAGTACTATTAGTTTAGGAAAAATAATATGTTTTAAGCCAGCCACATGAGCGGGGCTAATACGTTATGAAAAGAGCGGGGCTAATACGTTATGAAAATAGCTTAGTTGGTTGCATGAGTGAGGGTTTTTGACTTAAAAGTATTAAGTATGTCGCATGAGCAGGAACTGTTAATTTAAAAGAATTAAATTGATCATATAACCAGGGTTTGTTAAATTAGAAAGAATTTAGCCGACTACATAAGCAGGGGCTATTGACTTATAAAGTAAAATGAATCACATGAGTAGAGTTTATATTGAAAGGGTTGAAACCAATCACAAGTGCGAGGATCAAGGTTATCAAAATCACATTTTGACTCGTAAAATCATACATTTTAATGAGTCAAAACATATAAAACATGCAAAATCAGGTTTAAACTCAAAAACCATTAAAATCGGTCAAACTCGCGTAAAATCAGTCCAACTTGTAAAAAACGTTAAACCCGGATTGATTTCATATGAAATATAAAAGAGTTGCAGTGCCTCCACCCTTTCCCCTTCCCCAGTTCCCCCTTTCCCCAAATTGCCAGTAGATTAAGAAATCTCCAATCTTCACTCCCAGTTTCCCTTTTCCCCTTTCCTTTTCCCCAGTTCCCACTCTCCACTTTTACTAATTGTCTGCTGTATATTTAAGATCTAGAATTCTGAATCTAATTGTCTCCACTCTTTACTTCTCACTCTCCACTCTCTCAGCACCTCTGGTTTTGCATGTTATAAAGAATAAGGTAAGAATTTATTCACAAGCTTTGTTTTTTCTGTCTCGCCTTTGGTTTTTTATGTCTCGTTTTTACTCCATACATCTTCCACCTGAAATCCTTACATGGAGAAAAACAAATCATTGTCCCTCCATTTATTGCTTCAACAGTTAAAGGCTTGATGGTTGTAAGCTCATACTAAAGTATTAAAATGGGTTTCTGAAATACTTATAAAGAAGTAGATATGTGGTTTTTTTTTTTTTTTTGGATTCTTGGGTTAATTTTAATTGTTCTTTAAGATAATTGGGTCTAATTATAATGAAAATTTTGGAATTGGTGTTCAATAATAGTGGTTGAAGAAAATGAGGGACAACATGACGGAGATCAATCAGTTGTGGGATGAAATTATAATGCTTGCAAACGAAGAGCCACTACATGAAAATCATGAAGATGGTAAAATCATTAAACTAGAGAGCATTAAAGCAATCAAGGTACAACCATTTATCTTTAATTTTCCACTTTGTTCACTTCCATGAAAAATTTAAGTTTTCCATCTTCTTTTATATGCAAGATTCTTTGAGTTGTAGTGCTAACCCTTCATATATAGTCATAAGTTTCTTTTCTTGAGAAGTTTAGCGTAATGGAGAGTAGATGTTGTATAAACCTTGCTGGATTTCATAGATATAATTGTTAATCGAAGAATTTTTCTACTTTAGGTGTTTATATATTTTTGAATTGAGTTTGTTTCTTTTTCCTTTTTCAAAGCCACATGTAATATGTTTCTGTTGTAGCTAGATTGAAAATGTGTGATGATTATGATATTCACACCTTCTTCATTGCAATGCAAATCTCATAAGATGTTATGTTTGGAAAAGGAAACCATGCTTGAAACACTAAAATCTACGAGTAACCTTAAAACTGGACAGATATTTAGTAAAATTGTTTTACAGGAAAGCAAAAAAAATCCAAGCATATTACAAGAATTAAAGAGCACAATTACAGATTACATTCACGCTTCTGAGCTGCTTCATTTGCAGCCTTGGCCTTTGCTTTCTCCCACTCCACTATCTTTAATGCAGTTTCCTTAATTAGATAAGTTTCTTGTATTCTTTTTTCCTCTCTCATTTTCCATTGTTCAAGTTCCGTTGCCTGTAATGAACATTAGGTCTTAATAAATCTATGGCATTAAATGGGGTAAAATCACTAATGCTGAAAACCTTTTGTTTTACAGCAAGTGCTTCTTTGCAGGCTGCATGACACATATCTAGTGTTTGCTTTAGTTCATTCTTTAGCCTTCTAACCTCATCTTTATGATCTTCCTAAAATTGTAATAAACATTTGTCTTAAAGAACACATGATTTTAAAACTAAAACAAATCAAGTATATCTCTCTTGAAAAGATTTGAGAAATTGCTAGCTAAGTACATATCACTTTCCAACTCCTATCCTTGCACAATTCTGGATTAAAAATTTTAGGTGGAGGCATTTACCATTTCAAGTATTGTTTATTTCACTTTTATTTTAATTGTGTTATATTATTATTTACTATTTGACTGGATCTTGCAATTTAGTTAAAATATTTCACTTTTAATTTTACAATTTTAGTTCAAATATTTTATTTGTGATTTTATGATTCGAGTTTACAACTCAAGTTTATATTATATGTTCCATGTCGTGTCAAAAAAGTATTTTTGACAACCTTGGCGATGATTTTGGGTGAGATAAAGAAAAAAATTAAGCTTTCTTGATAGAACTAATTGTGTATAAGTTGTAAGTGGCCCTAATAGAACTAATTATGTGGTAGTGGACAGACTAAAATGATGGTGTTGTATTTGAAAAGGAAATTGTTCTATGTAAAAATAACTATTGTAATTGGGTATGCTCTTTAAGTAATGATTTTTTACCAAATACTAAGTGTATTTATTTTTAATTATTTTATGTATATGTATTTCAAGTTTATCCCATCTACTTGAGATCCTTTTTAGAGACCAAGTAGATGGGATAAACTTGAAATACATATACATAAAATAATTAAAAATAAATACACTTAGTATTTGGTAAAAAATCATTACTTAAATAGCATACCCAATTACAATAGTTATTTTTACATAGAACAATTTCCTTTTTAAAATATGGGGGCTTATTAGATAATGAAATGACACCTGTACCAATCCAAGTACTTAACAAAAAGTCAAATGATTTCACGAACTTAAACCCTAACTGAAAATCATAGGCTAAGTCGCTGCTCCCCTACCTAACCTAAAGTTTCCATGTGTACATATTCTAAAACGATATATCATAAATAGACTAGTGATGCATGAAGACATTCATCTATATCCAACATATATCCATAAGCAAGATTAAACATGCTAAAATGTAAATAAGTATGCCAAAATACAAAAATTTAAACGCATCAAATCACATATACCTCCTAAAACACAAAGTCTAATCCAATATTGTCAAAATAGTAGGCCCCTAGTGGAGTCACCGTTCTCTTGCATGTGCACACACGGTATGACGGGACATTGGTATTGAGGAGTTGCCACCTAGTTGTTTAGTTTAGGGTCACTAAAAGATCCAGGTGGACTAGTCTTATACAAAATTCTAAGATAAAGGACTGATTGTGGATAAGAAAAGTATTAGCACTCCTAGCGCACCTTACCTGAGATAAGCTGGATTTTATGGTTTAGATGTAACTTAAAAAGGTATTGATGGGTTATGACCAATGGTTTGTCTATGGCTTAAAACAAAGATTTATGCTCGTGAATAAATCTAGTATTTTGAATTTATTATGGGCTTTTATACCCAAATAAATTCTTGTGGGAAAAAATTCATGGACATGCCCTAACAGAGTTCACCTATCTTGGAAGGCGAAAAAAATTTCACAGCTCGTATATCATTATGAAAAATACTCTCAATTAAAATTGGTGAATATCCAAAAATAATTCTGGAAATTTTCTAATCAACTCCTGGTATTTAAATATCAGTTTACTTGTAGGTTCAATATTCATATCAGAATGTTGACCATTAATTTCTAAAACAACAATTAGGGTTTTTAAAATATTGGTCAAGCTCTCATAGATTCAATAAACTTGTTATTAAATCCAAAAAAATATATGCAATGATATTTTTTGAATTTTTATGTATAAAAAAAAATGTTAAATCATACCATGTATGTATATATATATATATATATATGTGTATATATATATATATATATATATATATATATTTTAAGTCAAAATTGAATTTTTATTTTTTGAGAGACTTGACCATATACACACAAAAAAAAACACATTGTTTGTATTTTTTAAATGAATTTTTTTTAGAAATTTTGAGATTTCAATGAAAAATGAGTATTTTAATACTAAGTTAGCATCTTATAGTATAAGTTTACAACCATGATATTAAATAAAATTGCTGAAAAAACATGCTAAGGACCTATAAACAATTTTAAATTGGATCTTGAAATTTTTTAGATTTTTTTGGAATTTATTTAGGGCATGTTTGACAAAAACCTATTTTTATTCAAAAACAAAACTATCAAAACAGGCTTAAAAGCGTATTTGCCAAACATGTCCTTAAACCTAAATTTCTTTTATTAAAATAGTGGCAAGTCAAACAAAGCTATAGTAGTTGACCCAAAACAAAACCAATCAGGTTGACTCCAAAATACTAGTTCAACCCTTAACCAAACAGAAAACCATAGTGAACATTCAAATCGAAACCTAGCAAACATAAATCACAAACCATACAAGTTTTCATACAATCAAGGGTAAAGTTCTGTTCATAATCATACGCATATAAAAAATCAAACATTATTTTCTTCGATTAACACTTAAAAGCCACAATTAAATCAAAATGTGTTTAGGCAATCGAAAAAACCATAAAATCTAAATGAATGAATATGTGTTCTTGATGTGTTTTAACCTTAGATTATTTGCTAAAGATGACAAGCTAACATGTTTGTGCCAATAATTAACCCAAAACAGTTAAAAAAACAAGAGGTTTAGGCAAAGTTCATGCAAAGAACATGAACCCAGATTCTAGAAAATTTCTAGAATTTAAAGAACTAATGTCAAAACCCAGATTTGGCATTTTAGGCCTTTGAACACACTGCTTTTGGTCCTCACAAACCACATTACCCATACCAAGTATAATTGAAACCAAAGAACTAACAAAAACATCAAATCATTACAAACATGCAAAATTCCAACTTCATAATTGCAACTCCAATGACAGCCAATAAAAACATCAAATTTCAATTCAAAACTGACTCTTTGAATACTTAGAACCCAAACCATGCTCATGAACCAAGAACATACACTAACAAAATAATAATAATAAAAAAAGGCATCAAACACCTACTGCCACCTTTTGGTATAATTCAAAAATACTATATTTTATCAAAATCAATCACAAATGTATTGTCTTAACACTCATTAACATCAACAACAACTCTAAACAAGATTTAAACAAGAAAAACAATATTTTTACATATTAATCAAAATAAAACTAAGAAAAAACATCATAACACTAAAATAAGTTCAAAAAAACATCAAAAGAGATCCCTGGCCACTAGGGAGTCATCAAAGTATGAGTCCCCACACTTGCTGTTTAAACATTAAGAAAGCATAAATGGGCAGGCCACTTGAACTCCACCATTGAGTTGTTACATGGTTATACCTTTTTCAAGCTTACTAACTATAGGTTATTGTTTTTTCTTCTATTTTCCTACCTCCTTTTCCTTTTAGTCTCTTTCTTTCTAGATCTTGTTATACCTTGTATATGAGGGTCTTGAACCTTTATAATAAAGTCTATTAATAGAGTAGTTCCCCATGTTTTTCCTTTTTTTTTCTTTTTTTTCTGCTCTGATTTGTAGAGGTATTTATAAGGTTTTATCTAGTTTTTTTTGTGTGAATTCCCTCAAAAATTGATCAAAGCTTAGCCTTTTGATCAAAGTGAGAGGGTTTTGGACAAAAGCTAATAGCTTGAAGCTTTTGTATTAGGCTAGTTTTACAATATGGTTTTGGTTTTAGGGGTACTTGGTGGTTTTGCTAGACTTTAAGGGTAAGAAGTTATTTCTGACCTTTTGATTTTGAGATGGAGGTTTTAAAGCCATTAATAAGAATCCTATGAGGAGCTTTAAGTGTGAACATACAAAAAAATATGTGGTTTTTAAAAAATTGGTGTCATAGTTAAGACTGATTGGGTTGAACACTTTCAAAGCTTTGCTAGAGTAATTTCGATGTAAACATCATCGAAAACCACCTGAAGTTGGTAGATAAGGTGCACACCTTTCTTTTGAATCAAACAGTGCTCAATTTGAAAGTTGTTAACTTCACATTCATTCGTTCAAAGGTGTTACCTCGATTAGCTCAAAATTTGAAAATGCAGGGGAAGCTGATTGAAGACAAGATGTTGAAGACTTTTATGGAAGAATTGGGGTATAAATGTCCAATTTCATGGGCATGGTGTCGTAGAGAGGTGTTTCTTAGTTGAATGGTAGTGGTCATAGCTCTTAGAGTAGTTAGAAGCGCCACATTCATTCGCTTGAATATACTCACTTGATCATCCAAAATTACCAAGGAATGAAATGAAAAGTGGGTGAATGACACGTCATCTAGGCTAAACCCTAAAAATTAGGGTTTTTAAATTTAAGATTTGACCAATTTCAATTTGATCCCTACTCTTTCAATCCCTTATTACATGCAATTGCACCCTTGCTAAATTCAAATATCAGCCCTATAAATCAATGCCTTTTACAAATGAGTCCTTAGTTTTCAATTTATTCAATTTAATCCTTAGTAATTTGATCAATTTCTACTCTTGAAATTGCGCATCCCTTACAAGTTGGTCCTTGATCTTGGAAATTTGCAATTAAGTTCTTAATTGGCCTACAAACTTTAATTTTTTTACAATTAAGCCCCTGATTTGACCAATTAAACCTTCCAAAGTCTAATTTTAATCCCCAAACTTTAATTCTTCCAATTAACACCCAAATTGACTCCAAAAATAGATTTTCCTTGCAAACAAGCCCTCAATAAAATTAATTAAGCCTTCTAAAATTCTCATTGAGTTCTAAACCATTCAAATTTATATTTTTTTACCTCAAATAAAAATATTTTCACCAATAAAACCTTTTACCAGTTAGAATTGGGTTGTCAATTTTGTCAATCTTATACATTTTGGTCCTGTAACTCTTTCACATGTCATCTTGGTCCTCCACCACCAATCTTGATCAATCTTCTAAGCTTTCTTTATGTATGTCTTCATGTGCGTGTGTGTAGTCAAAAATGGATAACAACAAAAGGGGTGTTCGGATGTATAGTAATAGTTGTTTTTCAAAGTGTTTTTTGGCTTGAAAATACATTAAAATAATATTTTTTTTATTTTTAAAAAAATTATTTTTGATATCAACACATTAAAAATATCCTAAAACATAACAAAATAATTTAAAATAAATTATTGTTCAAATTTAGTGAAACCCCATAGTAAAATTAGCTTGGCATACGTGATGTTGATTCATTGTTGTTATTGCAATTAATTCAGAGCCACTATTGCTGCTTAACATTGCATAGGCCTTGCTTCTTTGCAGATATCACGTTGTAGTTAATTTTAACCAGACTTGTTTTAATTTGTTTTCCGATTTTATGCACATTTGCTCAAACCACTTCACCTTTCTTTGAGTCCTTTTCCTACTGTCATTGACGAATTAAAATGTATCTAATAATAACTAGTTCTCCTATACGTAATGATTTTGAGATTTTTTTAAAACCTGATAAAAGTATATTTTTTACTATGAAAATGCCTTGAGTTGCCAAGATGAAATTAAAAACAATCATTTACTTAAATTCATGAAAAATAAAAATCAGAGAATAACTATTTTTCAATTTCACGTCATATTCATGAAATGTTTTTCGAAAATTCCAGTGTGATTTAATAAAATTAAGGGAGTGCAGCCAAAATTATTTTTAAAGTATTTTTTTCTTGAAAATACATTAAAATATAGGAAAATGTTGCAACAATTTACAGTATTTTAAAGAAAAAAATTACAAAATTAAATTTTTAAATAGCTCAATATTAAAAATATCAAATTGACAAAAACAATTTTAGAAAAAAATAACAAATAAAAACAACAAAAAAGGAGAAAAATCATGTTAAAAACACTGTAGTAATTCATAGTGTTTTGTTATAAAAGCTACAGAGCTTCCTCACATGATTTAGCCTTATTCGTAATGACTTGTAATTATAATTTGCAACAACGTTTTGTGAGGAAAGCTATCGTGTTTTCGCCACATGATTAACCTTTATTACAATATTAAATTTTAACCAACTCAATATTAAAAAAAAAAATTGACGAAGATAATTTTAAAAAAATTATTACAAAAAAAACACGAAAAAAACTAGAAAAAAATCATGTAAGGAAAAACTGTATCGATCCATAGTGTTTTGTGAGGAAAAACTTGTAATTACAATTCTTAACCAACTTAATATTTAAAAAATAAAATTGACAAAGACAATTTTAAAGAAAAACATAACAAAACAAAAAAAAAATCATGTGGGAAAAAACACTATAGCAATCCATAATAATTTACGAGAAAAATTATTATGGTTTCCTCACATATTGTAACTGTAATTTTTAACCAGCTTAATATTAAAAAATAAAATAAAAAAAGATAATTTCAAATAAAATCATAAAAAAACAAAAAAAAACCACATGGAGAAACATTGTAGCAATTAACAATATTTTAAAGAAAAAATTACAATATTAAATTATCAATCAACTCAATATAAAAAAAATCGATAAATATAATTTTAAAAAATAAAAAATAAAATAGAAAAAATATATGAGAAAATACTATAATAATCCACGATATTTTAAACAAAAAAAATTTCAATGTGAAAATTTTAATCAACTCAATATTTAAAATACAAAATCAACAAAAATAATTTTTGAAAAAACATAAATGAAAAAAATAATAAAAAAGAGGGAAGTTAAAAAAAATTAATTTAAAAAAAAGAAAAAAAAAAGAAAAAAAGGGGAAAGTAAAAAAAAATGTAAAAAAATATATATATAATAAATAACTACTATAATCCACATTGTATTTGTAGGTAAAAAAATAATAACAAGGATGATAATTTTACCTGAACTCGTGTAGATACATATTTCACCCAAATAAAATCACGTTGGATTTTTTCTAAAATATAATAAAAAACCAATCTTCATTACCTAATCTACATAAATCCGTATTATTCAAGAGTTATTAAGAAATTAAACCCTTGTATTTTCTTTTTAGTTTTTTACCCGATTAGGTTCGGGTAAAACCCGATCACAAAAGGTCGCTGTAACCTACCCGAAACCCTACCTAGATCTCTTAAGAACTTATATTTATACCAAGCTATATAAAAAAGACCTCTGGTTTCTAGTCTTTGTAGCCTCAGAATTCTCTTCCTCTCACTCTCTTCTCCAGCCGGTGGTAGCAGCG
The DNA here is from genome assembly GCA_018804465.1 of Populus tomentosa. NCBI lineage: Eukaryota > Viridiplantae > Streptophyta > Magnoliopsida > Malpighiales > Salicaceae > Populus > Populus tomentosa. The sequence continues at coordinate 3,575,504 of CM031997.1, forward strand.
GCAGAAGCAGCATCTCCAACAGCCTGTACTGCCTAGTTCCAGCAGCTTCTAGCTAGGAAGTAATAGGAGCTAAAGATTTCAGGTTATTATGATATCTGCTGGATAATAGTTTCTCTCGCTTTTCCTGTTATATCTTGCTGGGTGTCTTGTGTTTACTTGTCTTCAATCACCAATTCTTGTAGGGCTTGTAACTCTTTGTACTGTGATTTCTCAAATTGACTCCTGCAAGTTCTATGCTCGTATTGGAGAATGAAGTTATGTTATGCTGAGTATCATCTTGTTTGTTTTTGTCCCAAAAGTTCAGAATTGAATTGATAACTGCATGAATAGTGGCGGGGTTATGGATACCCAATGGATGTCCGAAACCTGATCGGGTTCAGGTTTGGGTATCAAAAATTCATACCCGTCGGGTTTCGGGTTGGGTATGGATAGTAATTTTGGGTTCGGATTCGGGTATGGATGGTAACAAAACCGATGCATGGCTACCCATTGCCATCCCTAACAATTTATTACATTGAAGTTCTGTTGGTGTGAGTTTTCAGCTGAGTTGGGGAGTTTATCACTGTTTTCTGAATGTTGGTTGCGACATTTATGATGTTCTAAGACCAAAATTTTGTTCGATCAACATAACCCTTGACAAAAACTTTCTGCTTCGTCTTCCCTGCAACCAAACTGACTATTTGTACTGAGTTCATCTTGTTCACTGTCACAGTTCTCAAACAGAGATGGGTTCTTCAAGCAAAGACCTTTTGCATTTGGAGAACAAGTATTTCGTAACACCATCATCCCTTGGTAAACCTCTCCCTTTAACTATTCCTTTTCTTCTTATTAAGTAGAAGAGGCATATATGTTTACGTAATGGTGTGTGTTTATATATGTGTGCAGAGTCTATTCTTCGTGTATGTGAGAAAGATTCTGGACCCAGGAAGCCCCAAGCTGATGGAAAGCCCTTAACCACTCCAGTTCCTCAAAGCCAAGGTATTTGATTCAGTTCAATATTTGGTTTCTTTGCAAAGTTTGATCATTTATTTGTGTCACTACACGAATTAATTTTCTTGTTATTCTTTTCATAGCATACTGATATTTGTATTGAAAACTGAATTCATGAGATTAATTGAAGCTTTTTCAGAAAAGGGTCTGATTAACATTCCTGGAATGTTTTACAATATAATGGAATTGGCACAAATAGGGTTTTGCAATTTTATTGCTTTTTTTATTGGTAGTGATCGTCTATGATTTTATGAGGGAAGATTTCTCTTTATGAAAAGAGCAAATAGAAAAACGTAAGGTTCCAGTCTGCAGTGAATCTGCAGTTAACTAAAAACAATGTTGGTTCAAAATGAGGTGGAAAGGCAATAGCAGCTTCACATCTTCTACATGTTTATGTAATTGGTTACTATCTCTAATATGGGAATCGATACTAGTTTCTTTAGTTAAGCTGCATGCAATATCCTTACTGGAGAATGATCTGAGTGATTTTCACAATTTTATGGTTTAGGAGGAGGTTTGGCAAAGTTTCTTTCCCTTTCTTTTGCATCTAGCATGATATCCAAAGTTTCAGATTGGAATTGTATGTGCTTGTTTTTCAATATGAATTGCTGGCAATTGCTTCATCTTGGTTAAAGACTGGTCTGTGGTGTTCTTATCCCCCAAAGATGGTCTAACTGTTTGTTGGTCTTCTACAATGTTCATGCTTAACCAAGGGAATCCTGTAGATATTCTGCCAGTGTTCTTATGAATCGATGCTGTGCAGAAGGAACAAAACAATCAAGATCAATGCAGACCTAGCTCTTCAACTTTCTTAATAACCACTTTTTAAGTATAATTATCAACATTATTGAGTTAAATATTTAGCAATTTATTTTCAGGCTGGATAAGACTTGTGTAAATTTTTGGTGACTAAATTGACCTTTGGTTGGTATCTTCAAGTTTATTCTCTCCTATTTGTTTGCTATTTCATTCCTTCATGTAATAATGGGAACACAATTCCTGTTGAAAATAATTGTTGCTACCTTCAATATCTTTAAAATGGCCAATGGAACATTGTGCTAGACATCCTGAAGAGCAGTGTTTTTGCTTGCAGTAAGATTGTTCTGCTGTTTGTTGATGGAATAGGAGGATAATACTGTTGAGCAGGTCCACACCGTACTGTCATTGGTTTTGGTCTTGACTTTCATTCTTTAAAGTGTTTATCAAAACTAGTATAGAATGGTCATTGCTGAAAGAACTTTTGTGTGATACCAAACTCGTAATTCTGGTTTGATTTCATGTAATACTGGAATTATTTATTTTCTCTCTTAGAATTGGATGTCTGGCACTTTGTTGCAGTATCATGCCCTAGAGAACAATAGAATGTGGAAATGTAACCCTGGTATTTTTTAACAATGCTGTGCCACAGTTCTAGGAAAAGTGAGAGATTTCATAGGAGTCATATCAGAAGCCAATAAGCGGTTGCAGGAAGATGCAAAGGTATGCTTACTTGTGATGAGGAGATTCTTCTTCTTCTTCTTCTTCTTCTTCTTCTTTTGAAATCTCAACCATAATCATACTAATTTGTACTTTACATGTCTCTTAAAATACAGGATAATTCTGAGAAATATGACATTGAAACACTAACTGGAAATGAATCAGAAGTTGTTGAGATGGTAATTGACAGTTGCTTTCTATCCTCCATCCTTGAATTGTTGCTGCCCATGGTTTTCCCTGAGCTTACTAAGTTATTTGTATGTCTTGATTACAGGATTTGATGCTCGGTATAGCTGATCTTCATACTCCTGAAGCAGTAGCTGCTGCTGAATCTGCAATAGGTAATGGTCATCCATTGAATTCTTTGGCTGCTAGCAGTAGTGAATCAGAATCGGATGACACAAGTGATGAAAGCAAAAGCGATGATGAGGCCGATGATGACACTGAAAGTGATGGTGAAGACAATGGCAATGATAATAACAAAACATGCAAGTCTGGCAACAATGATTCAACTGAAGGTATTGTAAAACAATGCTCAAAAAGGCAACGAAAAATTGTTGAACTGTCTTGAAGGCTGAAGCATGTTCTGCTGTGGTTTTGGAAAGTCCTTATATTTGTAGTTTGGGCTTCTATGAGGACTCGACCTCAAGACGCTGGGGAGGGGAAAGGTCACTTCCAACTCAGCTTGCTAGATGGTTGAGTTTATATTATATAGGCATAACAACTGTTTCGTAGTTGCTTAAATGCAAGTTCTTTCGCATTCCCTGAACTCAAATTTTGCAGAACTATTCTCTCTTCTTCTTCTTCTTGTTTCTTTCTGACATTTCATGAATCTTATATCACTTCTGCTTCATAACGCTGTGTGCACGGCATTTTTTTTCGTTAAATGCCGAATTACATAAATGTTGAGATAATTATCATTCCCTATACAGGAATGGCATGCAAAGGATAGTACAAATTTAAGAATAGCATGGCCTCATTGTGCTTCTCTACTTAGATTTAGCTCGTTGTAATCAAAACATTGCGTGCAAGGGATTTAGTGGAGTCTATTCTGTTGAACTAAATAAATATAAGGGATAAATATAGTGATTGCCTCCTAATTTAGTCAAGGTTGTTTGTCACTGCACAAGGATCGAAAATCTTAAGGGTTTTATGGAATCTATATTATCTGTTTTTCAGACATTTGGTATTGACATTTATTTAAAACACTACTGCACAATCCAGTGGGGAATTGTATAAATTTGGGACAAAGTTGTTCTCATGACAGATTTCTCTGACCTTTTTCTTTCTTCCTTTTTAAAGTGCATAGGGTGGTCTTGTATGGTGTGCGTTACTTGGAAAGCTCATAGTTGCTCTATTCTGAGACTTGTGTTTCCATTCTTACTCGTAGATGAACCTTTAAGCAAGTCAAGCTCCGGAAACTTGCAAACTGGAATACTGTTCAGTCCTAGACTTACAAGATTGTGATGATAGATAGAAAACACCATGCCAATCTCCTTAATACCATTCATTTTGTTATGAAAAAACACCACACTTAGGGCCGGAACTCTGGAACTACAGGCAAAATTCATTACATATGCTCTTAAGACCAATTACAATAGGAAGAACCAAGAGAATCAAAGATACATTCATTTGGCTGATTCATGATATTTGTGTTGAGCAAGCTCCAAGAATTTCTTTTAAGATGGCGTCAAGTATAAAATTGAGTTGAAAGAAAAATCAAGTCTTGATCAATATGATCCAAGCAAGATATGAGATTATTTAACATGTATCAAAGCTCGGTAAATAATTTTATGTTAATGGTTATAACTTTTAATCCAGTATTTGAATCGGGTTGAAATCTTGCTAGAATATTTTAAAGATCCTATTTACTATAAGGTTAAAATCACAAAGCAATTATATATCGGGAAGGCTTTCCAATAAGGTGCAAAACTTACTATTTGAAAATATACGTATTGAAAAGGTTTTTTTATAAGACCCAAAAGTTACTATTTGAGAATAGATGGATTGAGCTTTTATTTATACAAAACTTGAGCTTTGTATTTTATTTTACTCATTTTTTTAAATTAGTTATTTGAGTTTAATTTTTAGCCCGTAGTTAATTAGTGTTTATTTTTGTTTAAGTAAAAAATATACATATCTTTTATTTTGGGATGTGAAAAAAAAATCAAATCATTCATATTGAATAAAATATTTAGTGGCGTTCTAACATTATATCTTCAGTTATTGATTCAAGAAATCAACAATTCAAATTTTTATAATATAATTTTAATTTTTATTGATAAGTATTTCAATTCTTGATTTTGAGTTATATCCGAATTTGCATCACAAACTCTACTTAAAAATATGTTAGGCTTGACCTAACAAATGAATAATCGAAGAAGAAGAAATGGTTAGGAGTGAGTAAAAAAATCGATAAACCGATTAAATCGAGAAAACCAGAAGAAAAAAAACAAAAAAAACCGAACAAAAAAAACCGAATTAACCAATTAAAAATCACAAAAATATTTCGGTTCGGTTCGGTTTCTAAAGTTTGAAACCAATTAAACCGAACCAAACCGAACCGATTCAACCAGCTAGCACTTGAAAAAAAACCAACTAAAAATACAATGTTTTCTAACCCTAAAATCACATTTTGCCATCAGCTGCCCCCCCTTCTCTGTATATCTCTCTCTTTACTCTCACTTTAGTCTCTAAGTAAGGAAGCCCCTTTGAAAGTTACTCCCTTCTCTATATATCATCAGCCATTGGTCGCTTTATCAAATCTTGTTTTAATTTTTCTCCGTTTACTCTCTAGTCTCTACTTTGATTCCCTTTACTCTCATTTGCTTTGATTTTCTCTCCTTCCTTTACTCTCTGTAAACCTAAAGTTATATACGATAAAGCAGATGATATCATTGAGATACCAAGATAAAACATCACTTTAACAAGTTTCAAGGAATTATTAATGAGTTGCCTGCAATGGGTATTAACTTTGATGATGAGATATATAGATTATGGCTTCTTGAAAGTTTACGAAACTATTTAGAATGTCACTGTCTAACTCAGATGTTCTAAACGAGGAGATGAGAAGAAAGATATCGGGTTCGTCTTTCCAATCACTAATTATCGGTTTAAACCAATTTGAAAGGGGGAAACCGAACCGAACCAAAATTAATCGGTTTGAACCGGTTTTTGGTTCGGTTTGGTTCAAAAAATTAAAAAAAAATTGGTTTGATTGTTTATTTTAGTTCAAAACCGGACCAAACTAGAAATGCTCAGCCCTAGAAATGGTTACTTTGTTGTTTGACATGCACATTTCTCGTTATATACAGTAAAAAATAACCATTAATTATTGGTCAAAATTCATGAAAAAATAAAAGAAAAAAACAGCAAAATTCTTTTTATTTAGACCCTTTCTTTTTCTTAATGTTAATCCACAATCATTGCTGATTTTTTAAATATTTTTTATATCATGTTAGATTGATATAAGTCTACATGAAGAATATTTATTTTTTACATAAATGATAATTTGAATACTCATTAAAAAAAAGTCAAAAACATTGGGAAAAAAAGCATTATTTTTTGTGAGGTTTTATAAAAATAAAAATAACCACTAATCACTTGGAAAAATTGATATTGAGAAAATGATAAAATGGTATATAATAAAAAATTATATGTATATATAAAAAAATATTGGGTTTGTTGCTTGTCAAGCCTCATAGTATCTAATCTCGAGCACCTAACCAAGACACATCAAGATCAATATCAAAGAATTATCTCAACCCAATAGCTTAAGCTGTTAGATGAGATCCCACGATATAATTTATATTATTCTCTAACACACCCTCTCAAGTGAAAGTTCTTTGAACTTGAAACTTGCACATGCACATATTATGTTATACTTATTTTTTATCAAATAAATATGGATGGTAAGATTCGAACTCGTGACCGTTTAGTCACTAAAACTCTGATATCATGTCAAAGAACTATCTCAACCCAATAGCTTAAGTTTTTAGATGAGATTCCATGATATGATTTATATTATTTTATAACATATCATGAAAGCCCTTTAGACTTAAAACTTGCACAAGTCCACACTAACTTATGCTTAATTTTTATCAAATAAATATGGATGGTAAGATTCGAACTCGTAACCACTTGGTCATCAAAGCTTTAATACCATGTTAAAAAATTATCTCAGCCTAATAATTTAAACTGTTAAATGAGATTTTAAAATATAATTTGTATTATCCTTTAATAACAAAAACTCTAGAATTTTTTTATATATAAATAAAAAGTTGGACAATGCAAGCAATGGCAGCATTACCCATTTGCAATTTCCATGTGTTATCAGGAAAACAGGGGCCGTGTTTGTGTCCCTTTCCATTCATTTTCTCCACTGTTTTCATTAGAAACATCCAAAATCATCTTAAAGACATGAAAACATTTTATTTTGAATTTCAAAAACCATTCAAAATCATTCTAGAAAACCAAAAAATCGAACCACTCTCTCCTACTTTCCTACTTTCTCTCTCCTCCCTTTACATTTATGGACCTTAATGTACTACAAATGAAGTTTAGGGATTTTTTAGTATAAATCTAGAACTTTAAGGAGCAAAGTGAAGGAAAATACATAACATTTTTAAAAAAATCACTTTGTTTTTTGGGACAACTGCGTCATTTTTCCACTACACCAGGGCTTGGCTACAGTAAGTCCCTATTTGTTTCAGCTTCTTTAGAATTATTACTTAGTTTTTGTCTATGAAAACTCAAAAAAAAATATCTTAAAAAGAAGCCAAACAAACCAATAATATAAAATCCAAAAATAATATAACTGCATCAAAATTTGTCAAATTATTAAATTGGATCCTTATTTTTTTTATAAAAAAATTTTCATTATTGTCTTAGATCACATTTTACTCATTTCAGAAAAATTATCCATTAAATTAATTATTTTGAAAAATTTTGCTATTTTATTAAAATAAAAGTAATAAAATTTTATTCATTTTTATAGTGTTCATAAGTTCTATTCACATCACATATGATTAAAAATAACTTCTTTATGGTCGAGATACATGCAAATTAATCCGGACATCCATATTAATAATAAAAAAATAATAATAACTCCTTCAAATAAAGACATTCATTCTAATATCATATTATCGTCCAATATCAGTAGGACTTTAAATAATTTTTGTGTTCATATAATGCAGTTTACATATTCATACAGCATAACATTATAATTATAATAAACAATGAAGCTCCTTTTCTTTTTATTTATTCTATTTTTAAAATAAAGATGTGAGATTTTCTTATAATAACATGTGATAGAAAAAATATATTTTTAATTTTTAAATATGCTAGTAAATAAATTGTATAAATTTCTTAATAATTATTATTTTCAAGAGATCTGATTTTAAACAGTTATACACACACATGGCGCCCACATATATACTATCTACTATGATTTTATGTCATTGCAATCTATATTTATTTATATATTTTAACAGTTAATAAACTAATTTAGTTATACATTATCAAGTTTTATATAAAAATATTCATATTTTAAAAACCAAACATTTTAATTCAATAAATGAAAAAAACATTTACTTATAAATAATCTCAAATAATCTATTAAATATTAAAAAATATTATTATTTAACAATTGAATTTAAAACCTCGTATATTTAACAAAAGAAAAACGCAATTCATCATCAACTTGCTTTACCCTTCATTACCAAAACTGGTATGTGGGATGAGATATATGTTGTCTGTTTTTCAGGCCCATTAGCCTCTAGGGTCGTTTTATCTAGGCCAGTTTGTGGGTTTTTATTTGGGTTTTTCACATGCATTGCAATAATTTTTTTTTCTCTATTATTTTTTTTAGTTTATTTAAGAATTTAACTTTATAAATTTTTTTATAAGGTTTTTTTAGTCTTATTACTTAGATCATGATTTTAGCAGTTTAATTCAGGTTGACTCAAGTTATGTTTTTTAATTGATTTTTTTTATCTAATTTCATCTTTAATTAAAAATTATATTTTATAATTTGTTTTGATTTACTTTCTATAAGGTTATCCCGATCTTATAATTCGAGTCGTGAATTCAACAAGTTAATTCAGATTGATTTGGGTCTATCCAATATGTTCCATCTCAATAATTTTTTTAAAAAAAAAATATCTTGAAGGTTTTTTAGTTAAATCATGTTTTTAGTTGTTGTTTGAGTTGTTTTTAGTCCTATCAAATTAATTAAGTTATATCAAGTTAATTATTACATGGTTTAATTTTTTTACCAACTAAAAAACATAACAATAATACTTTGATATTTTTTATATTAAAAATATAACTAGACTTGCATCGGGTCAATAATGTAGTGGGTTAGCATATTCTTAAAGAGAGAGGGAGTTGGGTAGTTATCATAAAAATAGCAATTTGTTATATTACATGTAATAAAATTATTCGACCTAGTTTCAAATAACTCAATCTTTTTATTTTTCATTGTTATAATTGAGTGGTTGTTTTTTTTTTACATTTAAAGTATATTTCATACTAGTTTTCATGTATTGAGATCAATTTTTGTTGTAGTTGCTCTTATAATAAATTGATTATACTCCTTTATAAGATTTTCTTTTACTACCTCTATTTGAATTTAAATTTGAAATAATAGCATGAAGAGCAAAATCTACCTTCTAAAGCAACACTTAAAATATTTAATATAAAAATATATAAAAAAAATTAAAGAAAATGAATTCTTGTTGTGGGAGAGACTAATGGAGCACATTCAACCTTTTATTATTATTATTATTATTATTATTATTATTATTTATTAAAATGAGTGTTCAGGTTAATTTGCACGCTCCCTGACTAATCATAGGAGCATTGAAGTTAAAGACTATGTAAACCTCTAGTGGTCCTGAGATTTGTGATACTCAAACTGGTAATCTTTAGGGAGTAAATCTAGAACCTAATCAGTTAAACTATATTCCCCAGAGTTTATTATTATTATTATTATTATTATTATTATTATTATTATTATTCAATGATGATGCCCTAACTTTTAATTTTTAAACCTTGATGATAGAGAGAAAACAAGCTAGGTTTGATAATTGATATTGAGGCAGGTATAGGCAGAAAGGAATACAAATAATGTTCATACATGTAGAACGTGGGTTTTTCCTTGACCTTCTCTTCCATGATTGTACCTTAAAATATTATCAGAAAAATCCAAGCATTTGGGTAGGACCATGCATTTTCTAAAATCTTGTAATGTGAGCAGAGATCTTTTTTAAAATCAGAGGGTAGGACCATGCATTTTCTCTATTGTATTTTATGGACATTATAACATTTGGGTTTTTTTTTTTTTAATCGTGCCATCCACATGCACTCTCTTTAAAAAAAAAATGGGAATTTAAATTTCTTTTTTCTTGTTTTTAATCTTAATTAAATTGAGGGTCACACGCTATAGATTCTTGTGCCATTGTCAACTTGATTGATTAAGACCTCGACGTTAAAAAACAATTGAAAGATATAAAAATTTAGGACCACATGACCGGAAAAAGGAATTCTTTTGAAGGAAAAACACATAGGGCCACTATGGACGAGGGGTGCAACTACAGATAAGGAGGTGGCGTGTTAATTGTGTAGTAGCTAAATTATTGTTTTCATCGAGTGAACAAATGCGAATTGTCACCGTATGTCTGGTGTGGGGTTAGTTTACATTTTTTTTTAATTTATTTATTTTATTAACATGAATATCTAGTTAATTAATTTTATGAATTTTAAAATTAATAACTATATAAATTTTTAATAATTCTGAAAAGATTTAAACTCGTAATCATTGGAAAATAAACTCAAAACTCTATCAATTAAATTATTTATTAAAGTTATTAATTTACATTTATTGAATAGTGGAGAGATGTGTAACTGATTTTATTACACCTGTAAATCGTTCTAAATTTATATATTATAATATGGTATAAATTGTTCAAGATGCAAGAATATTATGTTTTTTATATTCATGTCAATTTAGAGAGATCCTCGTCGTATCTTCATCAAAACTAAAGATTAAAGATATTCTTACAAACTTGATTATTTGCAGGTAGATATACAGCATTTTAAAAAAATAAATGTGTTAGAAAATCAATTTCAAATATAATAAATACATAAAGTTAATAATCGACCATCCAATCCTCGGGTTGAGCCTATCCCTCCTCTTTCCTAAAAATAAACAAATAATAGATGGAAAATAAAGTACGGCTGGCCATTTCTATCCTCAAGCTTGGAATATTGGCCCTCTCTATTTTGGAAATTCCTTGAAACGTGCAATATATTTCTTTTTTTCTTTTTATTTGATGGTTAGCTAGGAGCATTCTCGTACTAACTTACATGTTAATAATTAAGATTGTTTTTTTTTTTTTTTGTCCAAGTAATTTGAAGAAACGCATCTTTCATATCGATTGAATCACTCAAGGGATTTTCTTTTTAGATATGATTACAAGGTTCAAATTATAAAAAAAAAAAAAAAAAAAAAAAAAAGCAATATCAATAGAGAAAGCAAATCTCGCTATCCAACTAGAATGCTCTACCCATTTTCCACCTCGCATTGTGCCGAGCTTGTGGCAGCCCACCCATTTTCCACCTCTACAACCAAGTCGAGAGCTTGAAAGTTACATTTTATAACAAAACATTTCTTTATATACATAAATAAATAGATATATTGATGGGTTCAAGCAGCGGGGAGCCGGAATATTTTAAATAAAAGGATAAATATATTATATGGATATGCATTAAAAATTAATTCAAAATAAATATACCAATTCACATAAAACAAAATTAATTTAAAAATATTTTTAATATTAAAAAAACTTATATTATAATCATTCTCTTTAAGTTCTCATAATAACAAAATTAAGTTCAGTTACATAATAATTGTAAATCTTTCATATAAAATTCATGATAAAATACATATTAATTCATCAAAACTCATTTTACATACCCATTACCATATAACATGCTGTATACAATGCATGGATATAGATCAATATTAATAGTTTAAATTTATCATGATAAATTATTTTTAAAAACAAAAAAATTATTTTTTTTTTAAAGAACCAACATTTAATTTTGTAAATATTAATCTTTATTCACTGATAACAATTAAAATGTTTGCTTATTCATCTCATGAAAAAATTTAATTCTATACCTTTATTAATTCAATTAAAAATAATATAATTTTTAATTAGTTCAAAACAATTAAATTAATACTTATTATTCGCCCCTTTAATATACTATGCGGCACAAGACCCATAAAAAAAAACAAAAACTTGAAACTTAGCTACACACACATACAAGTTGATCATGTGAACAGAAGGAAGGTTGGAAGGAAAGAAGATGAGGATTTGGGAACGGGGTTAAAATTATGTTTATTTTTGTGTTTTAAAAATATTTTTTAAAAAATTAATTTATTTTTATTTTTAAAAAAATTAATATTTTTTAGTATTTTGATATGTGGATATTAAAAATAATTTTTTAAAAATAAAAAAATATTTTATTTTAATATATTTTTATGTAAAATATACTTAACAAACATCCATAATAATACTCCAAAAAAAAACCAGAAGGTATTTGTAGGGCCTTATATTTTATCCCAGAAATTACTAGTTGAAATGATAAAAAAATATAAAATTCATTAAAAACTTACCTAAGAAATTACTCAAGGTTTGCGTGATTTTTGCCTGCCCGGAGACATGCAGACACAGTAAACGAAATTGTTATTTGAATACTCGATGAGGATCTTACACGTTGTTCACCAAGAACCAGAATTATAATACATGTGTTCCACAGATGACCGGCACTGCTTTAATAAAGAAGAGGGGAAATAACACACTGACACTGCTTTAACAGTACACATGTGACAGACACTGATTTAATAGTACACATGTAAGGAGAGGGGAAATATCACACTAACACTGTTTTAACAGCACACATGTGACAGACACTGATTTAATATCGAAAGATGGACAGATTTAGTGAAACGACTGCTGACGAACGCATTGACGAATGCTCGAGCATCTTTCAGGAACAGATGGCCTGCTCTTGTCTCGTCAAGGGGTCATCGATCCGTGGTCTTCTGATCCCGTGCTCCCACCTGCTGAATTGAAGGAAATATCATCAGAGCTCGATTCCAGGATTTCAAAATCATCGTTCAGATCTTCTTGTTCTTGATCGTGGAGACTGTAAACGAGACGTTGGAGCTGTTGCTTGTGGTCTTCGAAGAACATTGGACTTTGAGAATTATGATTTGTATTGGAATGAAAAGTTCTTGATCCAATGTTGAAGAATCGATGTACCAAATTGTATGATGCTGTTCTTGATCATTCTGCAAGGCTTTGTTAACCAAATTCATATATCCTGGCAAGATAAATCCAGAATAAAAACTCAGTTTTGGTAAAGATGTAATGACTCTGTGTAGAGAAGACAGGGAGAAAAGGGTGCGTAGAATAAATGACTACAAGCCAAAAAATAATCTCCCACATGGCCATGCTTTCTGAGTAATATAGAGTAGACCTGATGGAGAGTGTGGACAAAAACAAAAAAAAAAAACCAGAAGGTGTTTGTCTAAGATGAGGATTTTCTTCATCAACGGGGAGGGAAAATTGGATTAGGTCAAAGAAAAAGACAGGAAAAATGGTAGGTTGGATGTTGGATTTTTCGGGATATCTTGATAAGAGATCAAGAAGGAAGTTGCATGTTGATTTGATATGTTTAATGTCAAACTAATATCTATCAACGATCAACCCATTGTTGTTTCCACCGAAGTAAATGTTGTCGAGGATGGAGCTTAATTTTGCTTGGTCTCGGGCATTTTTTAAAACTTGTCTATTTCAACAACAAAATTGTTAAGTAATGTATTTTATTTACTAAGTGTAGAATATTATTTTTATTTTAGTTTATATGTAATTTTTTTGTATTTAAATTAACATAACCTTTTTAGAATATTATGATCATGCAATATCAATCAAACTCTAGCCTCCTTATCTCTTATTTTTATATTTCTTTTTGTTTAATTTGTATAGTTTAAAATGGTATCAAAACATAGTTTAATGAATCGAGACTTAATCTCAAATATAGTTTTTCCGGATCCAACTCCACAGTGAGTTGGCCGGGGGTTTGCAGGGGACAGCATGTTTCTGCTGGGGTTTAGGGTGGAGAAAGGATATTTGTTCAGTTTCTGCAATCTGGTATTTTATCCTCTCTTCTATTTCTGTAATTTAGTATTTTGTCTTCCCTTCAGTTTCTGCAATTTGGTATTTGTGTTCTTTTTTTTTTTTTGTTGATTATGGCTATTGAAAGAGACGATTTGCTTTAGTCTATGAGTGTGGAGTTGGATGTAAAGAATTATTCATATTGAAATTATGTGATGAAAATTTTTTTTAAAGGTAAAAAGATATGGGAAAACGTTAGTGGAACTTATATGATACTCTGATGTTGATCATGGCAGTGATCTTATAGTTCGCAAGTCTATTATTGGTTTATGTATTTTTTTAGATGATTCTTTTATTTCTTGGAAGAGCAAGAAATAATATATTATTTCTCAATCTTCAAACCGAAGCAGAATATTGTGTTATGACATCTACTACCAAAGAGATTGTTTGGTTACTTGTAGATATAAGAGTCTCATTTTCTCACCATACTCTTATGTATTGTGACAACTAGAGTTCTATTTAGATTACTCACAGCTCAGTTTTTTATGCACAAACTAAACACATTGAGATCGATTGTCATATTTCTTGTCATTATCTAAAGTATGACACCATTACTTTACCTTTTGTTTCTTCTTCTTCTTTACAGATTATAAATCTCTTTACCAAGTCGCATTCTATTCTCGTTTTTATTTTTTAATTAACAAACTCACGATGCAGCAGCTACAAACATCGAACCTATAATATTTTGAGGGGAGATGTTAAAAAATATATTTTGTTTTGTTTTATTTATTAAGGGTAGAATAATATTTTTATTTTAACCTATATATAATCTCTTTGTATTTAGGTTAACATAACTTTTTAAGAATAAAATAATCATGCAATAGCAATGAAACCTAAGCTTCTCTTCTTCTTCTTCTTTTTTGTATTTCTCTTTGTTTAATTTGGATTGTTTTATAGAAATAATACGTTGCTAAATTGAATTCAAACTTATCAATTCCTCATTTCACTGCAAGGATTTCCTTGCAATTTGAATGGCAATGAGACTCTAGTTGCTTAAAGGCTCCGCTTTAATAGCCACGGATTTTTCATTCAGCATTCTTTTTGTCTAGTACTTTGCACCCTAGTAATTATCACTAGCATCTTTCTGCAGGATTCTTTTGCAATGAGAAAGGATTCTTTTATAATTTTAAAGTGCTTGGGAATGAATAATGGACCATCGCACCATTATTATGATTCCTTATTTAATAATGAGGACAAGATATTCCTCTGTTATGCGATAAGAGGAACAAAGTCAACCGCGTAGTTAATTATCCTAGGAATTGTTACCAGAAACCTGATTTGAGGTCAACCTTTGAAAATATAGCTCTTTTAGGAGTTTTTATAAAAGGACTTCTTTCTTTATTATAGAAAATTCGAGATTCTCCAGAATGGCATTGAGAGGCTTGTAATCAATAACATGTTTGAGTTTTCTCCTGACTTGTTATGTTATGTTATTGACATACAATGCTTGGCATGCCTGTTAAGAATTGGTATCTCCATTCCTTTTGAATGCTAGGGTGATGAAGAATTATGGATTGGTCTAGAGAGGTTGAGGACACTTTTGGAGGAACTTTGAGTGAGATTCTGCACATTATGTTTGCACAATTTATATAATGAAAGCTACAAATGTTTCTATTGAAAACAGGTTAGGAATCCATAAAAGATTATTGTGGGTACCTCAATGAACTTTATCAAATTTCTAGATTATATCAAACCCAATAAGAAGATCTTTTCCTGAAAGACTAAAACCAAGTAGACCTTTTTTGATAATAGGTCTTGAGATCGTTTTTTGGACAAAAGCCTCGCTATCTGATAAGTATTGTTTCATAGATAAGATGGAAGGACTATGGGTTTTGTTATGGAGGCAATTACACTAGTGTCAAAGAATGCAATAACCTAGATAGGTTTTGCATATTTCTTTGTCATGATGTGGATTTTTTCCAAAAAAATCGGTCAGGTTGCCGGTATATCAAGGGGGTTGAGGGCCGCAATGGATATCATATGAATCTCTTCTTCGTTAGAGATAGCGAAGATAGTTTCCAATGAAGCTTTCTCTTCTTCATCAAATGGCGATTCTTTAAAAGAAAACAAAATCTAACAGATGCTTCATCTATATGCAGAAAAAAAAGGTCATTTTGCCAATCATGTTTACAGCAACATGAACGAGGTAAGATCCTGAAATAATATATATATATATATATATATATATATATATATATATATATATATATATATATATATATATACACATACAGGTTTGGTTGCTGTAGAGTCTGTCTTTCAAGCAAACGAGAACGGGGAAAAATAAATGGTGATCGGGCCCAGAATTTCTCAGACAGGTAGCTAGCCAGCCGCACGTTTTCTTTCCTCAAATAGTCAAGATATATAAGAATAATAGCAATGAACAGTAAACTAAGCATCGAGCACTAATTGAATGAGAAAGAGGAGACAATAACCCCAGCTGGTTCATGAACTGGTCTGTACACAATGTCAGGAAAGACTGTTTTCTGAAAACTCAATTTCAACAACCTAATACTGGTCCTGACCGCACGATCCAAAAAGAATGTTTTATTTTTTAATATTTATTTTGAAAGACGTTTACAAATTCAATTGCAAATAAAACAATTAGAACTGCTCACAAATATATATATATTAATGCTTGTAGTTAATCACGTCGCTTTCTCCTAATATACTTTATTTATGTGATTTTTGTTTCTTTTAATTCTTCGTGGTAATTTTGTGCATGGGTAAAAAAATTATGAAAAGTTCAGGTAGTAGATGATTCTCTGGCAAGCTTCTCGTATAATTATGATATTTTTTTTAAGTTGGATAGTTTTGGAAAAATTATTTCAACCTGAATTGACGTATCTTTGAGATAAATTATTTTTTTTAGGTTCAATTACGGAATTTTAAAATGAAATAGTTATTAATTAAATTCTCTTGTTTTGAAATTCGTTATTCAGGAAGTATATAAATTCGTTTGATATGATGATTGGTAATTGAAAATTAGATTAAAAACAGTTGTTAAAGTGGGGTGTTTATATATATATATATATATGTTCTCGTTGGAATAATATTAAAATACACATATATAATCTTGTATATTCTTTCTCGTTTGAATAATAATAATAGGAAATTGATTTTTGGGATTCAATGATAAAATGAGTTGTCTTCGAGACTGCAGCAAAATGCAGCTATAATCTATAGTCTAAATTTTTTATTATTATTAATGGGGTGTTTGGGCTAACTTGTGTGTATCTCGACTAATCCCACAAGTTCTAAAGTTAACGACCATGTAAGTTTTCAGTGGTCATCAAATTAGCAACTATAGAACTTGAATTTAAGACTATAATAAAAATAAATTTCTTGATCTCAAACTATATAATTTAAATATTTTTTATGTATTTATGTTTGTTGCTTGCGAATCTAGCTGGATGCACGAAAGTTGGTTTATTTCGGCTCATGTCTAAGATGATGTTTGCAAATTTAATGGCAAATAAAAAAAATCCGTGTACTTTTTTATATATGAACTAGTGAAATCACAACATTTCCTCTTGATAAGTTATAATTCAATTCAATTAAATACATTGATAGATTTAAAACGCCTTGAGAAATTATTGTATCTTTGCACTGAAACACTATTTATTAAAATAATATAATAAGGTTTTTTCTTATTCACCAAAACAAACACATGGATGACTAAAGCATTGAAATATTTTTACATGTCCTATTTGTCGACTCAAATCGAGATGTGTTTTTATATTTTTTATTTTTTAATATGTTTTTTTGTTATTATAATTTAAGCCGAGGGGCAACTTAGTATTTGACTAAATATAAAAATAGTAAACAATTAAAATGCATAGTAAAACAATGAAAATACCCTTAAAATAAAATAAAAATCTAAATCTAAGCCTAAGTCAAATGGTGTTTATTTTTGTTTTTCACAGTGGTTTTTTTTAATTATAAAGTCAGCTTATAGGCAATTCTGTATTTGGCTAAACAAAAAATAAAAATAAAAAGGTAGGCGTGCGTGTATGGCACTTGAAGGCATGTGGGAGGCATTAGTGCACTTTAGGCAACGCATGCAATGCCTCTTGGTGTCTTTCTTTTCATCATGTCATTGAAAGAGTTGTCGTGTCCTCTTATTGGTGTGACCCATGTTGGATTAGGTGATTCGGTTTGTTGCTGGTGGGTTCTTTTTCCTCTCGTATCTCCTGAAAATTACAAATTGATCATCTTTGTTGTTGTATTTCAATTTCAGCCCTTACTCTTTTGATTTTTTATCTTTGTCTTTTTGTATAAGTTTTATTTGTTTTCAATATCATCCCTCTAATGTCAATTTATCAAATATTATATTTTCTAATTCGATCTTCATTATTTGGATTTCTCATTTGTTTTCTTGGTCTTTTTGTAAGAGTTTGAGAGGTTTTCAATTTTATCCTTCAATTCAAATTAATGGTATTATATTTTTCAATTTGGTCCTCATTGTTTTGATTTCTAATTTTTTTTCTTGACCTTTTTGTAAAAGTTATTATTCTTTTCAATTTCACCCTTTAATTACAAAATTGTTTTTATTTTTTATGTCAATTTTTCCTCATTCATTTTATTTTTTTTCTTTTTACTAAATTGATTTTTCTTTTCAATTTCACCATTCAATTAAATATAAAAAATAATTTGTTATTCAATTTTGATCCTCATTCTTTTTATTTTTATTTTTTAAATTCTTTTGTATAATTTAATTTTTTTTCAATTTCTTCTTTTTAATATTTGATTGACCAAGAATTTGACTTCATGGTTTATCTAAATTAAGTGCTTTAAGTCTAATAACACGGGTTTAAAAAGTTAACGTAGATATTTTTTATTTGCTCACCCTAATTATTGGGATTATATGTTTATTATGCTAACCCGGTTAACTAAGATAAGATTTTTTATGCCATTTTTTTACCTTGTTTCATTCTTTCATATTTAATAGATTGTAGATTCATCTACTATTATTTTTTTCTTGTCTAGTTAATTAAAATTATCTTATTTATTGTATTAAAGTCTACCACTCAAATCCTGTATTAAAAAAAAAAAATACTCTTGCGACAATCAAACATTATGGGGAAAAAAAATCATCCACAATAAATAATTGCGCGCACCCAAAACTAGTTATTTATGAGAAAAATGGAAGTCAACTCAACTCAATATAGGTTAATACACTCAACTAGTTATTTATTGGGACAGAGGACATGCCCAAAAGTTAAATCTTAAGAAAAAAAATTTTAATTTGTCTACTGCATTGTTTATCCCTTTCCATCTATCTTAGCAGGGGGAGAATACTCCCTTTATGTTTCTTAAGAATTTATACTCCCATGTCACTTTTACCCTTTTTTTTAATAAAAATACCCATCAGACCACCCAAAGAAATTATTCTTCAAAAAATGAACAAAACCTGATGATTCAGATAAAAAAAATACTATATATTATAAAAATTGGAAACCTACAAATGTAAAAACTTGGAACTTCTAGAAAAAAAATAGAATTTTAATGAAGATTTTGAAAAATTACCCTACTTCCCCTTTCTTTTTTTTCTAGCCTTCCAAAAAACTCCCAGGATTTTATTTTTTTCGTGAATTTCAAGTTTTTATATAAGACTACAATAATCAAGGAACTAAAGAAAAAGGAGAAAATAGCCAATCTATCGTCATGCAATAAAGTTAGTATTCAATTTAGTAAATTAAGGGTGAAATTAAAAAGAATAATAATTTTTATAAAAAGATAAAAAAATAAAATAAAAATCAAATTAAAAAAATATAATACCATTAATTTAAATTAAATAATAAAATTAAAAACTACTCAAACTGCAATTTGAATGTCTAACCTTCAATATTTATTATGTTTGAGGGCCTAACATTGTAGTGTACTCTATCTACCTTCATTTATTTATTTATTTATTTTCTATTTGAGTTTCCTTTCACCTGAGCTTTGAAATTGCTGACGTGGTTGGGACCACCTAACACTTGACAAAAAGATGGTCCCACTTATTTTTTAATTTTTTAATGTTATGTTTTGTTTTCTGTTTTTCACGCCAATTTTTTTAATAAATTTTCTATGTATTTTTTAATAAATATGGTGGGGCTAGATAAAAATGGCCACATGTCAGTTCATCCTAGACACACCAACCTTTTCAATGTCAGTTGTTGCAATAAAAAAATCAAATATCAAGCTCTCCAATATATATATAATAAAAGATTAGACGCTTAAAATTATATTTGGAAGTGTATTAGTGGTCAGTTTTTATTTTTTTTTGGTTTAAAAATATATTAAAATAATATATTTTTTATTTTAAAAAATTATTTTTGATATCAATATATTAAATAATTTAAAAATATAAAAAATTAATTTTAAATAAAAATAATTTTAAAATTTGCCCAATTTCCATTTAAAATATAATTTTAAAGGAAGTTCAATCAAAATAAAAATAAAAAAATTTGTATAGGTATTTACTTAGAAAGTAAATTGAAGAATGGTACAATACATTTAAAATTAATTTTTTAAAATTATTTTAATATTAAAAAAAATATTTTTTAAAAAATAAAAACACATTAGTAGCTAGAGCGGTCCCAGTAACTATGGTTGTTGGGTCAGCTGTTATGACATAAAAAAAACTTGTGACAAATAATGTGGGGACGATTAATTTATTTTCAAGTTGTGGATAAGGACGTCACTCTGCAAATTGGCCAAACGAGGACCACCACGTGTTCTCTCTATTTTGGGGGACCGATCATGACGCGCCCGCCAGTCACGTGGGCCATCTTCAATTGCTCTCCGCACATGGCATTTCTTCCTTTCTTCTTATAGCAATCCTCGTCATACTTTTTCTTTTCCTTTTTTATGCCTTAACAATTGAGGAAATTGTTTTTTAGTCCCTGTGTCGCTATAACATTTTGGATTCTTATAAGGTGTTTGGAATTATAATAATAGTTATTTTTTAAAGTATTTTTACTAGGAAATATATTAAAATAATATTTTTTTATTTTTTAAAAATAATTTTTAATATCATCAAATCAAAACGATTTAAAAACACAAGAATAAAATTAATTTGAGCAAATAAAAAAAAATTAATTTTTTTAAAAAATATTTTTGAAACGCGAAAACAAACACATGAAAACTAAGTTGTAATTCTATTGAAAAATAAGGACTAGGAATAATTTACTCTTATTGATTTTATGATTACCTGATTGCACAAATAATCCTTTAATTTTAGATTTTACTAGCCATTTGAATCGCAATCTACTATCGACCATATGTTTTTTCTCTTACAAAAGAATTGCACATAATTTTTTCAAAAAGTGTAAGTTGAAAAGCTCATGTGTACATATAATTAAATAAATCAAAAACTATATGTGTTAATAAATGAAAAAAAAGTATTAATGATAACTAAAAATAAAATCAAAAAATCAAAAAACAAGTATAGATTAAAATATTTAATCTTACAAGATGAAACATTTACTCAGTTATATATATTGAATTTGTATATTAAAATAATTCAATCAAATGATATTAAAAATAAACATTCGTATTACATTGATTAAATAAAATAAAAGTAAAAAAAATATTATGTAAGGCTACACATATTAGAAATTATTTTAAAATAGATATCTTTTATTTTTCACAAATAAAATTTTTGTGTACAAAAGATATAAAAAAAAAAAAGTTGAATTATAATATAATCTTTTCAAAAATTAAATATACACAACATCATAGAAAACAATCTCTATCCAGAAAATTTAACAATATCCTTATGTGACGGCTCTACAACAAACAACCAAAAACTTTTAGATTTTTACTTAATATTAAACTCTTTTTTCTTTAAATTAAGATTGTTATTATATTATGTAGTTACAATTTAACCCTTCAATTTTTCTCATTGATGTTCCATAATAATACTCCATAACTCAGGATAAATGGCAAATCAACGTGATATTAGTCTAATTTATAAGAATACTTTAAATCTCAACATGAATACATAATCTTCAAAACACTAAGTAATATTATATAATCTCTTACTTTTCACAACCCACCACTTGTTCTTTATTAGCAAGTTGACAACCATTGTGGAAAACACCTGCTTTTATGTGTTTTTATATTATAGCCATTCTTCAACTAAGATGATAAAAGGATAACGATTTATTTAATTATTTTTTTTTTTTTTGCCGTTTACATAGACTTAAAAACTTTTGAATACGTATTAAACGATGTGAAAGTTGAGACAATATTATTAATAAACTCTTCTTCTCTAATTAATACGTGTGTGTGTATAATCCAATAAAACTGCCATAACGTACGTAGGTTTGGTATGATAAACAAAGCTTGTGGGAGGATTTTTTTTATACATATATATACAGGATTTTTAGAAGATTTATATACATCTGGTTTATTTTATAAAAAATAAATTTTAAATTTTTTTTATGTTTATTTGTTTTTAGAAAAATTAATCAATAAAAAAAAAATTTCAGTAAAAAAAATTTGTCTTGATTTACATGAAAATGTTTTCCTTTTATTTTGGGTGAAAAATATTTTTCAGAAGTTATAAAAAAATTAGAAATATCATATTATTTAGTAATTATAACAAATTTGGTACTCAAATTTTTTATTGATATAAATATTTTGTTTTGATTTTTTTATATATATATTTCACCCTTTAGAATTTGATTTAATTTGATTTTTATATTCACTTCGATCCTTATTTTTATAATTGTTATTTGCTTTTCTCTTATAATTTTTTAATTGAAATTTTTTATCTATCATATTTGGTCCTCATTCTTTTATTTGTTACTTATTTTATTTGAAATAATATATGAAATTGTAATTATTATTATTATTATTATTTTAATTTCATGATCTTTTAATTTTTCTATCTGTTATATTTTATTTCTATTATTTTGATTGTTATTTATTTTATTTGAGATCATTTAAGAAATTAGATTTTTTTTTCAATTTCATTCTTATTCAACTTTGTAATTTGTAAAATTTGTTCTTCATTATTTTATTAAGCTTAAAAAAAATATTAATAAGTTATTTTTTAATTTATTTTCCATGACATAACCAAATACTAGAAAGTATTTTCCAACTTATTTTTCATGACATTATTATATATAAAAAAATAATTTACTTTTCAGGAATCCACTTAAAAAAAAAATTACTTTCCAGCAAACAAACAGAGTTGTTGTTTTGGTTTTAATTCAGCTTAATAAATATAAGGATGCAAGAAAAAAAAAAAAAAAACAGGAGAAGTCTCCTTTCTTTTCTTCTTGATACAGAAGATGGAAATGTAGGAAGGCTATTGCATATTTTCTGATAAAAAAATATTGCGCCAACATCTCATCATTTGTTTATTTGAGAAGATGTCTATTGTATAACATCTTAAAAAAAATACTTCAAATTAAAACAAACTCTCGTGTAGTTTGTAAAAAAAAATGACCCTAATATATACTTGATAATGAAGCCACGAGTCTTCTTGATTTTGTTTGAAAATCCATTCTGTTAATGCCTCCTAAAATCCTCTAGTGTAAATATATAGAAGTCTAAATATCTCTTCTGATTGCTTTTTAGTGATGCGGGAAGGTTTAATATTCTTCCAACTTTAAAGTTATCTATTTTGACTCTTCTCTTGGTATAAGTTATGTTTCATACCAAAAATTACACAATCTAATTCAGAATTTGATTAAAATAAAAAAAGTCTAAAAAAAATATTAAAATTTTACAAAAAACACATATATCACACAATAAAACTAACTTAATTGTGGTATGATTTTTCCCAATTTGTGTTGCCACTCTTGAGTTTGTCTTATCCCATCAAATTTTTTTCTTGAATTTTTTTTAAATAATTAGTTTTCAAAATTTTAAAACATCTTTTATCCAATGAAAATTTTGATTACATACTAATCTTGAATTTTTTTCCACCAAGCCTCAACCATATGCTTTCATTTTGGATGATCTTTAAGCTAGATCCATTGAAAAAAAGGTGCCTCTAACCGTGCTTTAATAATTGATGTTATTATTCCTGCAACTTTCAAATTTACGAACCTAAAAATAAAATAATTAATGTCAAATTATATAAACACATTGACATTACTTTAATGTTTTGTTAAACAAAATCAGGTTTTCTTACATGTTTAAATTCAGTTTTCATTCCACAAATAACTTACTACAATATAGATCGTTAGCGGATTAGACCCTAGATCTGCTAACAGTAGTCGATAAGTTGATATTATTAAATGGTACATCAGATGTTTTTTCTTAATCAACATCTAAATAAACTAAAGAGTCAGGAACACTACTATATAGTAGTGTTTTGTTTTGACTCTATATTTTTAATCAGAATAAAAAAGATATAACTAAATAACTAAAAATATTGAATTAAAATCTGGGTTATATGTTTTTGTTTTAGTACATCCATCTAACACCTTCTCTTTACAAACCCAACCTAATTTATATAAATCTTTTAATTTCAAGAAGACAACTAAAATCAAGCAAACTAATCACCTTAATCATCAAAAAAAAAAAAACAATCACTTTAAATCTACATTCGTGCTATAGGAACTCAAATTCAGCAGACACTAAAGAGGAGGATAAAAGAATGAAGATTTAGCTGTTATAACACTTTCAGATTTATCTACGGAATATATATAACATGTTATTTTGGTGACAGATTCACCAATATAAAATCTTTTCATCTTTTAATTATTTTATCATGTCGGTATATATATATATAGCCAGAAAATGAGTAAGTGTGTTTTATTAAGATTTTTAGGGAAAAGAAAAACATCCTGTAACTGATAAGAGTGTATTTGTCGTGGCGTGGAGTATATTTTAAGATATAGTCAAAGAACAACTTGTTCTCATTATGATCGAGGATATTTCTATTGTTCGGGAAACATATGACATGCGTATGGATAAAACAAAAATCTTAATAAAAACACTTATTTAATGGCTTATTAAATTGAATTGATGCGAAGTAAGGGTTTATTTTATATATATACACACACACACATTCCTCAAGTTGATGTTATAATTAATTGGAAATTAAGTCGCATATAAGACGCTGCTGGTTTTGTACCTGCGTGTACTTATATTTTGTAAGATCTCTCAAAAACACCATGTTTAATAAAATCTTACATTATTATCTTGTTATGATCGATATAACCAATTAAAATTAAAACATATATGGGAGTATAGTTATAATTATTTTCAAAATGTTTTTTGTATTAAAATATATTAAAATAATATTTTTTTAAAAAAATATTATTTTTAATATTAACGCATCAAAATAATCCAATATATATATATATATATATATAATTATTTTTTAGTATTTTTTAAAAAAAACGAGTACAACTACATTTCTAAACATTCACAAAAAAAATTAATTAGAAATTAATTTGTGCAATTATGCTATAAAAATTTAAAACAATTAAACTATTTAGGTGATATGCATGAATGGAAATTAAATTTATGAATGGAAATTATGGAAAATTAAATTTTTTATTTCTCTTCAGTAGACTAATATTCAAATAATAATATATGAGATTATTACATGAATCTTGTTTCTTTTTTACCGTATTGTTTTTGGTTAATAAATCTTGTTCAAAAAGGCTACTTATTTCATGAAGGTGATTTTTGGAAATAATCTTTCAAAAATATTAGCGTAATACTAATTTCTAGTAATATTTAGTTCCCATACTAAGTAAATTAATTAATTAATACCCTTATAATTCAATTCTTAATTTCTTGAAATCAACAAAGAATTTTTATCACCTAAACTACTTACCCACACACCGACTAATTTAGCACTATCATAATTTAGCAAAACAGCCACGTGGTACATTCTGATTGCGCCTTGAGAATCTCCCCATGTCACTTGGGAAGGATAACACACAAATATAAAATAAAGGGAACAAAAGAATCAGAATGATATAAAAAGGAAATAAAATATCAGATTAATCTTGTATTAGGATTATGATTTTTAATTGACTAACATATAGAAGTAGTTCGAGAAGATGAAACATCTTGTTTTTTATAGATTTTTATTTTTTAAAAAAAAACTTTAAATTAGTAATTTATAGTATTATTTTGATTTTTTTAATATATTAATATTAAAAATAAAAAAATAAAAAAAATATATTATTTTAATATATTTCTAAATAAAAATATATTTATAAAAATACGGCTGGCATGGTTAATGAATTCTCCTGAAACTCGGTGAGGGAGTCATTTATGAATTTAAAATGGCCGTTGCATGAAGATTTTTTTTTTTTAAAAAAAACTAAATTAGATTTTGACCGGCTGATGATTCTTAAAGTTAACCATGGTTAAAATAAAACTAGTTTAACTACGGTTTGAATAAATTCTATCTAACTAGAAGCTGAAGAGTTACCAAACTAACATTAAATGCCAAGTCGGTTTTAATTACTCTCACCAGGCGAA
This sequence comes from Populus tomentosa, assembly GCA_018804465.1. Taxonomy (NCBI): domain Eukaryota; kingdom Viridiplantae; phylum Streptophyta; class Magnoliopsida; order Malpighiales; family Salicaceae; genus Populus; species Populus tomentosa. Next base: position 3,601,666 of record CM031997.1, read on the forward strand.
TTGATATTTGAGTGCCACGACTCCCGACAACTGATTGCCGGAAAAAATAAATAATTCACGAGACAAGCCACGTGTCACTCAACACAGCCCTCGACAGCGAGCTACCAATCTCTGTCAGAGTTTGTTACGCACGTGGTGCAGCACCCGGTTCCCTGGCCGGTCCCTATCCAGTAGAGAGCTAATTTCTTCACCATAACAAGGAATCTTAAATCAACGGCCTAGATCTCATGCGGAGCAATAAAGTTACTTTTGAATGGCTGATCTACTTCAGCTCTCGAGCTCCAAGTCTCGCTGGTCGTCATCCGCCTCCCCACGTCCATTATCCAAGTACCTATGCACTATATATTTAGATAATAATTACCTTTTCAAGATTAACTATAAAGTATTATCAAATGTCAAGACCAAAAAAAAAAAAAAGCCTTGTGTCATATTTACTTAATTTTGATGATAAATTCATATTTAGATGGTCTTGTTGTCTAAATTCATATTTTTAAAATAATTAAGATGATTATCATATTAATTAATTAATTAATTAAATTGTAATATAGTTTTATAAGAATTTGATAAAATTACGACAATAATCTTGGAAGATATAGGAGTGCCCTTTCAAAATAGGGGCTAGCGTCTTTAGCACCGTACCCTAGCCCCGTTTCCCAAGCTTCCATTTTAATCATTTGATATAGATGATGATTATGATGAGTTTACTTGACATTGTATGTTAACATACAATAGCGAGATTAAGAGTATGTTTTTAATGTTTAATTGTATTTTTCATTTAAAAAATATCAAGGTGATTAATATTTTTAAGTGTTTTTTGATGATTTTTATATATTAATATTAAAAATAAAAATAAAATATAAAAAATATTATTTTAAAATACTTTTGATATATATATATATATATATATATATATATATATATATATATATATATTGTAATAGCTATTGCCTCAAATCCATAATAAGCATTAATATTTTTAAGCCATAGACTGGGAAGTGAATAGGTATTTACATTGAATCCTATATATAAAGCAAGTGGAGCAATGATGTAACTTTAACATAGGACTAAGGTAAGACTTCTTTTGGTAAAACACTAAACCATTATGGACTGTTCATCCTCCTGGGAAAACCATTATAGCTAAAAGGATTATTTATCCTCTCACAAATCACTATATGTAGATTAGAGTAATCATTTTTTAAAAAAATTAATTTGATTTTTATTTTTTTTTCTTTTCACAACTAAGCTTTTTAACTTAAATTGACACTCAATTACATGTTTTTTTTTTAAGAGAGAATTGATTGAAAGTCAAAGGATTGAAGTAAAAAATACAAGTAAAATAGATGATAGCTTTCAAATTTATTTGAAAAATACATCTAAGCCCCCCATCTTTTTTTAACTATTAAGTGATCAGCCCCTTTAATTTTAGATAAAATAATTTTGGTACCAAACTTTATTTTCAGTCTTTTTTTGCTAAGAGAAAAGAGGGGGGATCACTAAATTCCGTCATAGAAAGAAAAAGTTATCGTTGTGATGATTTCGACCACCAAAATGGTAGATTTTTGTTCCAAATGATTTCATATGATAGTGAGAGTTTAAATTAGATGTTTTTTTTTACATTGAAAATGTCTAAAAAAAAAGTTTTGAGCATGAGAAGATTTTTAGTTTTTATGTTTTTTATGTGTTTTTGAAGGTTATAAGTTGATTTAACAAGATATATATGGTGTTTCCTAGATGTTTTAAATTAAAGATGGATTCTTAAAAGAAAAAAAACAAGCCACCCTATTTTCTTTGATCATTATAGTAGCCAAAATCCAAGAATTGCAAATGACACATTATTTATTTTCTTTTCAAGCTGAATTGGGGCACATTATCTGTCTCATTAACTTACAAAAAAATAAGGCTCGCATATGAGCCTTTTATTCATGGACTAGGTGGTTGGCTTGATTTTATTTTTTTAAATGTGTAGTTTTGATTTTTTAAATCTAGACCCTTTTTTATGTCTTTTTTTTAAAACAATTTTTAAGTTTGTATTTTATAATTTATTTTTGTTTATTTATTATTTTTTAAATAGATATTATTTTTATATTATATTGGATGTGTTTAATTTTTAAAGAGTTTGTTATGATTCATCTGTATTTTTTATATTTTATATCTATCAAATTTAATTTTAAAAATACAAATATTTAATTTTTATAATATTTTTAATATGTGTAGCCTTGTATAATATTTTTTTTATTCAAAATGTTTTATGTGTGTATCAATTTCTATTATAAATTGATTTTAATAAATAAATTCATTGTCATAACTTGGTAAATGACCCATATTACGATATTAAATATCTTGATATACATTTATCTCTTATTCTTTCTAATTTTTTTATATCATTAATGATTTTTTAAAATTTCTTTACCCAATGGTTCATGATTTATTTAATTACATGCACACATAAGCTTTTCAATTTACATTTAGGAATTTTTTCATGTAAAAAATACGTTAAAAAATTCTACATGTTCAATTTTTTTTTAATTATGTATTGATGTTTTCAACTTTGTTCTTATTTTTTAGATTTATTATTTTTTTTCTTGATTTTTTTATAATATTTTTTAAAATTTTAATTTCATCATTTAATTTAAGTTTATATATATTCATTTTGGACCTCATTTTTTTATTTTGTTAATGTTTTTATTCCTTTTAATTTAACTCTAAATTAAAAAATTTTTGTTTTTCTTTTAATTTATCTCTTATTTTAATTTTAACTCTTATTTTTTATTTTTTGTTTATTTTTTTTGGATTTGATCCTTCAAAGTATCATTTTATTGGGATTGAGGTTTACAATTGTTTCATATATAGTGCTTCTATATATATTAATTTTTTTATTACCTTATTTTTTTTTTATCATATCATCAAATTAATTAAGATTTAACTATTATCAAATTTATCTTCTCTTTTAAAAGAATATAATCACTTCTTTTACTTTTTTTTTAAATAATCTTTTGAATTATTTTTAGATAAAAAAAATTAATTCCACCCGACGCGTGGGCGCCACCAATCTAATTTAATAACTAAAATAAAAAAACAAAAACTTCTTATTCCTACACTCGTAGTTGTCATAAAAAACCAGGCTGTGTCCCCATCTCTCTCTCTTTCTCCTTCTCCCTTCCTTGCTTTCTCTACTTAAAGAAGCAAGCATCATTTTTCTTTCTTGGTTTTTTTTTTTTTTTTTCCTTACAGTTAAGAGAAATAATTATTTGGTTTGGATTAGAGGAAAGCTCTATAAGTTGGCGATGGAGAGAGATTTTCTGGGTCTGGGCTCCAAAAACAATCCTGTTACTATCAAAGAAGAGGCCACCGATACTCCTCTTAAGGATTCTGGTATGCTAGCTTCTTTTCATCTCTCTTTTCATTGAGTTCTTTCTTCTTCTATCTGTTTCAGTTTTTGTTTTCATTACAATTCTAAACGGCCGTATATTATGTTCTGATTCTTTGATTCTAAATAATCACAGGAAATTTATTATATAAACTTTTCTTTTTGTTGAATATATTATTTTTCTTGAGTTTACCCTGTTTGGTTGCTTAGAAACGACTGAGAAAAAGAAAATATATGCAGGTGTGTTATTTTTCTACTACTGATCTAATTCTTCGCGTGTGCTTATATGTTGACTGTTGAGATGGGTTTTGCGTTTCTGTTTGTTTTTTTTTGGGAGAATTGTAAGTGAAGGTGAAATCAGAATTAACTTCATTTTTTTTACTGCTTGCTTTGCTTACTTTCTTTTATTTATTATTCCCGAGGAGCCAAACAAGGGTTAAAGCACATGGCTTTTCTTCCTTCAAGAAGAAACCTCGTGGGGAAAATAAGAAAAAAAATAAAAATTAAACGGCACAAGAAGGTTTAGGGCACATGGTGCAAATATTTGAAGCCTATAATAGGAATCACTTTAAAGGCGACCATGGGATGCTATGCAATAAAGTGCCTTAAACATTCACAACTGTTCAATATTTCCTTTTTTTTAACCTAGGACTAATAAAGTCACAAGTGGTCAAGCTTTGTTTTTTAAGGTAATATTTTTTTTCCCTTTAACTAATGCTAACGTGCATATGGGTGGTATGTTTTCGCTTGTGGGTCAGGCTAGATTGGTGTTCTTGTATTGCTTGTAGTTGGAGAATTGGTTGTTGAAACATGCCTTTTTTTTTTTCAAAAAAAAAAAAAAAACTTTTGAAGCTTTGTTGTGTTGGATTAATAAAATGAAGAATAAGATAGTTTTTCTTGGTAACATGAACATGGGCTGTTAATGTAATAAAATAAAGGGTCATCTGCCTTCAAAAAAGAGAAATTAAATACTTGGATGTCTTGAATGGTAGTGGATGACAGATAGAATGTGATTGAACCCTTATGAGGAGGAATTAAAAAAAATAAAATATTTTTTTATTTTTATAATTCAAAAATGTGCCTTTTCTGATAAGTAGTGATTGCCCAGGTGCAACCAACTTCTGTACTAAAATAATTACAAATGTAACATGGGGAGGCTTTATTGTTTTTTTCTACGAATCCAAGCTTGTGAGATCATCAGTTGTTCTTTTCAGTCTTTTTGGGAAGGTAACTATAAACAATTTCCATTAGATGCTTAATTATTGGTGCTAAAACATGGATCATTATTCATGTGTTTATCCTTTAACATATGCATGTCTGTGTTGACTTCCAGTGCAGGATTTTCTTTTAATCACAATTCCATAGCTGTACTGTATAAAAGTCTTCATAATGTGTTTCGACTTTGTCCACGCATGATTTCTCATTGACTATATCAAGATTCTATTTTGGTATATTGCTTATTTGAGCGAGCACTGTAATCTCCTGTTCTCCTTCAACAAACTTAGTTGAGGATTTTTCATTTGATTCTTGGTTTTAAGTGCTCAAGATAAATTAAAAGATTGAACGGTCTTTACAAATTTATTTATTTATTATCATATCAAATGCTAAGTTTAAATGGAGATGATAATCATGGACACAACTAATAGGACATCGTTGCCATTTTCTTTGGTGTTGCAGTGCCCATGAGAGGTTCAGGGATGCAGTGGTCTTTTTCAAACAAGGTTTCTGCCATTCCTCAATTCTTGTCGTTCAAGTCTTCCATGGAAGATAAACCAAGAAAGGCTGTTCATGATCCCATGGCATCATCATCCTCTGGCTTTATGTCAATTTCAACTGCTGATGCTTTTGATTCTAACCAGAAATCATACTCTCCCTTGATTCAGGTTTCATGTTGATTCCCACTTTGCAATCCTTTGTACTAATGCTTAGTTAAGCTGCGTGCCGCAATTTTATTTCACATGTGAAGGAAATGAAGATCAGCCTTGGACTAGAATCTTGAAAATTAGCCATGAGATACTATTTGCATATTGTTGAGTAAAATGAATATGAAGTGGGAGAACGTTTTAACCTTGCTTTCATTTTGTCTGTGTGCTAATTGTTTAACCATATCTTCTGCAAATTGTAGAAAAACATGGCTCTTGATAAACAAGCTGGAAACCATTATGCTATGACAACCTATGGTAAACAGCATTTCGATGCCTGTTTTGTTAATCGCCCACAGGATATGAGGATGTTCCCAATCTCCAGCCAACAAAATCAAACAATCAACGTTTCTATGAGCTCCCCCATTCTGCAGTCCTTTTTTCCTCCCACTGGACACAGCATGATTACTACTAATTCAGTAGTCTCAAAACCTCTCGGAGGAGTTCCAGTCATAACCCCTGCTTCTGCTCTTCCTACCCCAAGTTCCGTCATTGGCACCACTGATCTTAGGTATCTAAAAGTCTATTTCTTGTTTGTACTTGCTGTTTTATTCAATAATCCCCTAAACATGGCTGGAATCGGAAAGTTAAACTTGAATCTGTTTTGTAGGGATGGTGCTAAATCCTCTGGAGCACCTGCTCAGTTGACCATATTCTACGCTGGTTCAGTGAGTGTTTATGATGATGTTTCTCCTGAGAAGGTATCTATTCACTTCAGTGCCTTTTAAACCTTGAAAGTTCATTTGTTTCAAGGGAGGTGGAATGTTGTTATTATCATCTTTATTATTTTTAATTTCATTTATGATTCACTGTCTATCCAGGCACAGGCCATTATGCTTTTGGCTGGAAATGGTGGTTCTTCTGGGACTCAGAATAAGCCAATCTCCACGCCTCAAGCACAGGCACAAGCACCAATTCCTGGACCACCTGTAGGCGATATTTTTTCTGGGAACAAAATCAACACTACAGCTCCATGCTCAGGCATGCCAAGCCCTATTTCTGTGACCTCTGGTAGCACCAACGATTTAGCAATGGCTAAGCCAGTAGTAACTTTAGCACCTTCTGTTAAACAAATAGAGCCCACCAAGCCAGCTAGTTCAGTAGGACCTACTTCTGCCAATCTAGTTCCAGCAGGTATGACATTGTTTGCTTCGTGTAATGCTTTACTTTTAACATCTGCGTTTCTTACAATTATTATGTTCATCATAATTTGATATTATTGTGATGAAATCACAATTCTCTTAGCAGTGGCTGTACCTCAGGCTCGTAAAGCATCGTTGGCTCGGTTTTTGGAGAAGCGCAAGGAGAGGTATGTTGCAGTGTCTTTAATTCATGGCAATTAAGTAGAAACATTCTTGAAATAGGCTTCCAACTCATTTGCAATATATTGATGCTCAAGACATGTTTTCTTCATGAATTTGCAATGTATTAACTCCTAAAAGCAGAAGAGCGAAACTTACCGAGTAAACTATTATTGACTCAGTTTCCAACAGATGTTAAAGGCTCCTATTAATAAGAGAACTATCGGAAAAAGAAAATTCTTTTGATGGACTCAAAATCTCGAGGGCGTCGGGCAATATTAGCAGAAAAGATAAATTTGATAGAAGAGACATGGTCATCGAGGATATCATGATCACAAAATGTGAAATCATGTGCTTGAGGAACTGATTTTAACTAATAGTATACTTATTTTCTCTTTACTTTTGTGCTACGTTGAGTTTCTCACGTCAAAATGGTATTGTGGGTGCACGCAGGGTGATGCAAGCATCGCCCTATAATGGAAGCAAGAAGTCTCCCGAGGGTGGTGCCCATAGATTTGATGGTACGAGTTTATCGATGAGCACCTCTAGCTCTTTCTCTCTCCCAGCCAGCAATTAGCAGTAAAAGGAGGGGAGTCCAGCTGAAGGGATCGAAACAGATTCTATAGTCTTTCATATAAGAAAGAGTGATCTTCTTCAGCGTCTATTTTTTTGTTATAAACTGTAAGCTCGATTCTTTTAAGGTGATAGATTTCATTAATTTAGATATATGGTTCTTATTATTAGTAGCAATTTGGTAAATTTTGTTTATGATCGGAATCTCTCAATCCGACAACACTCTAGACTACTTGTAACTTGTATTAGCTTCCACTATGCTGTGAAAGTAATCTTTCTCATTGTGGATGATATTTTTATTTCCATATTCTTCCTTCTTTTTTTTTTCTACATTCAAATGGAACAAAGTATTTTTTTCAGTAGAAGTTCCTCTTTGGTGCATGGAAATTCTTTCTAGCCACCTCAGAGCATTATAAAAAGTTTATTATTGAAATTTTAAGAGGTATAATTTAACTGGTTAGGTTTTGTATTTGATTTTTAGAGGTTATTAATTTAAATTATATAAATTTCAGAGTTATTGTAGGTTTATAGGTTTATAGAATATATGATTGTTAATTTTTGAACTTATAGAATTAATTAAGGTATATTTAAGGTATATGTAAGGTAGTTTAAATATTTATATTAATTTTTTTTTTAAAAAGTTTATCATTAAATCCGCAACTGCAAGGTGCAATCTTTCACTAGATTTATGCTATTGTTCAGTTTGAAAACATTGGCCCCGACCGTAAGCAAGGTATTTGCCTTCACAAACAATTTCAAACTTCAAGATATTTTTATTAAATTTATTGTTGAAGTTACGATCGGTCCAATTAGTAATAACTAATTAGTAACCTACTTGTGCTAATTAATAACCCACCCCTTGCTAATTTAAAGCCAAAGCTACATCTTTTCACCTCCGTTTCATGGCGTCATGTTTAGATGGATGATAATTTCTTTTTATTAATATTGGGGTATATATTATATATTTTAATTAATTTTATATATTCTGAAGTTAACAACTATATAAATTTTTAATGATTCTAAAGTTTGTGGGATTCGAACTAATAATCTTTAAAGAATAAATTTATACAGTTGAGCTATATCTTTATCTTGAGAATCAAAATTAAATAAATAAAAATTTAATAAAACAATTGATACCTAAATGACAAAATAAAATGGGAGAATTAAATGAGTAAAATCAAAATTGATATAATGAGTATTATTATTGGTAAAATTTTTTTTTTAAAGAAATTCAATGAAATATGTGAGATTGATGTTTTAAACAATGTTAGAAAAGTTGGACGTGGTTGAAAATATTTGAAATATTTAAGAAATATAAAATTTTAAAATTCTTAATATTTTTTTTATTTCTTAATTGTTTTTTGAAAAATACCAATGGCTAAGAATTTTTATTTTTTTAAAATTATTTCTTAGATTTTAATTTTTTATCAGTTTCAAAGTTTTTAAGAAATCTTACTATTCCTATAACTTTTTTTATATTGCTTAAGCATTTTTTTAAAAATTCATGGCCGAGATTTTTGAATTTTTTTATAAATGCATTTCAAAATTTTTCTTGTCTCTCAAACAATTGTACAACTTTTAACGACCCAATATTGTTGGAATTATTTCATTTATTAACATCTTTCATACATTTTTTTTTTGAATTGAGAACTAAATCGACAATCAGACAATAATTAGAGGATTAATATGTTGTTTTCCCCATAAAATTTACTTTTTTTTTTCAACGTATAAAACACACAAAAACAACACACAAAAACAACACACACACACAAACAAAATCAGTGTGCACCTGTGCAAGGTTCCAAGCCCGTCACTTGTTTTCAAGATTCTCTGAGGGAAAAGAAGAAAAAGAAAGAGAGGCATATGTTCCAGATGGATGCCGCTAAAGTAACTGAGCTCAAACACTTTATTGATCAGTGTAAGGCTAACCCTTCTATTATCCACACCCCATCTCTTGCTTTCTTCAAGACTTATCTTCAAAGGTATTAATTTCCAACCAAGATCTCTCTACATATCTTAATATTTCGTGTTTTTGTTTTGTTTGGTTTAATGATTTAGTGTTTTGTTTTTGTTTTTTTTTGGGGTTCGCAGCCTAGGTGCTCGATTTCCTCCAGAGACAAAATCGGTGAGGCATGGTTTCTTGATCACACTTTTCACTTCTTATTTATGCAGTTTTGGTTTTTTGCCTGCTGTTGCTTCTGGGTTTGTAAAGAACGCACAAATTTGTGTACGAGTGATTGTCTCATTGGATTTGAACTTACCTTGTTGTCACTGGAAATGAGCTATAACTTCATTTCTTGCAGTTGTATATTGCTGAAATACTTTAAAGAATGGTTTTCGATACTGATTTACATTTCCTTATGATCATTTCTTGAAATGGAAACAAATGAGGAAAAAGAGAGAGAAAAATTCAACCTTGAACCGAATATATACAATTAATTAGTGTTATTACATAAAACTCTCTTTGTTGATAAAAGTTTGAGCTGTATTTATAATATATGGAGTTATTAAAAAAAATTCCATTAAAATCCTTCAAAGAGGAAAATATGAAGGATTTTGTAATTGAAACATTTGATTTATCTCGTTCTTATGATTTTTACTCTAAAATATCACGCTGTTTTTAATTTTAAAAAAGAATGTTTTCTTCTCTGGTAATTTTTTCTATACTGTATATTTTACTGGCGGAAATATTGCTCTTGAGTTTTGGATTCTGACCTAGTGGATTATAAAGTTATAACTTGCTTGGAACAAGAGAGAGATCGAGTCCCTCATTTTTCCATGTCAAGAATTCTTTTCAATAACGACCATTGAGCCTAACTGGTTCTCTTAAATAAATAAATAAATTATAAAATGGTTTGTAGCGTGGGAGGTAGTACTTGGCTTTATGGAAATTGTTATGTGATGATGACAGGGTGCTCATATGCAGGAGAAAGGTGATATTGACATGGCTGACTCTGGGGAATACTCTGATTCCAAAAGACCAATTGAAGATGATGATGAAATTGTTGAGTCTGATATTGACTTGGATAATACTGATGTCGTGGAACCTGACAATCATCCTCCGCAAAAGGTGATGGAAAGAGTTCATTGAGTTCAGTCACTTCCATTTAGTTGGTACAGAGGCTTTATACATTGGCTAAGCACACATGTTTTGTGATTATAGATGGGAGATCCTGCAGTTGAAGTTACAGAAGAAAAGCGGGATGCTGCTCAAACCGAAAAATCAAAAGCTATGGATGCAATCTCTGAAGGTATGCTGTTGGCCTTTGGTATTAGCTTTTCTGATTGAGATTTCTCCCATAGTGCTTCTTGCCAAGTTTGTCTGTTTTCCAGGTAAGCTGGAAGAAGCCATAGATCATTTAACAGAAGCCATCATGTTGAATCCAACTTCAGCTATATTATATGCCACACGAGGTAGCTTTTTGTTTTTAAAAAAGGTTATGTTATCTGATTTGAAATTTGTCTTTCAATTTTCATTTAATGCCTGTCCTTACCATGTTCATCAATCTCTTAGTGTCCTACGATACTTTTTTTCAGGTGGTGTTTTTGTTAAACTGAAGAAACCTCTTGCTGCGATTCGTGATGCTGATGCTGCTCTAGCAGTAAGTCTCTGGCTGGGTCCCTTCTACAACTGATTTTGTTTAGGCAGCAGAAGAAGTTTTAAAATTTTAGATTAATCAGTTGTCATACGTCTGATATTATTTATCCCATTGGACAAACATGATGACTTACAGAGGTGAATTATATTCTTTAGATCAATCCAAACTCTGCAAAAGGATATAAAGTACGAGGTATGGCCAGAGCCATGCTGGGCCAATGGGAACAAGCAGCAACTGACCTGCATGAGGCGTCAAAGTTGGACTATGATGATGAGATTGGTTTGGTGCTGAAAAAGGTAAATTGCCTTTGTTTATCATGATTCAGTGCAGTAAATGTTTTCTGATAGTACAATTAAATCCACAGGTTGAACCTAATGCCCGCAAAATTGAAGAGCATCATAGAAAATATGAACGCCTCCGAAAAGAAAGGGAGCTAAAGAAAGCCGAACATGAGAGAAAACAACAAGCTGAAGCCCAAGTAAGTGTTTTTGCTTTTTACTTTTATACTAATAAATGCTCTTTTTTGCTGTATACTGAAGTACTCTTGATTGAATGCAGGAAAGGGAAGCCTTATCTGCTCTGAAGGAAGGTATGGGTTTTTGTTCCTTTTCTGTCTCATCTGCCCATGAGCACTTGTGTGTGCACACACACACACAGGAAACCAGTGCAGCAGAGAAAATTTCATTTTGGATGACATGATACTAAATTTAACATAGTTGCACTGTATGGGCTTCACAACTTTTAGGCCTTGGAATATAATCTTTCCCTTCATCACTGCTCTGCTGATGCTAGGTTTGTATTATTTCTCTTAGTACTGGGTGCTTATCTAGCCAACACTTGGATTTAGCGCTTCTACGTTGGTCCTAACTTTTTTAAAACATTACATGTCCCTGCTCATGTTTTGGGCTTTTATTTTTTCGGGGGAGGGGTTTGGTTTTTATTGGTGTAAACAGGAAGAAGAAATTCATGGATAATCAGGTGTTTTTTAAGTAAGTGATTAAATTGTACAAAAGAATGGAAACAACAAACTGACTTGCTCTTTGCCAGATTTCTTGAGCCGCCTTACGTCATTTCTGTTTCTTGTGTTTGGTTTGGGTATGTTTTAAAGTGTTGTAAATCATCTGTCTTTCATTAGTTTGGGGTGTCCAGCATCCATTCCTTGTGTGTATATGGCTTGCATAGGTTTATGTTCTTCAAGTACAGTGAAGGATAAGAGAATGATCATAGTAATGTTGTTAGGGCAGAACTAGGAACAATGGAATACGTTAACATAGAAAAGCCGTTGCTTGCTCAAGCATATTTATTTAGAAAAAGCAGTTGCCATTTGTTATGTTTTCCACCATTATATACTAGGATATTTCTTGTTCCTAACCTTCTGAGTTGAGATCACCTGATGAATTGTTGCGATAAACTTTGTCATCAATGGCATCTATAGGTCATTTTACAATTTTTGTTTTTGTTTTTTGATAAACAGGACAAGTTATAGGCATTCATTCTGCCAAGGAACTAGATCCCAAACTGAATGCTGCGTCAAAAACTTCCCGCCTTGCAATCTTGTACTTCACTGCATCGTGGTGCGGACCATGTCGAATGATTGCTCCCATTTTCACAAGCTTAGCTGCGAAGTACCTGGAAGTTGTTTTCTTGAAAGTTGACATAGACGAGGCAAGAGATGTTGCTGCACGCTGGAACATCAGCAGTGTTCCTACCTTCTACTTTATAAAGAATGGCAAGGAGATTGACAAGGTCGTGGGGGCTGATAAAAATGAATTGGAAAGGAAGGTTAAACAACATTCTGGCTAGCTAGCCCTATGCTAATCTACTGTAAGAACCTTGCTTCTGGTAATCCTCCTTGTGAGTGTTTTCTTTCTCAACTCAACAATGATATTAAGACGTGAGAAATGTGTCAGATTATTATATATTTTCTAATAAGACTGACATGCTCAAGCTGTGTTCCTTTTGAGATTTATCTAACCTGTGATTATCAGCTAGATATATTTTTTTCAGCACAAAAAAAAAAAAAAAAACATGTGCAGGTTTTTTCAATGCAAGAATGCAAGTGAATATGCAAGCCTTTTCAATGCATGTTTTGACATAAAAAAGTAAATTGTAAATCAAAAAGCTTGTTGATGTATTTAGTTAAATAAACCAAGAATTACTTGTGCTAATAATACAAAAAAAAGGTTATTAATGATAATTAAAAATTAAATTAGAAAAATCAACATATATTCGTTTATTATAATAAGTGTTTTATTTAATAAAATGATAATAAAAAAAACAAATAGGAAAACAATAAAAAAAAATTAAAAGAAAATAAAATTAAGCAGGGTTATATATAAAGAATTCCTTCTAATATTAGAATATAAAGAATGCCTTGAAATATTATTTGTAAACTAAGTAAAAATTAAATCATATTCTATTAAAAAAAGTAATAAAAATTGATAAAATTAAAAAAAGTCAACAAAAAATTAAATAAAATATAACATTAAAGAATAAAAGTAAAAAATAAAAAATAAAAAAACAAAAATAAACAATAAAAAAAAAAACCTAGGTGTGTGGGCTAAGTCCTGGGTGGCCCAACGTGGTTGGCTTTAAAAAATACCTAGGTACATATGCTTGATTGACTTTATTATACTTTTTTTAAGGAGCAGAAGACATGTTTTTTTTTTTAGGAAAAAAAACTAGTGACGTGTCGTCTGCTTCTCCTTGAAATCTTACTATAATAGTATTCAAAAACTTAGGTTTTTTTTTTCTTTCCCTAGAAACCCATTTTCAACCCTTTTTCTTAACTCCAAAACACGTATAAATACTATATACATCTTGATAAACTCATATATAACCTAAAAATACCAGTATAAAAATCCAAAATCAACTCAAAATAATTTTTTTCGAGTTTAGATCTACATTCTCATGCTATGGAAAGGCTAAAAAACACCTATATTAGATTCCCCTAATGAAATTGAATCTATTAACACCAAGATTAATCTTTTCATGGGTTAAATTAATGTCAATTAAGACTTTCTACCACCAGAATCCAACAATCCTCTCAAACTAGGGACTAAAAAGTAAGAAAAATAAAATTTTGTACAAAAATAGAAACTTCCAAAACCAAAAGGACCGAAAAAAGAATTGGAAAGTATGGGACCAAAATGAACTTTTCATATAAACTTTGAAACTACCATCGGTTTGTCTCGTCTTTTCTAATCTGGTCCCTTAATTTTCAATCCTGCCATGGTTTAACAAATCAGAGCTAATGAATTATAAAAATGCTAGAAAAAGACTATAAAAAGACTTAAAAAAATTGAATGACCAATCCATAATAAATTATGTGTGTTGAACAATGGCGTGGGCTATAGTGATTTGCCCGTGTTTTTGTAGTATTTTCTATAATATGCATTTGTATAATCAAACATAAGGATTCTACTTATTTAATTAACCTTAGTGCCTACAATTTGCCATATGACCAAACTATTATTTTACATAGAAAATAATATTTAGCTATCGTTATCGTGTTTTTTTTAAAATAAAAAATGTTAGACTCAAGTTATAGACTCAACTAGGTGGAATAAACTGGGTTTATTTTAGTTAGAAAAAAAAGTAAATGGATCAAATTTAAAAAGAAAATTAATTAGAATAACATGAGAAAAAAAATAATTTTTTCAAAAAGAAAAATAATGTATCTTAATTTACAGCCCATTAAATACAGAATAACAAAATTAGATAAAAAAAAATACATAAAAAACCAATCTTGATTAACCAAAGGTAGCATAATAAACTCGTAATCTTGATAATAAGAGTTAAACCAACTTGAGATATCCCGCCAAACTCGCAGCTCAGATCATGAGATTAGAATAACTCATAAAAAAATAAAAAGAATTATAAAGCCTTTTAAAAAAAACTCATGTTAACTTTTCAAACCCATAACCCTGGTCATTAAACCTTAAGAATTATATTTGGAAATATTATGAAGTCCAATTCCTAGTCAATCAAATATTGAATGATGAAATTGAAAAAATAATTTGCTCTATACAAAAAGATTTAAAAAATAGCAATTAAAAGAATGAAGATTAAAAAATAAATTTATATGTGATTGCAGAGTGAAATTGCAAAGAAAAACTAATTTAGCAAAAAGATAAAAAAATAAATAAAAAGATTGAAATTGACATAAAAAAACAAATCTTTTATTAAACAGTGAAATTAAAAAGAATAATAACTTTTACAAAATGACCAATAATAAAACTAGAAATCACAATAATGAGGATTAAATTAGAAAACATAATACCATCAATTTGGATTGAAAAATGAAATTAAAAATCAATAAAAATCTAACAAAAGGGTCAAGGAAAAAAAATATATTAAGGACCAAATTAAAAAAAATATAATATTTGATAAATTAAGATTGAAGTATAAAATTGAAAACAAATAAAACTTCTATAAAAGGGCCAAGAACAAAAACTAAAAATAAAAAGAATAAGGACTACAATTGAAATATAAACAACAAAGAAGGCTAAACTATAATTTTCAATGGAGGAGAGAGAGAAAAAAGGCCTATCGACAACAAACCATTGACAACAGACCAGGTCACCAACATCGACATGCATCGCTCCAAAAAAGCCCTTGGCTCCAGGTTTAATTTTTTTGCTTTTAATAGTATTTTTATCTTTTCATTATGCATTTTCATTGTTTATTATTTTTATATTTGACCAAATACAAAATCATCTCTTAGCCGATATTATAATAACAAAAATAATTATTGTGAAAAATACAAAAAATGTTTATTAATAATAATTTTAAATTTTTTGCTTCGAAGATGAAAAAATATTTATTTATTTTTAGTTAATTTAATAATAATAAATAGACCATATAAATAGATTTTAATAATCTTGAAAGCAATGTAAGTTTTTTTTTTTAGAATGTTTCCACTACAATTATTTTTTTTTAAGGAGGGGTTTTTAATATTCTAGCCCTGGGCCCCACAAATAAGGTTGGAAACTCTATGGAAGCTGACCTGATTTAAGTTATGATAATAATGTCAACAAAACATAATTGAGTCATTTGTAGGAGTGAGTATTTTCGTTTTGGTTTGGTTTGATTTTTATCTAAAAAACTAACCAAAATCAAAATTTGAAAAACTTAAAAATTCAAACCGGAATCGGTTCAAACTGACCGGTTTCAGTTTGGTTCAACTTTTTTTAATAGAAAAACTGGAAAACTGTATTATTATTTTTTTGGGCTTTCTAATGGGTTTTCTGATGGGCTTTTTGATGAGCTTGTAATTAATGTAAATATTATCTAATTTTGTTACAAAATTCTATAATATATTTAATATTTTTTGTCACTAAATATTCATTTATATTAAATTATTAGTGCTAATATTGTGTTTAATATGTTTCAAGTCTTTCTAATATTTGTGTTTTGGACTCCTCGTGCATCAAAGTTTAAATAACACACACACCAAATTAAAATTTAAATTATAAAGCATTGCTTTCAAAAGGGCTAAAAAAAAAATAACAAAAAACATTGCCATAAAAAATAAAACACTTCATGCAAAAAAAATATAAATCTTCATTGTGCACATTATCCCAATCAAAAAGCACATCAAGATAACAAGAACATTGCACTTTGATTTCGTTATACCATTGACATCAAAACCTGAAAATCAAGATCTAAAATTATAACATGATAAAATAAATTAGAATATGTAAAAATAAATAGCAGTATTTTACCATCAAAATAACTTTTGAACTAATTATCATCCGTCACTAAATGTAACTTTCCATCAAATTCTACAAAACAAAAAATTAGACATGTTAGATGATTGCAAACAATTTAATTAATAAATTACAAAATGAAAGGTGTAAGTTTCTAAAAAAATAATATCAATTGGAATTGATTCATGATGCAACCAATTTTAACAACAAATGAGTGCTTGAACAGTTGTTGGAGATAGAGAACTTTGAAATTGATCAAGTACACGACTAATCCTAAGTTCACTGCCATCTGCCAAGCTCAAGTCTCAAATACACATTTTCCATCATCAAATTGTTCTTGAAATTCCGATTAACAGTCTATTTCGAGATGCAATAAGAACAAATTTACATCCTATATTATAAAAGCAATAGATTCTTAGTTATAGAAACTAATTTTGAAGACAATCTTAACAATATCTATGCACAATGAAGCATGCTGCCAAACATAACTAATTTCACAACATCTATATCTTTTCCTTCCAACCAACATCAAAACGAAAAAGGAAATCACACAATGCTCTTCTAGAACTTGAACCGTAAACAATAGCATGAAGAAAATAGCATCTACCTTAAAAAATAACAAAGATAGCAACCAGAAAAATTCAATAGTAGTTTCAATGCTGTGAAGAGACATAGGATGAGAAATCAACAAACAATTGGGAAATAGCAATAAAAGAAAAACTTTATGCAACTCCCAGATACTAATACACCCTAATTTTGAAGAAAAAAAATTAATAAATACACATAAAACAAAGTAATACACTGTAGCAACAAACAACCCAAAATGATTGACAAAGAATAGGGGAACAAAATACAAAAACAAACTAAAAGAACCAAGAAACTAAATAAAAAGGAATAAAAATAAAAATATAGATTGACAAAAAAAAAAATCATACTTGGTGTGAGTTGGGACACGATTCAAGTTTGGGTGTAAAAGGCAACTTGAGGCAGCAACATAATAGACTTTATGGCCTCAAACTAGCCCGTAGGTTGACCATGTTTTCCCTTCAAACCAAGAGTTTTTTTTTCGTCACACAACAAGAAAAAATGACAAGGTAGTACAATTTGAAAAGATAATAGGAAAAATGGCATAGTTATAAAAATCAACCAAAAATACACAGAATGCTCAAACTTTGATTTTTTTGTAAGGATATAGCAACAAATACACATAATCACAAAGCATATGTAAAAAAAAAAAAAACAGAGATTGACAAAAAAAAAAAATCATACTTGGTGTGAGTTGGGACACGATTCAAGTTCGTGTGTGAAAGAGGGTGGGACTGGTTTGCTAGATTTGAACTCTAGAGGTTCGGTGTGCCGATGTGGTGTGTGTTATGTGACTCGTGGCCGTGTAGGAGAGGGATGTGGCTAACTGGCTAGGCTATTTGTTTTGAAGATAAAGATGGTATGGGAGAGCTAGAGAGGGATATGGATGAAGAATTGAAGATGGATTAACTTGATTTTGTTAAAGAGTGAGTGAAAGTGTGAATTGTGTGAGCCTGTGAGGTGTAGCCATGAGGATTGAGGGAGCGGCTACAAGAAGTCGCTGGAGAGTATCTAGGGTTAATTAGGTTTTAGAAATTTGAAAGTGTTTTTTTTTTTTTTTATATATTTATAGTACTCTTTAAAACGAACCGGTTTGGTTTGGTTGGGGTTTTGCCAGTTTCCGGTTTCGTAAACCGAAACCGAACTAAACCGAAAATTTTTACAAAAAAAATAACCAGTTTAATTGATTTTTTTTCTTGGTTTACTTGGTTTCTCGGTTTTTTTACTCCCCCTAGCCTGAATTCTTCATTTTCATTTCACGTCTGCTCCTATAGAGCCAAAAAGGTTTTCATTTACAATATGATTCCTTCACCCAGAGAAAAAAGGAAAATCATACGAGGATGAAGAAGATCTCTGTCTGCGCGCGCGCGCAAGAGAGTAACTAGCTTGCCATTTTCCAAGCATAATTTTCCTTGTAAATCCCATCAAACTTTACAAGCTTTCATTATGTCCAACAGTATTCTAAATAAAGCAACAAGAAATTCCTAAGCAATCAATCATATATTGGTCATAGTATATGAATATAGTAGTAGTCATGACCTAGAGTTTAAGACAAACATTGATTTGAAACAAAAACAAAATGCGAAGAGAAAAATAACAATAATAGTAGTAATAATAATAAAAAACTTCGTTTCCTCTGGTTGTTGGAGTAGAATCTAAGAACCAGGTAGAAGAAGAACCGATAAAGAACCTCCCAAGCTAACAAGATACCGATGTCATACCAAATATTGTCCATCGTAATATCCATGGAGAATAAAACATCTTGCCCAACCAACATGCAGTTTGGCTCTAATTTTGCTATTGATTCATTATGCAGTTGGCTCCATCTGATCTCTCCTAGAGGGCCTGGTGAAAGTTCTGAAGGTTTCCCTGAATAGCATCTTAAGCCTTTGAACTCATTTGATAGCATCCCCTCAAATGGATATTTGATTGCAGATATGTAATGGAGCCACCTCCAGTAGACAGGTATCTGCAATCTCTTCAGAAAGAACCCACAGGTGAGGAAGAATAGAGCAGTTGTTGCAATCACGACGGCATAACCTGTGATGTAACTTGGAACAAGCGCGCTCACAAGCATCACATAAGCATTAGTAGTTATGAGGGATGCATAAAGAATCAACCAAAAGTTGAAGAGATTGCTTTTAGATGCAGCAAGAATCTGGTGATGCCAGCAAACGTAAAGCCATGAATAGCGAAAAATGGGAGATAGACTATGAGTGAGGAGATGACGTAGGAGGAAGCACGATATGAATTATGGGAAGTTTCCCTGATGAAGATGAACCTTTCTTGGATGAATGTTGGGACAGCATCATTGGAGGAAAAGAAAACAAGACAGACTGCGAAGATGTAGAAATTGAGAAGCCTGTTCATGTCTTGGAAAGATGGATGACCCGGGTTCTTGAAAAGCGAGGACAGAATGAGTGCCATGACAGCTAATACGATCTCTCTCGAGAGGAAAAGCTCAGGAGTGCGAACCACATTAAGTACAGTGCGCCATGAAAGAACTGCTACCTCCCGGAGCCATGGGTTAGCAAATTTAGGACCATGGTCTGCCCCGTCAGGCTCTTCTTCATCCCAGCTAGATTCTGTATAAGAAGGAGAATATGAGTCTAGCGAAGGGACGGAAAGTACTGGGGTTTTTGGACGAGGAACAACATGCTGTGGTGTTGAGTATCGGCTTGAAGGTTGGCTTCTTGGTGCATTCATTGGTGTTTTCCCGGGTGTCCTTCCTGGAGTTCTCGCAGGAGTCCATGATGGTGCTCGGCGAGGAGTTCCCTTGACACCGTGGTAGACCCAGACTGGAAAATCTTTGTAGAATTGAGAAGCCAAACGAGGATTATACACACCACTTGGCCTCGGTGTGCGAGTAGATTTGCGTTCAAGGGAGTTGTCAAATTCCTCATCATCATCATCATCATCATCGTTGTAATCAAATTGACCAGAGTCCGCTTGAGATGTCATAGTTCTTGTAGCTGACAATCCTTTGCTTCGGAGGCTGATGGCATACTTTGATAGAGGGGTTTTCATGTAAGAAGTGGGCGGGGTCCTGAGGTTTTTTGGTATTCTGCGGATTGGTGTCTGTGCCACTTGATCTGGTTGGATACCATCGCGCTGGTACAACACAAGGGGATCAAGTCCAACAGTTGATTCATCATACTATTTGATCACATCCAGAAGATACTCAATGCTGTTTTCATCATCAGGAACAGGCCTTCCAAATCCAGAGAGATGGTTAGGAAGAGCAGCGGGGCTTCCCATATATACCAGTCTGCCCCTGTTTGCATAATTTGATATCTTAATCAGCAAGATGTGATACTAGCAGAGAATCTGATGGATACAGTTTTAAGGGTTTCAGGGACTTGAGTTTTTGTTTATTTTACCTTGCGAGAGCTGTGATACGGTCCAAGAGCATTTGAACCCTAAAAGATGGCTGTTGAATGGTCATCGAGACTACACTACCGCCACGAGCTATGTCCTTCACCTTTTCAACTACACTGTAAGCACTTGTAGAATCAAGACCCGAGGTAGGCTCATCGAGGAACAGCAGTGATGGCTTATGGATGACTTCAATTCCTATAGACACTCTTCGCCGCTCCCCTCCCCTCATCACCAATATACGTATGTGCTGTACTCTGCAGAATCAATCATGCTATTATGTTCACACAATTTAGTAAATGTGTCTGTGTGTTTGTGTGATCAGGAAGGGGACATCATACTGTTAAACCCAGTTGGTCAAGGAGCTCATAGACTCTTTTCTTCTTCTCAGCCCTGGAAATTGAAGGGGGAAGTCCAACTTCAGCTGCGAACATGAAGGTCTCAAAAACTGTCAACGCGGGGAAGAGCTGGTCATCTTGCATCACATAAGATGAGATCATCTTCATGTGGCTTGTACTTATCTGCACAGCCACACCTTATTACATAACCATAATATTAAATTATATCAGGTTCTTAAGATTGAACAAGAGGTTCACCAACCGGCTTTCCATCTATCCGAACTGATCCCTCAAGACTCCCTTTTGCAACCCGACCAGCAATGGCATCAAGAAATGTGGATTTCCCAGCGCCACTAGGCCCCATGATAGCCATGATTTCACCTCTTATAGCCTGTCCAGAGATATCATTCAGAAGATACGCTTCTTTGGTGATCCACACCCCATCCTTCTTCTGCTTTTTCATGACACTATATGATATGTTCTTGAACTCAAGGCCATTCCCTGGCATCATCTTCCTGGAACTGAAGTTAGAATTTTGGTATGGTATAAAAAGGTGAGGAATGTGCCATGTGGATTGCAAACAAGAATAAATAGGATAAACCAAGACAGGCTCTCTCTTTCTGGCTTTCCTCTCCCATTGTTTTTGTCATTAATTTGCCTTGATGTTACCGGCAGTTGTTCTGTTTTGTTGCATTGAGCACTAGAGACAGCTTTTTTTCTGTTCCTTCATTCATTCTGTGCATGTCTTTATGTTTCCTCTTCACTTTTGGCCTTTCAAAGCTAAAGGATGAAAACCTGAGCCAGCAAAATTGAGGCATAACAGGTTGAGGGCGGGGCCATGGACAGACCAATAAGATTCAGACAGAATAAATATACTTTGTTCTAATAATGTCTGGCAAATGCAAATTAATGCTTCCCAAGCAACAGTTGGCAGTGCTTCGCTAAGGTTTAGAAGGATGGATAAGTTTCATGTCTTTGCATGGCATGTTAGCTTGCGAAAATGACACAGGAATAATGAGTGGATTTGATAGTGAAACAAGGAGAAGCATTCTTTCCAGAGATTAACATCGGAGTTCTCTCTGCTCTTCTTTTTGACCTAGAATGACATGCGAGTGGAATTTCTTAGAAGGGCAGAGGCATTATACAAACCAGACACAGGATGGAACTAGCAAGTAGCGAGAGCCTATTAGGGCCTGGGAAACACAGGTGAAAGAGCCTGTAAAAGCAAAGAAGAGGGCAAATGGACAATCTGGTCATGTGATAAGGATATAAAATTAAATTTGTTTGTTCCTATAATTTTGAAGAAAATTTATATATTTTTAAAACTGAGGCATAGAAGAGAAATATTTACACGAATAATATTTATTATGTTTTATCTTTAAGGTATCAATATAAAAAAAGATTTAATTTCAAAATTGTTTAACTAAGATATATTAGGTTTTTACTATAATTTTAAAACCAAACTCAAGATAAGATCCAGATCATGTGTTAAAAGAGTTAACTTGAATTGACTTAATTTTTTTAAAAAAACTTGATAAAAATCTGTTTTTTAAAAAAACATTGATGGATTAATCGTTAATCAAATATGATACATAAATTGTTATTATATCTTGTATATAATTACAAAACACAATCCTGTTTCCGTCTCTTGTTATGGCTTGTCTTTTTTATTTTTACTGTTTTTATTTATTTTTTTATTTCAAGACAATAATTAAATACTACCTAATGTTCTATTTGTTTGAAAGGATGGAAATGTAAATAATAAAACAAAAGGGTGAGGGAGGGAGATAGTACATGTATTAATCCACCCAATTAGCTATGTGATTAGTAAGAAAAAGGATGAATGGAAACTAATCTACCCAAATTATATAGGAATATGCACTGATAAGTTTGGTTTTAATGAGAAAAAAAGCGAAGGAAAAATATATTCTTGTATATTACACGTGTTTTTTAATCTTACATTGTATAAAAATACCATCAATCGTAATCTTTAGTTCATCCATATTTTATAACATGTTTATTTATCAATTATTTTCATTAAAATTTTCTTATTTAAAACATTTATTTGTTTCATTTTACATATTTTTGGAAAGGTGTTTAAGTCAAATCACAGTTAAGCTATCATGTATAATGCATGTATTCATTAATTTTGAAAAACAAAAGTTGAGGATGAACAAATTAAGAAATATGGATAAAATAAAAGCTATGATTGATTATTTTTTTGGCATAAAAATATGATTGAGAAGACATGTATTATAAAATGTTACACTGATAGGTTACCTAAGATAAAATAATAATAATAATAATTAACCAATTACGAGATTTTTATTGCATCAAAGCATTATTCTTAAAATATTAATGGTTGATACTCTCTTAAATACTAGACATTTATTAGAGTCATAGAGACTGATACATATTATATATATTTTTTAATGAAAAGAAGCAGATGTTCTCATAAACCGAGATATAAAAGATACCTAGAACTAGTATGTAGGTGTTTGTCATAAGACATACACACTAAACTAACCCTTATGATAATTCCATATGAAGAGATCATCCACATCTATGGAAAGACTCATGTGACCGTTGTGTCAATGATCCTTAGACTTGAGATCATTAAGTTATCTTATATAGAGAATGTTATGCTTTGATCATATTACATTTTATCTTAATTGAGGTAATGAAGTGACAAACATTGGGTATAACATGAACTGTATAAAGGTATTTGAGTGATCAAGAGAGGATTCATCATCCTAGATGAATTAGAGAAAATATTTCTATTCTCAAATAGTATTGACTGTGAGCCAACGTGGAATGAGATTTGAAAAGAATTTTAAGTTTTATTCAAACGATCAATGACTATTATATAGATAACAAATATGACAAACATACTTCATGCTTTAATATTAAATAAAAACATTATTGATGAAAGAATATTAACTACAATGAGAAAACAGTCATTGAAAGGCTAAGTCAAACCACTAATGATTTTTATAATATTTAGGGGTCATGGCATGTTGCTACACAATGCACCTAATCTTAAAATATGAATTAACCAATTGTTGACTTGATAATAAATTAAATTATTTAATTTATGTAATTTTATTTAATTATAATTATAATTTATATTTGTACCAACATATTAGGAACCTAATGAATCTAAAACATTAATAACCATTAGTCAAAAAATAATCTGGGATGATTTAATTAAGTATGACTTGATTAAAATATATTTTAGAAATTAAGGACTAAAATATAACTAATACTTGGATTATATTTCTAGACCTAAAAAAATCAAGTAAAGACTTGATTGAGTTAATTTCTAAAATTATCCTGAATGAATATATGGATATTATTTAGGGTGTAAATTGATATTTTTCTAATTTATATGGTTTTTTAAATTTCTCTATAAATAGTAAGCTATACCTTTTATTTTTGAGTTGTTGTTTGTAAGACAAAAAAACTATATAAGTTATATAATATAGACCTATCACTTTAGGCATATCAATCACTCTTTCCTAAGTAGGGATTTAGGAGTTTTTCATTTGTGGTTCATGTGGATTACTGTTGGAGGCCAGACAATTAGACGACTTGTAGTTTGTGACAATTCAATCTTTAAAGAATTATTTAAAGCTGAAGAAAATAAGATATTTAGGGAATAAATAAATAAACAACTCTAGATGTTTCTATTAGAATCCTAGGAACTCTCAAATAATTTTATTATATTATTTTCGCTATGTGTATAACATTCAAAAACCCAATAATTATCCCTTAGATGGTGCAATCAAAATTATTCAGAAAAAGATTATAGCTTAGGGATTTCATGTTAACACAACTCTAACCATATGAAATACAAATTTATTGCAGGAGTTATGAAGTATGATACCATCAGAAGAAAATACATTTCATCATTTTTTCTTATTTATGTGTTACCTATAAACAATTGTACTATTGATAGTTGTAGTTTTATAAATCCTACACAAGACAAGCATACTCAAAGGTTCTTATAATTGCATCGCAACCACAATGGTATTTGTAATGTATTTCTATGTTGCAAGAAACACACAAAATGAAAGACTATTAAGAAAAGGTGCGCTTTCCATTTATGTAAGAAAATTATGATAACTATCTAAAACTACAATATGCTAGTAGTTAGCACACTTGCTAGGAACTTTTACTCAATAAATCTATTTTCCATATTCCCAAGAACCATATAAATGAACGAGGCAAAGAAAAAGAGCAACAAGAAAAATGCTTAAAAGAAACAACACAAAAACTACTAAAGCTTAGTAAAATAGAAAGAAGATTCGTCATTTAATATTATAATCACTAGAAACCCTAACTAGTCAACAAAGGTTCTATGATACATGACTGGTTACGTTATAATAAAGATACTATCATCCCTAAAGTACCCTACCTGAGATAAGGTTTCTTGTGTTACGTTATAAATGATATGCCTATAATATTCTTGATTATGATGTTAGTGTATATTTAACTAAAAAACACTTTCAACTTTAATGTTGGTAAGTATTACATGAATGAAAGATTTGATATTCATGACTTTGTTGTTAATGAATATTAAGATAAAAGTTATTTATAAATATATTACTAATATTCTTAACTTTGGCGTTAGTGAATATTAAAAATATTATCAATTCTGACATTAATGAATATGAATATTCTTGACTCTATCATCAGTGAATATTATAGATGATATTCCTAATTTTGGTAGTGGTGGATATCAATCTAAGTTGATTTTTATAACTTTGGCATCAATGAATAAAAATTTATTTGAATTGAGAATTTTTACTTTTTTCTTGAAAATTTAGGAATTGTGTTATTATTTTTTAATATTCAAGGCGATGGCTCAATATAAGTCCATTTATCCTAAATAAAAAATATTGTATTTATTTATTTAGAAAGACAAGGATAATGATTTTTATCATTTTGGAAATTTGGATATGTCGCTCAATGAACCTTTTAATTTTGACCAAGTTTGAATAAGCTTTATAAACTTGTTATAAAGTAAAAATATACGTGCAATTTTTTATATATATATATATATATATATATTTTGTGTAAAAAAATGCTAAAACAAAAAATATTTATAATGCTAAAACATGCTAATTTTTTTCCCCTCTTCATGGAAACGCTAAAAAGAAGAAGTAGAGGATACAAATATGCATAAATGAAAAAAATATACTCTTGTTTCCATTTCCTTTAAGGAACTTGGCCATTCAAATAAAAACAAATAATTAAAACTCTGCTAATTGTGGTCATTTAGGAATCCGATGGTCGTTGAGCTGGTGTTGGAGGAAACCAATGGATCAGCTTTGGTGTTTTACATAAAGGTTAAGGGCCTCAACCATTTTCTTGGAGATGAATATGAGAAAGCTAGTTGGTTCTTTGATTTTGTTTTTGTGTGTTTATTACATGTGTATATGCTAAGTGTCACATAATGATAAACTGTTAGGTATTATCATTTATTTAATTATAACACACCTCATCTGCAAAATCAAACTTAATTTTATTAAAAAACAAATAAAATCAATTTTCCTCATAAAAATTACTTATAATTTCTTCAATTCTAACACATCCAAATTACAAAATCAAACTCAATTTCATCAAATGATAAAAAAAATCAATTTCCTCCAAAATCTCAAACAAACTCTAATATACAAATAATACATTAATACAATAGAATCATTTATAAAAAAAAGTTGTAAAACACTTAAATATACCAGCCAATTATAAATACTACAAAAACATTTCAATAAATTAACTTAAAATATAAACAAGTTATATAAAAAAAAAGAATAGGTTTGCTTATTTGATGTAAGGAATGTTCATGGTAAATATAACAATAAAGAAAAGTTGACACTACTGATAGATGTGGGTTAGCATCAACAGGTTGGATGGCCAAATTTATAAAAAGGGTAACCAAATTTGCTAATTAAATAGAAGATAGAGTTGGGGTTGTTTTGAAAAAGAAGAAAAAAGGAGGGGTGAACTATCATATTTTAATTCATTTAATTTTTTGAATGGAACTTCTGTCGGTATTAAAAACATGTCAAATTACCAATGGAATTTATGAAAATATTTTTATTGATTTTATTAATTTTTCCTATTCCTTCACAATTTCAATAACAAATTATAGATTTTGTCTCTATTTTTTTTTTGGCAATTACTAATATAATATTTTCCGTCGGTGTTTTCGTTCCTATTTGCTAATTTTCTAGTAGTGGCTATACTAAAAAAAACAACATCATTTTAGGCATCTTTGACTTAAATGAATAAGTGATTTTTTTTTGAGAAATTTATATTTTTTGTACACTTTGGTCCTTGGAGTTCTAAGTTTTTACCAAACGGTTTTTAACTTTTTTATGTTACAATCAAGTTCTTGAATGTTGAAGGAGGAGAGAAGGTCAAAGAGAGCAAATGATTTGGTTTTTTGAGTTTCTAGTATCCATTAGAACATGACTTGAGATTTAAAATGAGTATTTATTGTCTTTAAGATGATTTTGGGCTGTTTTTAGGTGAAACAATTATAGAAAATAGGCGTGGAGAATAAATAACAATGGCCACCATTTTTTTCGATGATGAGATGGTCCTAGAAAGTTATAGATAATGACACTAGAGTTGCTTTATCACATTTTATTACTAGAAAATTGACAAATAACAACAAAAACTAGAACAATAAATTGTCCATCTGTACTTTCATACATAAATAGTGATGAAATGTTTCTGTTGGTAATTGTCGATGTAAATAGCGATGAAATATGTTTCATTGGTGATTGCCGACATACTTTCTAATGGAATAGAGAAAATAAAAAATTAATAAATATTTCATTGGTGATTTCATCAGAAATTTAACATATATATCCTGACAAAATTACTGATGAACATTCCATTAAAACAATTAGATGAATTAATACCCGACAGTTTTACCCCCCCAACCAACTTTTTTCTTCTTCTTTTTGTTTAAGAAACAATAACCCCCTTCCTTTATTTTCTCATAAATCCATCCACCATTCTCACAAATCCACTCACATTATTGATGTCAACCTAAATCTATCAATAATATCAACATATCTCTCTTACTTTAATTTCTTGTGCAACTTCGCTACATCAAGTAATCAAATCAACCTCTTTTTGTGTAACTTACTTTTGTTTTATGTTAATTTATTGAACTTTTTTTTGTAGTATTTGTAGTTTTCTTGTATAATTAAGTTTTTTACTTGAAATATTTCTTGTATATTTGTATCCTATAGTGCAGACAAGATTTATCCCTTTAAAACAATCCCTAGTTAATGCAAGAAATACTTTTACCTTATTATTTTCATTGTTAAAATGCTTAATCAATGTTGAACATTCACCTACTTTAAGCTTTTCATGCATATATAATACTTCTTTTTGGATCCAACTAAACTTTGACTCAAACTATATAATTGGTTGTTGTTGTATGTTTAGGTTGGCAAGGGAATTGTAACAACTAATAAAAATATAGTGAAGTTAATTACCAATGAAATCACCTATGATATAACAATTCTTTATAGAAAAGTCCACTGGAAATTAAGCTTCTTATTTAGGATGAAATCAACAATAGATTACCAATTTTTGTCATAAAGTTTTTGATTTTTTGATAGAATAATCTATCGGCAATTAAGGTTCTTATTTCTGACAAAATCAGCAAACTACGAACCTAGCCAAAAAACAGGTTTGTATAGTGATTAATACTTAAAAGTGTATTTTTATCAAGGTTTTATATCATCATTTTGCACTTAAAGTATCAATAACTCCTTAACTAAAGCATGTTTAATAATAACATACCTAATAATATAAGATACCTTTAATTTATGGTAAATGTTCATCTTAAATGCAGGCCTATCACATAAATGAAAGAATTGGTTGATGAGTTTAAGTATTGAAATTGAAAGGACAAAGAGAGGGCCAAACTTAGAAAAGAGATGTTGGTGCAGTCCAAACTGGAACACTGTTCGATAATTAGGTCATATCTTGAGTTATAGATGTCCAAATGACCTCAAATTTTTGAAAAAATTTGGTAAGACATAGGCCTACAACTTTCATGTGGAGTCCAAGATTTAAAAAGGCTGTTTTCAAGTCCAAATTATAGCAACAACGGAGAAGTCCGAATATATCCTGCAACCTAGACACTGTTTAGTGTTCAATCCATATCTCGAGTTCTAGAAGTCCAAATGACCTCAATGTTTTTTCTTGAAAAGATAAGACAATTTCCTATAACTTTCATAAGTATAAGTGGTTCCAGTTCTGATGCTAGCAATGACGTTTTATTCAGACAAGAAGATAAAGATTTTCACCAAGTCAAGAGTTGACCACCCACTCAACAATTAGTCATCAAATTAATAGTTCCAAATTTTAGCCTATAAAAGGAGGCATTTGCCATGCATTTAGGGGCTTGGTTGTTCAGATCAAGAACTTGTTCTTGCTCTCTCTTTTTATATATATATTTTGTAATTCTTAAGTTTTGCTTTTATTAATATCTTGTTTATATTTTTCATTTACTTTTCTTTACTTAGTTAACTTGTATCTTATTTATGTTCTTATTTTGTTTATTTATGTTTCTCTTCTTCATTATGTTTAGCTAAGTTTATTATGTCAATATGAAAAGGTTACTCTAATGGTGTATGAATAAGTATGGTGTAAACTCAACATGGACCTTAATGTTTAATATTAACATGTCTTATCTTTTTATCTTACTAATTCTTAATACATTGCTTGTTAAATGGTTAATCTAGATTTGTGTTGTATAACACTTGGTACAACAAATGCTTGGCACTCTCATAGCTCAACCGTATAGTATTACCTACACCTGTGCTATGAAAGGAACTTGATTTGTTATTAACATAAGTTAGCATCATGAATTCCTGACAATATTTAAAAGTTTGGTGTTACTTAAATAAATAATTAATATGATTATGTTAACAATTTATAATTAGCTATTAATGACAAATCATCCGATTGGAACCTCCTTTGTGTGTGGTTTCCAGTTGAATAATAAGAGTTTATGCTATACTTGTTTGAAATACCATTAGTGAATTCTCTAACCTTGACATTTGTTTTTATCATTGTTTAATCGTTACATTAATCTTCCATCTCAAAGTTCTCATCAACTTCTTCTTCTTTTTCTTCATTATTATTATTGTTGTTGTTGTTGTTGTTGTCTATAATTTATACAATTAACCTCCTTGTGGTTCGACCCCGGTCTTGCCGGGTTATTTATTACTTCGACACTCCTACACTTGGGAGAAGACATCAATTTTTTGGTTGTGTCATATAGGTAGAGAGGTAAGTCGAGGGGCCTCCCTCTTTACCGATTTCTCATAATTGGATGATTAAAATTCTATTAGTGCTGATAAAATTAATTAAAACCAATAACCCCTCTCTTCCCTTATTTCTTATTCTTTTCAAGATTTTAGATCCCTAATTAATCCCTATCTTTTATCCCATATATCATCATTTTCTCTCTTGTGATCTATCTTTTTTTTTTCAAAGCAAAGAGCAACCTCCTCCTCTTTTATCTCTTCTTTTAGTTTAAGGCAAGCTTCTTATTATCTTGGCCAATTAAGTTCTTATGTTGATCATCCCTATTTCTTTTATCCCATATATCATCATTTTCTCTCTTGTGATCTATCTTTTTTTTTTTTCAAAGCAAGGACCAACCTCCTCCTCTTTTATCTCTTCTTTTAGTTTAAGGCAAGCTTTTTATTATCTTGGCTAATTAAGTTCTTATATTGATCAAGTTTATGTGAATTTTATGGTTCAATAACAAGGATTTAGGTTAAGTAGAGAAAGGAAGTGTAAATGGGTGTTTGAGGAACTAAAAAGTTACATTACAACTATAATAAGAAAACCTTGGGTTGTTATTGTGTTCATAGATATTAATATGGGATAAACATTTTTGTAGGGCTCCCGTGCAAGGGTAACTTTGCTGAAAATTCATTAAATCACTTGTGTAACTTATTGCAAACTTTTACATGTTATATAATTATGTTAATTGTTATTTTATTTTAAATACCATGTTTCAAAGGAGAAAAAAGTTTGAAGTCTAATAAGAGCATTACTGTTTCATCAATCAGTAGTGTTAGTGTTCGTGAACGTGCTGTTAATTTAGGTGCTAATCATATAAAGACACTTGATTTATCAACCAATTCTCTTCCAGTAGGAATATAAGAGTTGGAATCCCTTCTAAAAGAGACCTTTCTGCAAGAAAAATTATCACAGAAGGGAAGGCTAACCACACTATGTAAATCATGTCCTTTTTTTACTAATGAAGTTATTTATTTGTATTAGGTTACTTTAAGTTTTACATTAAGTAAAAATGACTTTCATGCATTGATTTTTAGGTTTACCAATATTAAAGCTACTCGTTTGATCATAAGTATGGTGAAATCACCGTTCGAAGAACCATTATTTTTATGGAATTAGCTACAAAATCATCTTGAATGGATAAATATGGTAGAAGTTTAGTAGGGAAAATTTAAGGTTAAATAAATAATATCTACTTATTTTTATATAGTTTTCTTATAATTACTGTCATAACCCAATTTTGGGTTATTCCCCAAAATTCACTTTTTTTCAAAATAAAAATCAAAAAATAAAATAAAGGCTGGTACTGTGGAGAAAGCTGATAAAAAAAGACTGCAAAAATAGGCAAAAATCGAAGGTCAAATTAAATGATTATTGGATGAATTTGCATAAAAATTAAGTCCAATGACATAATTAAATTTTTAATGGGCCAATTTGATTTAATCATGGGCCAAATTAAATTTTAATTATGTTTAAGAATTAATTTAGGTCCAATTGAAGGATTTAATTAAGTGCAAGGACTTAATTATACTTTAAATGGGTCAAATTAATTTGGGGGCTTAATTGGTGAAAAATTAAGTTTGGGAGCTTAATTTGAACTGAATTGAAAAGATTGAAATTTTAAGACCAAATTTAATTTTTACCAAGTGAATTGAACACAAAAATTGAGGGACCAATTTGGAAGCTCGAAAAAATATTTTGCCTATAAATAGCAGCTTTTAACTCAAAGTTAGGGGGGTCATTTTGTAATTTGAAAGAGAAATACAAATGGGAAAAACCCTAAAAACCTAAACTGATTTCCTCTCCTTCACGAGAGGCAGCCGCCAACCCCCCATCGGATTTTTTTTCCTTTTCTTCCTTCCCCCCGGACGACAACCCTTCCTCTTTTTATTTTCATCTTCTTCTTCCTCAACCGGCTGCCCCTTTGCTGTAAACTTTCTACCCACAGACCCAACATCACCATTCTCTTTTCCCCACGGAGAACCAGCCACAGCTCTTCTCCCCCCGTTGGTTTGATTTTTTTTTTCTTCTCTTCCAACCACAGCTGCCTTCCTTCTCCTCCAAAGAAACCGAAGCTCCTCTCCTTCATCTGCCTCACTCTCCTTTCAGCCGGTTTTCACCGCCAGTGAGACCACAGACGCTCCCTCTCACGGTCATGAATATACAGCCACTCCCTCTTTCCTGAAAGGAAACAAACCCGAAGCCATCACCATTTTCCTAGTTTTCGTTCATCTTCCTTTGCCAAAGAAGGACCACCTGAACTAGCAGCCTCGCTGGAGAGTCAGCAGCACGCATCCAACAGGCTCCCTCCAGCACCATTCACAGATCCCAGATCGGTCCGCCTTCTTCCACAGCGGCGCCATCCACACCTGGCCACAGCAGCGCCATCACCCCTTCTCGCCGCCAGATCTGCCACCATGGAGTAACTCTCGTTCATAGCAGATCACGGCCACCAAAGTACAGGGCCTCCTTCACAGCAAAACAGCCTACGGTGGAGACGAAGAAAAGAACCAAAAGCAGATCCGAAACAGGCAGAAGAAAAAAATTTAAAAAACAGATCTGAAACAAAAAAAAACTAAAATCAACTGCTTTGTTTGCGTTTTTTTTGTGTGTTTGCAGGTGACCCGTTGCTCACCGCCGGCAGAAAATTGAAGAGGAGAAGAAGGTGCTCCAGATCCACCCGCCTCCTGTTTCTCCAGTGACGGTGGCGCGTGGGAAGACGCGCCGCCGCTGTTCTAGCACTGTTGCTGTGATCCCAGAAGTTCCTCTGCAATTCCTGGAGTTTTGGGGGACCATTTTGTAAATTTTAAAGTTTTAATGTAATTCTTGTTTATTTATTTTAAATTTGTAGTATGTGAATGTAAAAGAAAAAAAAGAAGAAAAGAAAAGAATAATAAAAAAGAGTGAGTGTGTGTGTTCGTGTTATTTTTTTTATTTTATGTTGTTGAATTATAAAAATAAAAAAGGACAAAAGAAGTAATTGTTTAATTTTACATGCACAAATATCGAAGGATAGATAAAGTCATGTTGTATTTTTCATGAAAATGTAAGAACATGTTTTTTACATATATTCGGGGAATTAATAACTGATTTATCAAAGCCTTAGAATTGGGCTAAAAATTTTATTTTAAAAATTACATCAAGCTCACGAAGCTTGAATGTGGTGTGTGTATTTTGTTTGTGAATTATTTATAAAATTGCAGGAATAAAGAAGGATTTAATATTTTGATTGGATCACGGTGTAGAAGTACAAACTTGTACGGAAGTTGTATTTCTAAAATCCGATGAAAAGATAAAATTTTTAAAACTTCTTTAACACATCAAGTCCACGAAGCAGCTTACCTCAGGTAGGGTGCGTTAGGGGTGCTAATACCTTCCCTAACCATAACCAGTCCCTTACCCGCGAATCTCTGACCATGACCAGTCCATCAGGGTTTCCTAGTAACCTCAATTAAATACTAGGTGGCGACTCCTAACGAACCAATTCAAGCAATACAACAACGAGAGACAAATTGCCAGTTGATTGCCTCACACGTGGATTTTCCGACGTGCGACAGAATGGCGACTCCACTAGGGAGGTACTGTTTCTGACAATATTGGACTAAGCTTTGTGTAATTGATGTGTTTAAATTTTGTCATTTTTGTCTTGTTTTATTTTATCGATGCATTTTTAGAATTGTTTCATGCATCACCTATATTTATTTTTGAAAGCACACACAAACTTCTAAGTTAGGTGGGGAGTAGCAGTCTACCTCATGACTTTCAGTCGGGGTTCAGATTTGTGAAACATCCAACTATGAGTTGAGTGTTTACTCGGTAATGGCGGTCACACGATGCCCCAACCATTCCTTGTAAACCCCTATACTGCCTTCACGTGAGGTGGTCACTGGGCAGTTCATAGACCTTTTTGAGACCAGGTAGAAAACCTACCCATGTTCACATAATGAATAGAACCTGTCCTTAGGATGTATGTGATATTGTTATTTGCATCGGGACGAACCCTTCTTGAAGCATCTTGAACTCAAGATTTGTGGGTGACACATTGGTCGTCACTCGAAAAATTTTCATTGTAGAGTTTGAGCAAAAATCACGATTCTTGTTCCATCATACAAGAGTTACGACCATGTTGTCACCCCTCGAAGGGCGAGTTCATCATATAGACTTCATGTTCATACATTTGTCATGCATGCATTAGAATAAAAAGTAGGTCCCCTCCGAGTCTACAACACCTGATTTTGAGAGAAAAACATTGGAGACAAAGAGCGTGCTCACCGCAGCATCCATTTCCAAGAAGAGATAGAGTCTCTGAAAGCAAGCGTGGCTCACCTTACTAGCTTACTCGAGCATATACTAAGAAATACCTCTGGTGAAGGTCCTTCCAATCAGCCCGCTATATTTGTTCAGCCCCAACAAAACTCGAAGAAAGTGGGGGCCAACATGATCAAGAGCCTCAACACAATCTGAAGGGGAATTATTACAAGGTGGAGCCTGTTCTTGTTCTGCTAGAAATAACTACCTCTGTTTGATCATGCCTCCAAAAACTTGATTTTTTATTTCAACCTATTCCAGTTTTTGTTGGTAATTTGGCTCAAAATTCCACAAGACTTTCCCTGTCCACTGAGCCTTTCTTGTTAATAAGATCATGTGTTTTCCTGTGTTCATCACATGCCTTCATTTTTGTTGTTGTTTCATGCAAATAACACATTGAGCATAACCTTTAAGCATGAAACCATCGCGCCCAAAATCTTGTGGTGCGTTCCCCTTTTCTTCCCAAAACAAAACATGACCCCATGTTTTCATAAGGTTTTTTGGGAATTCAAAGTTTAGTACAAAAACAGAAATCATGTTGATGTTTCTCTGAAACAAACGAGTTCTGGAAATTCAGGTGATTCCTTAAAGAGGTAACCATACACCTAGAAAATAAAAAAAAGCACCATGAAGTGACTCCAAAAGCTGGGTTTTACTTGCATGAATAATGAGAAATCACTTTGCATACTCGCATGAAAGCAAGGCTTACCGATCCTAAGTGCATGCATTTGAGATGAAGAAATGTCATCTTTGATAATCTTTTCACAAGGTTGAAATATATCCTTTGCAGTCCCTTTTTGAGCCTAATAAATTTTTCTTGAAAAATAACCTTGGCTAGGATCACACCCTACACTGGGGGGCAAGTGCAAAAAATCTATAATGATTGAAAATGCTGAAATAACTCTTGGGGGCATGAAAAAGTCTTCAACGATGAAAGTACCCAAACAATACTGGGGGGCATAAAAGAAAATTCTCAATCATCAAAGGTGCCCATACAAAGCTACGGGGCATGAAGAAAAATCCAAAGGATCCAAAAATTTTGAGCATAAAAAAAAAAGCTAATTCAATGATGCTCAAAATCAAATGAAGAAAACAAAAACAAAGAGAAAGAGCCCAAGCCCAACACTGGGGGGGGCAACATGGACCATTTTACAAATCAATTCCAAGGTCTATAAATGTATGAACAAAAGAGTTTGGGATACAAGCACTAGTGATCCTTAGTCTTAAAATCCCTTAAACACCTTTTGAGCCTACAAATATCATTTTCTTCATATCCAATAGCCCAAGCCTACATTACGTGCCTAATCAAGCCCTTTCTAATCAAAGGCAAGCAATCTGGATCGGTAGGCAATGCTTTCTCATGCGAATCAAATCATTATTCATGCAAATAAAATGAATGCTTTGAAAACGGTTCTCAATAACCCTCAAATTGAAATTTAAACCTTTTGTGACCAACTAGATGTCACTTCGTGTTCTTCACATTTTCACCAACGGTTCTCAATAACCCTCAAATTGAAATTTAAACCTTTTGCCAACGGTTCTCAATAACCCTCAAAATTGAAATGTAAACCTTTTGTGACCAACCAAATGTCACTTCACATTTTTACCAAAATCAAAACAAAAAGTTTTCATCATTTCTGAAAACCTCTCCATAGGAATCACTTGAATTTCTTCATAATGAGTTTGCTTTGAATCAATGTTAAAATGATTTCTGTGTCCGGAATAACTTTGAAATTCCAAAAATTCTGCATGAAAACAACTCCTTGTCAAACCTTCCTTCACATAGCCTCATCTCCAAACCTGAATAGAATACTTGGGGGCATGATCAAGCTAGAGGGCAATCAAAAACATCTGGTAGAGCTTGCTCCATGATTCCCTTTCTGAGAAACTATTGGGCAAAATGAGCAACCCTTGAGATAAAAGAGGCGGAGAACAAAGAAGTATGATGACATCAAGTCTTTCCTAGAGGTCAAGATCACAAGAGATGACTCGAGTAAGCAAGAGCGAAAAGAGCCATCAAAGCTTACTATCAGAGACTCAAACTTTTAAGAAAAGGAGAACTCTATGAAGAAAAGGGGACCTATATTTCTCAGGTAAGTATACATGCATATTGTTCATGATGCATTACTTTCATCCTTGACAGATCGGTGTCTCACCATCACCTCTTTTTTTAGTGTGCCTTAGAGCCCTAACCACTTATAGGTAGTGCGTTTTCCAACCTTGCCTCCTTTTGAGTTGCGCCTTAGGGCCATCAACCATCTTAGGTAGTGTGTTTTCCAACCCTGCCTCTTTTTGAGAGCTCCTTTGAGCCCTCACCCCTTGGATAATGTGTTTTCTAACCATACCTCCTTTTGAGTGCGCTTTAGAGCCTTCAACCACTTTAGGTAGTGCGTTTTCCAAACCTATCTCCTTTTAAGTGCGCCTTAGGGCCATCCATCACCTTAGGTAGTGCGTTTTCTAACCATGCCTCTTTTTAAGTGCGTTTTAGAGCCCCCAACCATCTTAGGTAGTGTGTTTTCTGACCCTACCTCCCCTTTTGAGTGCGCCTTAGAGCTTTCAACCACTTTAGGTAGTGTGTTTTCCAACCCTGCCTCCTTTTAAGTGCGCCTTAGAGCCATCAACCTCTTAGGTAGTGTGTTTTCCAACCCTATCTCCTTTTAAGTGCGCCTTAGGGCTATTAACCACCTTAGGTAGTGTGTTTTCCAACCCTATCTCCTTTATAGTGCGCCTTAGAGCCATCAACCACCTTAGGTAGTGCGTTTTCTAACCATACCTCCTTTTAAGTGCGCCTTAGGGCCATCAACTCCTTAGGTAGAGCGTTTTCCAACTCTATCTCCTTTTAAGTGCGCCTTAGGGCCATTATCCATCTTAGGTAGTGCGTTTTCCAACCTTGCCTCTTTTTGAGAGCTCCTTCGAGACCTCACCTCTCGGGTAGTGTGTTTCCCAACCCGACCTTGTTTAGAGTGCGCCTTGGAGCACTCACCTCTTAGGTAGTGTGTTTTTCTAACCCTACCTTCCTTCCGAGTGTGCCTTTGAGCCCTCAACCACCTTGGGTAATGTGTTTACAAACCCTACCTCATTACGAGTGTGCCTTCGAGCCCTCAACCATCTTAGGTAGTGCGTTTTCCAAACCCTGCCTCTTCTTGAGAGCTCTTTCGAGCCCTCACCACTTTAGGTAGTGCGTTTTCCAACCTTACCTCCTTTCGAGTGCACCTTTGAGCCCTCACCATTTTAGGTAGTGCATTTTCAAACCTTACCTCCTTTCGAGTGCATCTTCGAGACCTCACCTTTCGGGTAGTGTGTTTTTCAACCCTACCTCCTTTTAAGTGCGCCTTAGAGCCTTACCTCTTAGGTAGTGTGTTTTTCAAACCCTGCCTCTCTTTTTGAGAGCTCCTTTGAGCCCTCACAACTTGTGTAGTGTGCTTTCTAGCCCTATTTGCCTCCTTTAGAGTGCGCTTTGGAGCACTCACCTCTTAGGTAGTGTGTTTTTCTAACCCTACCTCCTTTCGAGTGCGCTCTTCAGCCCTCGTTCCCCATCGAGTCCTATCATGTCGTCCCTTTCAGATATTTTTCCTTTTCGCCCGGGCAGGTCACCCATTATAATCAGATCTCTTTCAAAACTCTTTTCATCTTCTATTTGGGCCGGTTGCCCATAACAATGAAACCATTTTGAGAACTCCTTGCATTTCTCCCCACCTTCAAAATCCTTCCATTTGGGCCGGTTGCCCATAACAATGAAACCATTTTGAGAAGTCCTTGCATTTCTCCCCACCTTCAAAATCCTTCCATTTGAGCCGGTTGCCCATAACAATGAAACCATTTTGAGAAGTCCTTGCATTTCTCCCCACTTTCAAACTTTTTCACTTGGGCCGGTTGCCCATAACAATAAAACTATTTTGAGAAATCTTTGCATTTCTCACCACCTCCAAAATTTTTCACCATCTTGAGAAATCTTCGCATTTCTCTACCACTTTGAAAAATCTTTGCATTTTTCATCACTTTCCACCTGGGCAGGTCGCCCATTACAACAAGACCATTTTGAAAAATCTTTGTATTTTTCACCACTTTGAGAAATCTCTGCATTTTTCACCTCTTTGAAAAAATCTTTGTATTTTTCAAAACCTTTCATCTGGGCCGGTTGCCCATTACAACAAAACCACTTTGAAAAATCTTTGCATTTTTCACCACCTTGAAAACTCCTTTTGTTTTCCATCTTGGGCCGGTTGCCCATTACAACAAAACCACTTTGAAAAATCTTTGTATTTTTCACCACTTTGAAAAATCTCTGTATTTTTCACCACTTTGAGAAATCTTCGCATTTCTCACCACTTTGAAAAATCTCTGCATTTTTCACCTCTTTAAAAAAATCTTTGTATTTTTCAAAACCTTTCATCTGGGTCGGTTGCCCATTACAACAAAACTACTTTGAAAAATCTTTGCATTTTTCACCACCTTGAAAACTCCTTTTGTTTTCCATCTTGGGCCGGTTGCCCATTACAACAAAACCACTTTGAAAAATCTTTGCATTTTTCACCACTTTGAAAAATCTCTGTATTTTTCACCACTTTGAGGAATCTTCGCATTTCTCACCACTTTGAAAAATCTTTGCATTTTTCACCTCTTTGAAAAAATCTTTGTATTTTTCAAAACCTTTCATCTGGGCCGGTTGCCCATTACAACAAAACCACTTTGAAAAATCTTTGTATTTTTCACCACCTTGAAAACTCCTTTTGTTTTCCATCTTGGGCTGGTTGCCCATTACAACAAAACCACTTTGAAAAATCTTTGCATTTTTCACCACTTTGAAAAATTTCTGTATTTTTCACCACTTTGAGAAATCTTCGCATTTCTCACCACTTTGAAAAATCTCTGTCTGTATTTTTCACCTCTTTGAAAAATCTCTGTATTTTTCACCACTTTAAAACATCTTCGTGTTTTTCACCCGGGTAGGTCACCCATGACAATTCGACCATTTCAAAATCTTTGAATTTTCAAAAAAAAAAAAATCTTCCTTTTTCTTCTTTACAACGTTTACTATCTAAAGTCTCCTACGAGACTTTCTATCATAAGCATTGTAAAGAGGGGGGCAACTGTTATAACCCAATTTTGGGTTTTTCCCCAAAATTCACTTTTTTTCAAAATAAAAATAAAAAAATAAAATAAAGGCTGGCACTATGGAGAAAGCCGATAAAAAAAGACTGCAAAAATAGGCAAAAATCGAAGGTCAAATTAAATGCATATTCGAAGGTCAAATTAAATGATTATTGGATGAATTTGCATAAAAATTAAGTCCAATGACATAATTAAATTTTTAATGGGCCAATTTGATTTAATCATGGGCCAAATTAAATTTTAATTATGTTTAAGAATTAATTTAGGTCCAATTGAAGGATTTAATTAAGTGCAAGGACTTAATTATACTTTAAATGGGTCAAATTAATTTGGGGGCTTAATTGGTGAAAAATTAAGTTTGGGAGCTTAATTTGGACTGAATTGAAAAGATTGAAATTTTAAGACCAAATTTAATTTTTACCAAGTGAATTGAACACAAAAATTGAGGGACCAATTTGGAAACCCGAAAAAATATTTTGCCTATAAGTAGCAGCTTTTAACTCAAAGTTAGGGGGGTCATTTTGTAATTTGAAGGAGAAATACAAATGGGGAAAACCCTAAAAACCTAAACTGATTTCCTCTCCTTCACGAGAGGCAGCCGCCAACCCCCCATCGAATTTTTTTTCGTTTTCTTCCCCCCGGACGACAGCCCTTCCTCTTTTTATTTTCATCTTCTTCTTCCTCAACCGGCTGCCCCTTTGCTGTAAACTTTCTACCCACAGACCCAAAAGCACCATTCTCTTTTCCCCATGGAGAACCAGCCACAGCTCTTCCCCCCCCCCGCTGGTTTGATTTTTTTTTTCTTCTCTTCCAACCACAACTGCCTTCCTTCTCCTCCAAAGAAACCGAAGCTCCTCTCCTTCATCTGCCTCACTCTCCTTTCAGCCGGTTTTCACCGCCAGTGAGACCACAGACGCTCCCTCTCACGGTCATCAATATACAGCCGTTCCCTCTTTCCTGAAAGGAAACAAACCCGAAGCCATCACCATTTTCCCAGTTTTCGTTCATCTTCCTTTGCCAAAGAAGGACCACCCGAACCAGCTACCTCGCCGGAGAGTCAGCAGCACGCATCCAACAGGCTCCCTCCACCACCGTTCACAGATCCCAGATTGGTCTGCCTTCTTCCACAGCGGCGTCGTCTACACCTGGCCACAGCGGCGCCGTCCACACCTGGCCACAGCAGCGCCGTCACCCCTTCTCGCCGCCAGATCTGCCACCATGGAGTAACTCTCGTTCACAGCAGATCACGACCACCAAAGTACAGGGCCTCCTTCACAGCAGAACAGCCTACGGTGGAGAAGAAAAGAACCAAAAGCAGATCCGAAACAGGCAGAAGAAAAAAATTAAAAAAACAGATCTGAAACAAAAAAAAACTAAAATCAACTGCTTTGTTTGCGTTTTTTTTTGTGTGTTTGCAGGTGACCCGTTGCTCACAGCCGGCAGAAAATTGAAGAGGAGAAGAAGGTACTCCAGATCCACCCGCCTCCTGTTTCTCCAGTGACGGTGGCGCGTGGGAAGACGCGTCGCCGCTGTTCCAGCACTGTTGCTGTGATCCCAGAAGTTCCTCTGCAATTCCTGGAGTTTTGGGGGACCATTTTGTAAATTTTAAAGTTTTAATGTAATTTTTGTTTATTTATTTTAAATTTGTAGTATGTGAATGTAAAAGAAAAAAAAGAAGAAAAGAAAAGAAAATAATAATAAAAAAGAGTGTGTGTGTTGGTGTTCTTTTTTATTTTATTTTATGTTGTTGAATTATAAAAATAAAAAAGGACAAAAGAAGTAATTGTTTAATTTTACATGCACAATTTTACATGCACAAATATCGAAGGATAGATAAAGTCATGTTGTATTTTTCATGAAAATGTAAGAACATGTTTTTTACATATATTCGGGGAATTAATAACTGATTTATCAAAGCCTTAG
Organism: Populus tomentosa; assembly: GCA_018804465.1. NCBI lineage: Eukaryota > Viridiplantae > Streptophyta > Magnoliopsida > Malpighiales > Salicaceae > Populus > Populus tomentosa. The sequence continues at coordinate 3,643,128 of CM031997.1, forward strand.
AATTGGGCTAAAAATTTTATTTTAAAAATTACATCAAGCTCACGAAGCTTGAATGTGGTGTGTGTATTTTGTTTGTGAATTATTTATAAAATTGCAGGAATAAAGAAGGATTTAATATTTTGATTGGATCACGGTGTAGAAGTACAAACTTGTACGGAAGTTGTATTTCTAAAATCCGATGAAAAGATAAAATTTTTAAAACTTCTTTAACACATCAAGTCCACGAAGCAGCTTACCTCAGGTAGGGTGCGTTAGGGGTGCTAATATCTTCCCTAACCATAACCAGTCCCTTAACCGCGAATCTCTGACCATGACCAGTCCATTAGGGTTTCCTAGTAACCTCAATTAAATACTAGGTGGCGACTCCTAACAAACCAATTCAAGCAATACAACAACGAGAGACAAATCGCCAGTTGATTGCCGCGCGCGTGGATTTTTTGACGTGCGACAATTACGAAAACTAATTAATGGATGAATTGGCTTTTAAGGAAAAAATTTACTTGGACACAAAAAACGAGGGGGTGGTAAGGAAAGTTTGGGAAAACCACAATGCAATTAGTAGGCATAAAGTAATAATATCTTTATTTTTTATTATTATATTAGAGGGAGTGAAAGACCCTAGAAGTTACAGTAAGCACATTCTAGTGGTAACTGCATGCCCCGTTCAAAACAAGCCCAAGGTAATGCGAGAAATATTTTTTTAGTATTCGTAGTTTTCTTATATAATTAAGTGTTTTACTTGAAATAGTTCATGTATATTTGCATCCCTAGAGTACCGACAAGATGTATCCCTTCAAAATAAGCCCAAGTTAATGTGAGAAATACTTTTGCCTCACTATTTTTGTTGTTAAAATGTTTAATCAATGTTTAACATTAATCTACTTTAAGCTTTCCATGAATATATAATACATCTTCTCTTTGGATCCAACTAAACTTTGACTCAAACTACTTAATTGGTTGTTGTTGTATGTTTAGGTTGGCAAGAGAATTGTAACAACTAATAAAATTATAATGAAGCTATTAAAATCACCTACGACATAACAATTCTTTATGGAAAAGTCCACTAGAAATTAAGCTTTTATTTTTTTTATGATGAAATCAACAATAGATTACCAATTTTTGTTAGAAAGTTACAAGAGGTTTTTGATTTTCTGATAGAATAATCCATCGGCAATTGAGGTTCTTATTTTTATCAGAATCAACAATGGAATAAAAAGTATTAAAAAATAAAAAAAATTATCATTAATTTCATCGGCATCGATGACGTGTCAAAGGTACTAATATAACCTGGTGGAAGGTTTCTACTTTCAATCAATCTACGTAGAGTGAATTAGTCCCTAGGAAACCCCTAGAAGGGACCTGACCTTTTTTTTTCAAGATACTTTAATTTCCGAACGAAGTAACTCAAGTTAGACGAGAGACGGGGATGTAATTTCAAAGAGGCTCGAACAGAGCCAAGAATAGGTTTTTTATACATAGAGAGGTAAGTCGAGGGGCTTCTCGTTTTATTGATTTCTTTGAATCAGACAACATAAATTCTATCAATAATGATAAAATCAATTAAAACTAGTAGCCCCTCTCTTCCCTTATTTCTTATTCTTTTCAAGATTTTAAATCCTTAATTACCCAAATCCCTATTTCTTTTTTCCCTCTATCATTGTTTTCTCTCTCGTCATCTATCTCTCTTTTTAAAATAAAGCATAACCTCCTCCTCTCTTCTCTCTGTCTATGTCTCTCTCTCTAGTTTAAGGTAAACTTATTATTATCTTGGCTAATTAAGTTCTTATGTTGATCAATTTTATGTGAATTTTGTGGTTCAATAGCAAGGATTTAGGTTAAGTAGAGAAGGGATGTAAATAGGTGTTTGAGGAACTAGAAAGTTATAATAGAACTATAATAAGAAAACATTGAAATAATTTTTTTTAAAATCAAATTGATTATATACCCTATTTTAGGGAATTGTGACCTAACTAGTAGTAGTTAGCTTGAATGATAAAGTATTATTACTAGCTTTTGAATTCCAAAGTCCATAACATGATAATGTGAAATTATTTAATTATAGAGGAATGAAGAAATTTGGTGAAGAATTTGGTTTACATGGGTGCCTCATGGTTTGACAATTAGGTTTATTTCCCCTTACTTTGCTGTCATTTTGTGTAGTAACCAAACATGACTAATTAATTTTTTTTTTTATCAGAATGTAAGTATGTATAAAGATCAAAAGTAACCATACTGGTTAACTAGCAAATTCATATACATGTACAAGATATACAAGAACTAAAGAGGGAACAAACACCCAAACAGAACTGAACCAGAGAAATACAAAAGAAGGAACATGCTCCCATAAAAGACCAGCCATGCAAGGCCTAAAAATAGTGAGTAGCAACGATTAAAGAAGAAACCAAATAAGGATTATAGGTGCCAAAATTAACCTAACCAGCATCATTAAACAAAGAAAGCCAATTTCCATAGCAGTGAACAACCAACCAAAATAACATGACCATAGAGTAACCTGCGAACCACACTGAACATAAGGACAACCCGAAGTAATCATAGGGTAAGAAAAGATATGGCAAGCACAACAACTAACATCCAGCCAAAAACCCAAAATATAGAGCATCTAGAGAACCACACAGAACAAGCAAAAACCACACAGAACATGACTAATTAACTCTTTTTTATTGGAAGGGTGGTGGTGTTCCAAACTTCTAATAGCTTTGCCAAGTTGAATGTGGAAAATAGGGTTTGGTTAAATTATTGTGTTAGTGAGTAAATTGATGTATTACATGTCATTTTAAAGGTTTTTTTTTATGTAAATAACTTTTATATCTCTGCTTAAAAACATTAGTTTTGGTAGCTTATTTTTCTTGTGTCAATTTTGGGTTTTTCTTTAAAGAGCTTAAATGTTAGTAAAAAGTTGTGGTCAATAGTTTTTTGTGTTTAACTAGGCGTTTGGGTTTTTCTTTGCTCATGAGAGAACTTGAGGTAGAATATTTGAGGAAAATACTATTTTAAACATTTGTATCAAAGGATTAAATGATAAATGATAATGATGTATAAGTTTAGTAGAGAAATATTTAAGTTGTAAGATCATATAACTTAAAAAAAGTTTTTTTTTATTGTTACGTTGTTTCAAGATATAATTCTAATGTCAAAACATAAAACACCTAATTGTTTGATAAGTTGAGTGCTTTGCATGTGTCAAATGTGGTTTGGGTTTTTATTGTATTTGTCGATATTAATACGAGATAAAATTTTGGGTAAGGCCCCCGTGCAGGGGTAACTCTGTTGAAAATTCATTAAATCACTTATGTAACTTATTGCCAACTTTTACATGTTATATAATTGTGTTAATTGTTATTTTCTTTTAAATACCATGTTTCAAAGGAGAAAACATTCCAAGTCCAATAAAAGTGTTATTGTTCCATCAAGCAATATTGTTAGTGATCGTGAAAGTGCTGTTAATTTAGATGCCAATATTATAGAGGCACTTGATACAAACATTACAGACCAATGCTCATCCAATACGAACATAAGAGTTGGAATCCCTTCTGAAAGAGAACTTTATGCAAGGATTATTATTGCATAAGGAAAAGCCAAACCACATAATGTAAGTCATGCTTTTTTTTCCCTCATTGATGAAGTTATTTATTTGTATTAGGTTATTTTAAGTATTACATTAAGTAAAAATGACTTTCATGAATTGATTTTTAGGTTTATCAGTATTAAAGGTGCTTGTTTGATCATAAGTACGATGAAATCATCATCCAAATAACCATTACCTCAATAGAATCAACTACAAGATCATCCTGAATGGATGGATATGATAGATGCTTGGTGGGAAAAGTATAAGGTTAAATAAATAATATCTACTTATTTTTATATAGTTTTCCTATAATTATGAAAACTAATCAATGGACGAATTGACTTTTAAGGAAAAAATTTACTCAGACACGAAAAATAAGGGCGTGTTCAGGAAAGTTTGGGAAAACCACAGTGCAATTAGGCAGGCATAAAGTAACAAAATGTTAAATTATTTTAAATGTGTTATATTTTATTTCCTTATATAATTTTTTTTTAACAAATTTCTGTATTAGATTGCGTGATTTGTGGTATGATGTAATGAACAAAGCTAACTTTGATGACATAGTATTATGGGAAAATTATAGATCAAGGCACACTAAAAAGGATAATTGGTATAAGTTTCAAGAATTTATGACATCAAATAGATTTAGATAGCACTCATAATTTGAGTCTCAAAACAAAAACAAAAAAACTCATGGTTTGGTGAGCAATCACGCTAGGAAAGTGCTTCCTATTTTGAACCATGCAAGGTGCTTGGTAAGAGCTTGTTGTTACATATTTAATAAATTTTCTTTAATTTTTAATTTAGTCTTTATTTATGAGATTTTTTTATTTATTTTGCATGAAAAACAACTTGGGTGTGAAGCAACTCCAATATAGTTCTATGAAGAAACTCATATAAGAGAGGGAGATAAAGGAAAGGGGTGAAAAAGTTTATTGATAGTAGAGCGGAAACCTTCATTGTAAGTTCTTTTATAATGTTTTTAATTAAAATTCATATTTATTTGCATAATTAATATGAATTTTAAACTTGAACTTTTTTGTTTTGTTTTGTAAGAGATATATAACGCTGGCATGGTTACCAAACATGGAGAAGATGCTTCAATCCATCCTCCTTACGATCTTCAAGTATGGTTAGAGGCTGGAGCAACTGATGAACTCGATAGACATCAGGTTTATGGTATGTCTATGGGATAGACCTAGGATATAAAGGCGGGTCATATTGTTTCAACGGTAGGCACACAACTTTCTGGCCTAAGCTAAATTTGATAAGATGGTTTGACATAGGGTTCAAGAACAAATAAGAGTAGAAGTTGAACAAGAAAATAATAGAAAATGGGAGGAAATACATATATATTTGGCTCTACATTTTCCTCCCTCCACCATTTTTTAAATTTTAATATGTTCGAATTTTTTTTTTGTATGAAATTCATTCTAATATAATTATTGTCGAACAAGATTTTATTTTTTGTTGTTATTGTTGTTATGAGTTTCTAGGATTATAACCCCAAATGTATTTTAGGATTATAGCAACCAAACAACATTAAAAAAAAATGTGACATCCCTACAAAGTTGACTATTTTGTTTGTGTTTTTGTAAAGCAATGTTAGGTCACTTTTTATAAAAAAAATTTACATAAGGTTTTTTAATTTATAATGGAAACACAATTGGAATCTTTTATCAAAAATAGTCGCTCATATTTTGATGAAATATTTTTGATGAAATTGATGACAAAATAATTCATCAGCAATTAAGGTGTATTTTTTATGCAATATATAACAGAATAATCTATTAACAAATAAGGTTGCCGATGGAGTTACTAATGGAAAATGAGTAGCAAAATCTAATTTTTCAATGTGAATATTTTGGCAGCGATCCAATTGAGAAAATAAGTTACCCATATAATTGATGAAAAAAATACAAATCTCTGACAAGCATTTTATCGAAAGCATGTTTCCATTGTCTATTTTGTCATTATAGTAATTGTCTTTTTGAACACCGATGAAATATTCCATCAACCTTTTCCATTAGTAATTGTTAATCCACACTAACTGTAGATTACATATAGAAAAAAAAAATAGTATAAATAAAAAAGACTTGATAGTTAATAATTTATTATCTTTTAGTCTATATTATTTTTCCACCAATTATCTCTCACTTCAAATCATGATTAATTCTTCTACACGTGTTAAAATGTTTTTGATGTTCAGAATTACAAAGAAACAAAATAATAATAATAATAAAATAAATTATCTATCAAGTTGAGAATAATTATGAACTTATTGATTATAATTAATCCCTCTTTCAATACAGATTGCAGGAGTGCCATTTTATTTTTTATTCTTACTTTCATGCTTATTTTCATTTATCAAAATCAAATGCATTCATGATTTATATTTAAACTAAAAAAATGAAAACACATATGTTATTGAATGCTATAAAATATATATTCAATGAAAAACTTTCAACAATTAATAATATTGATTTATTTGAATCTTATTAACCTAAATTTTTAAAACTAATTAAAATATTAAACAAATTTTATAAACTTGCCGGCAGATACCATGCTAGTGATGTCTACATGACATCACATTACCTCGACATATAGTCATTGTAGTACGTACCCTTATAAAACTAGAATTCGATGTTGGGTCTCTGTAAGTGGTGGTGAAATCCATCATACTGACTGACAATCGCTCGAAACCCTCTTAGGGCTATATATATATATATATATATATATATATATATATCTTACCACACCATACAACCACCGAAAGCTTTATATATAAAAAACTTACCACACAACACAACCACCGAAAGCTTTTGTTTTTAATTTTTTTTTTTCTCTCTTGAGAAATGTCAATATTATAACTGGTTGTTTTCTAGGGCAGCCGGCGGATTTCTTAAAAAGTGGCCGGCATCCAAAGGAATCGAGACAATATTCGATGTATGCTCTTGGAAAAATCTCCATCTCCATGTACTTCCCGTAAATTAACCATCGATCAATCTCTCTATTGTTTTGTACGATTTGCAACAAATATTTAAAACAAAACGACGTCATTACTATGCAAAATCCCTATAAATATTGGTGGATTTCTGGATCAGAACCATTTGTAGACTACGATGCTTAGCAACTAGCCATCATTTTACGTACTGACTTGAGATACTGGCACGGTTCAACCTCATCGTAGTCTTGATGAACGATTCAAATCTATGGTTGGATTGAGCCGCGCCAATATCGCATGCTACTGCATTTTCCCCTCCTTTCTTTCTTGCAGGCATACATGCATCAAGTGGGTAATTACCAGTTGTCATCGTCAATGGTGATCAGGGGATGAACTGGTGGGCTCTGTTGCTGCAGATTAAGAAGCATATGAGCATGTGATATGAAGGTAATACAGATCATTAATCTGTTTCAATATGTTTATAACTTGGAAGGTTGCCTGCAGGATCGTATTTTCTATGAGTTTTTGATGCAATTGATGGCAGATTCATGCATTAAAATGTGGAGAAACTATACATAAGTATGGAGAAACCATTTCATCGATCTAGCCTTGAATATTAATGCTTAACATGAACTCGTTTGCATGTGTTTTGCCCTGGGAATCAAACTGTAAGTGACTTGCCTAACATGTTGTATATTATCTGTTTTGAGCTTTTTAATCTATTCATATCCAGGGTTTTCATTTAGATCTCTCTTACAGTTTTGTTTTTGACAACCATGTATAACCTCAAAACACATATAACATGTTAGTATGCTCTAGACACTCGTTTTCAATATAAAATCTTACGCAAACCCTAGACATGTATCAGTTTCAAACAACTCAAGCAAATCCTTAATCACCAAGTCAATCCCATAAAATTACCATTCTATGCAGAGAGGATGGTTTGCACTGCAATTTAAAGCAGAAAATTAATACAGCAGAGACGGGCTTGACCTCAACGATTAGCTCTTCCTTTCTTCTTCCTTTCTTCATTTTTTTTTTTAATTTATTATATCAGAGGGAGGGCAAGGCCCTGGAAGTTACAATAAGCACATTGTGAAAATCCATGGGAATTTCCTGAAAATAAGTAACCCCGAATATTACTTTTATCATTGACAAGGAAATATTTACCACTTCTCACCGTAAAATGAGAGTATTCTTCCCTAGCATGTTTAATGAAATTTTGCCAGGAGTACGGTGATTTACTGTGTTACCAATATTCATCTTCTAACATTTCATTATTTATAAATCTGTTCACTTTACAAATTGTTTTCTTATGTCCCTCAGATTTTATATTTCTTTCATTTTGGTCATCCGACTTAAGTTTTTCTCATCTTGGTCCTAAAAAATTATATTGTTTTTGTATTATATTTTTGTAATTCTCTTTGTTTTTCGTTTTATTATGTGTCAAGGATATCAAGATTGTTTCATAATAATTAAAATGACAACTCAACTTTACATGAGAAAATTTTTAGTTATTGTAAAAAACAAAATTAGAGGAACAAAGACCAAAATTGATATTTCAAAAAGTTGACAACATTTTTTCCATGTATAAAGTTCAAGAGAAAAATCTAAACTTTAGTGCCTAGATTTTTAATTTCTTTACATTTGGTCCCTTCAATTTTTTTTAGGTCCCAACTCCCAAACATTATATGTTTTGCAGATCAGTTCTTATATCTCGAGGAAGGAGGGAGAAAGTTGCTCATAACATTTGAGAAGAGATAAAGCTCTTGGATGATTGAATTTTGGCCACTAGTAACTTTGATTTTGGTGTCTATAAATTAGGTTTTGAGAAAGAAAATCGATGGAGGTAGTTTCCATCTCTAACCAGAAAAGTAGATTGGACTTTGATTTTTTTATTTAATTTAATTATGAGATTTTAGAACAATTGAAAGGTGTTTCGTTGATGGAAATGAGTTATAAAGGTTAATAAGATTTTTTTTTTTCATGTTTCTAGTTGAAAAAATGGATGAAATATGAGATTTTTTGTTCAAAAACTTGAGCCCTGAATTTCTAGTTATTGGAGCTATTTTCGATGATTGGAAAAGAAAGAAAATGAATGATGCATCATTTACCTATTTATGTGATGCATTGTCCAACTCATTCAAAAAATTTAGGGCAAATAATATGTTGTCCATCATTTAAGAAAAAATTCTAGGCCAACATGCCTAGATTTTCATGTGGATTAGGCGTGGAAGCCTATTCTTCGAGCGTACTTAGTCTTTCAAAAAACATTTGTCTCATTATTTATTTTTTCCCTTTTTTAATTTTATAATTATATATTTTTAATAAATTTATTTAAATGATGTTAAGTAATTATCCAATTATGTTATTATTTTCAAATAATAATAGCTTCTATATATAATTTTTGGTAATATTGATGATTGCTTTTTGAATAACTATATATAATTTTTTTATGCATAATTTTCTTAATGTGATGAAATATCTATTTTTTATTATAAATTTTATGTATAATTTTTCTCAAATTTTTTTTTTTTTATTATTATTATTATTATATTTTTTAAAATTCATTCTCATCAAAATTATAAATTCACTATTTTTTTAAAAAAAAAAAGCTTGCTTGATAAGTTTTAGTTTTAAAAATATTACTTTGAAAAAAAAATTATAAGAAAAAATAACGTTTTAATAAGGGTAATAGGCTTTGATTAAAAAAATACATGTTGTATCTTTATTTCAAATCGTTAGACATTTTTTGGATATTTATTTTAATTACTTACACTTTTTAGTTTTTATAAAATAAACAACATCATTAAAGAAAAGTATTTTTTATTAAAAAAATATATTAATAACAAAAACAGAATTTATACTAACATTTTGTTTTATGCATTCAAAATTAATTTTCAATCCTACCACCAATGGCACTTAACAAGTGGACACGACAGAATTTTTTTATTTTTTTTTCCTAGTGATTCTCTCACCGAAGCTCAACAACACGATGGAGACAAAGGAGAGAAAAATGATTTCTCATGGGAAAATCACTGTAAATTTTTCTGTCCTTCAGTATTTTACAATTTAATCACTCAATTAATTTATATATAAAAAAAAAACAAAATCAATTTTATTTGTTTAGTCATTAAACCTTTGAGCATTGAATTTTAGAATTTGACAGATATTGAGGCCCTTTAATTTTGTACTATTAGGGACTGACTTATACTATCAGGGAAAAAATTTCTTTTTTTTTTCCTGGTTGTTCTTTTTTTTTTTTTATTTGATCAATCCAACTTTGTATTACTTTTTATTTAGAATTGAATTAAGGTTTAATTTGGCTGTCTAGATATATATAAGGGTCTTGCAATATTGAGGAAAAGTTCTGGTACTTGTTTGATGCTAAGTGTGTCAAAATATGTTTAAATGGTGTTGAATCTAACCAATTAGCGGTTTAAAAACCAAATCTAATATTAAAAAAATATATGATGGATTAAATATAGTGGGCAAGGTAAGTTTGGTTGAAACGTGTAGTAGACATGTTAGCTAGTGAAGGAGGCAGCGACACTTTGGCAAACTCGGCCTTCCGCGGTGGCTAGTGACGCGACTCAGTGTCCTCTTTCATTTGGTACGTCATGTTTCAATTGGTTCACGGTGGTTTGTCACCGACATTGTTCTGTTTCTTTTTTTTTTTTTTCCTCTTTTTTATCTTCAGAATTTGCACCACCCTTTTAAAATTCTAAATTATCTCTCACTTTGTTGTATTCTCATATTTAATTTTTATATTTTTAATTGTTAATTGTTTGTTCTAGATCATTTTTTTAATTTCATCATTCAATCAAAAAATTATTGATTTTCCACTTATTTTATTTTTAAAATTCAATCCTCATTTTTTAAAAATTTTTTTTTATCCTTTTATGAAATTGATTTTTTTTGTAATTTCATTCTTCAATAAAAAAAGATTGTTCTTTTTTTTTTAATTCTAATTTTGATACTTATTTTTTTTATTGTTATTTTATAGAACTTTTTATAAAATCGATATTTATTTAATTTCATCATTCGACATGAAGTTGGTTCAAAATTTAGCTCCGTGTTTTGTCTCGATGTGGTGGTCTAACTTCATGACTTGAGTCACGAGTTTGATAATTTATTCCAGACTTGCATCAATTTTTTTTAAGGAATTTTTTTACTCTAATTTTCTTTTTTTTCCACATTGTTTTTTTAAGAAAAAATTGGTTTAGTGATATTCTTTAATTTGATTTCTATTCATTTATCCTTATCGCATCATTTGAACTGCGAGTTTGGCGAGTCGGTCCAAGTTGCCTCAAGTTCTTTTAGGTCATCTTTTTTAAATTCAATTTTCTTGGGTTTTTTTCTTTGATATTGGGTTATTTCAGGATTGAGCTTTATATTTTTATTTTTTTCAATTTACCTTCTATTGGGTTATCTCATTCTATAATCTAAATTGTGGAGTTGTGTTCTTTTTAGTTATTTGTTAATTGATTTTTTTTAATTTCATTATTCTACATTTCATTCATTGATGTTAAAGAACAATCTAATCTAATATTTAAGTTGTTAGGTGAGGTCTCAGGATATTATTTATATTATTTTTTAATATACCCTCTTAAGTGAAAGCCTTTCGAACTTGAAACTTGCACAGACTCACACTACATTGTACTTAATTAATTCAAGTTGTTATTTTTTATTTATTTTTTTAAAATATATTTTTTTAAACTAAAATAAAAAATAAGGTTTGGGTCGGTGCAGCAGAATCCCAAATTCTTAGTAATTTACTAATTGCACTAAGCACATGTAAGCAAATACAAAAAGATGTGGGGGCATTGAAGGCAGCGACATAAACAAGGAACAAGAAATGAAGAAAAACGAAAGAGTCTCCATCACTGAGGTTTTTTTTCTATCTCCGTTAATTCTTGACTCCTTCTACCTGTCGAGGAACCTCCGTCATCAGTTTATCATTTCATATCGAAGGCCGGTCAGCCAGCAGCGACGTCATCAGTATATTTTATATTTATGCTTATAAAATGTATTGGTTAGTTCAGGAATTGCAATTTGTTATTTTGGGTCAATTTTTTTAACGCAATAAACAATAATATTTTAAGAAAATCTTTATCAACATGGAAAATTATTGCTGGGGAACTAGCTACTCCTGTGACTAACCATAACAGCCCCACGGCTACAAAGTCTTAATTATTTACCCCAAGAAAACCATTTAAATATATTCATTTATATTTAACAAGATTGGTATGGATATAACAAGAAAAAGAAAAAGAAAATAACAAGATTGGTTTGGATATGGGAAAGAAGGACAATTGATGAAACAGCTGTGATTCCTCCATGGGGACAGATTATAGCAATATCGGGACCAAAATTATTCACTCTAGGAGAGTTGAAAAGTGCTACTAGAAATTTTAGACCTTACTAGAACCGTGATCCACTATATCGTGGGTTAGAAAAAAAAATTTATATATTAAAAAAATATTAAAATTATAAATGTGTTTAAAAAAAATAAGAAAAAATATGGAATTGGATCATAGATTTAATTGGGTAAAATAATCTTGTCTTATCCTACGACATTAGATGTATCAAACAAAGAAACAAAAGGAAGTGATCACAGATAAAACAATTTTAATTAAAAAAAATAAAAATACATTTCAATATAACTGAGGGAGTCACAAAGGAAAAAAAATAAAAGGGGAAGAAACGGCCCAAGCAAACTTGAGTATGCTTGTCGGCACATAACCCATGTATGAGGCCATGATAATTTTTAAAGAAACCTACAAAAAAGAATAAAATGCAAAGTTTTGAAGGGTAAAAAAGACCAATATCACCTGAGTCAACCTTTCAAACTCATCGCCTCGGTCATGAGCTCGGTGTAACCCTATTACTGATAACCACGAAACTCAATTCGCAACTAACCCAATATCAAAGGATGAAATTGAAAAAAAAAAATTTGACAAAAATCCCTAAAAAATAATTATTAAGATAAAAGAATAAAGACCAAATGTACTACTAGAAAACTGACAAATACAAATAAAAATACCAACAAAATTTTTTCAATCAGTAAATTACAATAACATTTACCAACAAAATATTTCTTTGCTATGTCCCTCGGTGAATTACAGTTGAAAATGAAGGAATGAAAAAAAAATATGACCTTCCATTATTATAGATGGTATTACCAATGAAATAACTCGTTGTTATTATCCGTTAGTGAATCCATCCATAGTTTTTAAGTTATGACCTAGAAATCAAACCCCCCCCCTCCTCCTTCTATTTTTTTTTGTAACAAAACAAAACAACAAAAGATCACTAACTACTAGTTTAGTTTGTGTGATCCTATATATATATATATAAAAAAAAAGCTGAGTCAAGCAAACCTAAGTACGCTTGTTGGCACGTAACCCATGCATGAGGCCATAATAATTTTTAAAGAAACCTAAAAAAAAAAAAGAGAAAAAATGCAAAGTTTTGAAGGGAAAAAAAGATCAATACCATCTAAGTCAACTTTTCAAACTCATCGCCTCGATCATAAGCCTGGTGTAACCCTACTAGTGATAATCACAAAACTCAATTCACAACTAACCTGATATCAAATTATAAAATTGAAAAAAAAAAATAATTTGATAAAAATCCCTCAAAAATAATTATTAACATAAAAGAATAAGGACCAAATGTACTACTAGAAAACTGACAAGTACCAACAAAATTTTTTCAGTCGGTAAAATACAGTGACATTTACCAATAAAATAATTCTTTGTCGTGTCTCTCAGTGTATACCAATAAAAAAACATTTGTCTGTGTATACCGAGGGATATACAATTGAAAATGAAGGAATGAAAAAAAAAATTGACCTTTCATTATTATAGATGGTATTACCAATAAAATAAACCCATCATTATTATCCAATCCATCCATAGTTTTTAAGTTATGACCTAGAAATCAAACCCCCTCTCATTTCTTCTTCTTCTTCTTGTATTTGTTTTTGCAAAACAAAAAAAAAAAACAACAAAAGATTACTAGCTACTTGTTTAGTTTGTGTGATCCTAAAAATAAAGCTGAAAAGTTTCTCTTGCTAGCTAGCCTAGTCATGGAACTAAACAAGAGTATTGTGTTATCTATAACTTATATGATAGGTTTTAGTTAACCAAGTCCTGACAGCACTAGGCTCATAGCAAATGGAACGTCCCTTAATAAGTCAAAACTCAAGCACTGCATAACCACCTTAGGAATTTGTTTTCTTTGTTTTGTAGGATAGTGGCATTTGTTGGCCTAATTTGATGGTGCAAGCCTAGAAAAGAAATGAAAAAATATATATTCTATTTTTTAATCTTTTAATTTAAACTTTAAAACTAGTAACCAGAAAAGTCTTTTTTTAGTAGTATAACTCTTAATATTCTTTTTTTTTTAATAGAGTTTAATTTTTTGAATCTTAAATATCCATTATCATTAGAAAAAAAGTATTGAATTATATATAAAATATCCTTTCTAAATTTATTTCACTTGAATAGAAATGAAATAGAATAGGTGTATAATTTTGATTGTGGAAGGCACCTCAGGGCTTATGGTCACTGTAAGAGGAAATTGACAACAGATGGTGTCTTTTGTTCAACAATTGAACCCATACAGGTGAACCCATAATTCAACCCTTGGACTGTATCATGAGCTAAAACAAGTTTTATAACTTTGCATAGTTGTGTCAATCTATCATAAGGTTATGTTTAGTAAGGGATAGAGAAATTTCATTTTTATTTTAATTATCAACATTTGAAAAGACAACATCGTTAATTTTTATTATCTTAAAATTCACGGTTGATTGAATCTTAAACTTTGAAATCACAAGGTAAACAATTTGTTATGTGATTCGAAAAAAAATATAAACATTGCTTAATAATTCTTATCTCTCATAATAATTGATTTCATTACATCTTTTTCTTTAACTATTAATGGTTGTAATCATGTACTAGGTTTATCAATTGAGAGGGAATACTAGTAGCAATTTGAATTTACTATGTTTGGATCCTGAAATAAAATGTAAAGTACTATAACCGGTATTTTATCAATGCACATGTTTTTCATAGTGAATAGTATGGTCATGGTAGAAAGATATATAATAGCAGAGTTTATGTTAATGGATTGACTTCTAATGAGTTTGAATTTGATTATTATGGGAAGTTAAAAGAGGTGATTGAGTTACAATATCATAGCAAACTGAATAAAGTTTTTTTTATTCAAGTGCTATTGGTACAATACCACTAATAGAGGAAACATAGTAGATCCCCATCATAGTTTGGTCAAAATTAATACAAAAGCTCCACAATGTTGACAATAGATTTGTTCTCGTCAAGCAATGCCAACAAGTTTATTACCATGCACTCCTTCCTTTAGAAATGATCATTCTAGGATTGACTGGTTATCTGTAGCAAAAATCAAACTAGAGGTTGTGTTTAAGTTGTTTAGAAAAATAATGATGAATTAAATATGGTAGATGATGTCTTTCAAAATGATGAGTTAATTGATGCATTTGAAGTTGCTTTGTCTACCAACCTAGAAAAAAAATTCAAATTTTCATGTAGCTGATAATATTTTTATTAATATTAAGAAGTTAAATGATGTTTTGAATTGACAAGCATCATTTCAATGAAGAAGATTATGATGGACACGTCGATAATGAAATTAAAGAAGAAAAGGAAGAAAAAGAAGAATACATTTCTGATTAAACTGTAAAACATCAATGTGTAATGAAATTGACTTCAATGTAATTACAAATGTAATTACCAATGGATTATGTTGGTCAGAGAGTTCTAGAGAGTTAGAAAACAATTAAATGACTTTGTCACTAATCATTACATACAAAATTACCAGTAGACTAAAAATTCATCGGAGAATTTTGGGGGTTCATCTTAAAATTTCAAGTTTTAATTACCAATGTCATTATCGATATACATTTTAAAAATTATAAATATTTAATATTATATTGACACAAAGCCATAATCAAAAGATCATAATCCCTGATTTCATAACAAACATGTCTTCTTCTTTCTTCTATCTTTTTCTTTTC
Organism: Populus tomentosa; assembly: GCA_018804465.1. Taxonomy (NCBI): domain Eukaryota; kingdom Viridiplantae; phylum Streptophyta; class Magnoliopsida; order Malpighiales; family Salicaceae; genus Populus; species Populus tomentosa. The sequence continues at coordinate 3,658,722 of CM031997.1, forward strand.
TCTCTTTGACAAAAAAATCACTTCTTTCTCTATCAATCTCTTCTCTCTCTCAACTTCTTCATCCTTCATCCAACATACATTCATAAATTTGTCAAATAAATATCCTGTAACTTTTGGGTTTCCAAAGCTTAATTTTTTTCCTTATGATGCTCATAACTTGTGCTTGTTTTCTTTTGATCATTGCAAGTAATTGTGTAAGCCTCACTGAGCTAGGTTAACATGTAAAGGTTTTCACCTTTTTCTCTATCTTTTTTTTTTTTTTTGTGTTTTATATGTTATATTTGTGAGTTTTGAGCCTGTATTGCTTTGTGACAACTTCTACTATACTTTGTTTAATTTTTTTAGTCTAAAAAACATTATATGATAAAAAAAATCCATTTAATTTCTGTTTATTTTATATTATATGTTTTTTTGTTATTTTTGTTGTTGTTATTGGTGATTTTGATATGTTTGTGTTAAGATTTTGCAATTTAGGGTATAGGGTTAATTTCTAAAAAAAAAATTAATGTATTTTTCATAAATAGTGTATTTGTTGGGAATGAATTAATTTACAATTAGGATTTGGTTTAAATTTAGGAGAAATTGATTACAAAGCATTTTTCATAAAATAATTACTTTTTTATGTTGAATTGAGGCTCAATTTAAATTTTAATTGATAAAATAATATTGTGATTTAGAGTTTTATATTAACTTTGAAATAATTGATCAGGATGTATTTTTCATAAAATAAATTATTTTTTATGGTTGAATCCAGCTCAATATAAAGTTGACTTGGGAATTACCTTATTAGAAAATAATTATTTTGCAGTTTAAGTTTTGGGGTTAATTTAAAGGAAATTGACTAGGGTGTGTTAAATAATGTGTTTGTCGGGTTAAACTGAATCTCAATTTAAAGTTTGGTTGGTGATTTTAGTGTTAGGAAATAATTATTTTTGAATGTTACATTTCCTTGTTCAATTCATTGTCTTGTTTATCTTTGCCTTGTTCATATTATAAAATAATCAATTTATGAAAGCATATTAATCATAAATAAAATCAGTGACTTTATATATTGATGCATATGTGTAGGTACATGAATTTTGAATAGTATATTGTATAGGGGAGGTGCTACTGAGTTTTGTTTTTCAAATAAAAATGTTATTATCTTTTTTAATCCTTTTATTTTAGTTTTATTTCTTTTAAATTTTTTTCTTGTATGTTTTTTTTGAATATTTGTCTTAAAAATATATTAAACACATTACTGATAGAATTATCGACGGACTAAGTCCGTAAGAAAGTTCTAAAGAATTAAACAAATTACATGAAATTCCACTGACAATATATTAATCATCGACGGATTTTGTCCATCGGTAATATGAAATAAATCACCGATAGAATTACAAACGGTTTTATCTCTTAGTGGTACCAAGGAATAGTTAAGACACATATGCCCACCATTACCAAGCAGGCACTCAGATATGAGTTGGGTGTTTCACGCATTTAAACCCTGACCAATAGTCTTAGGGTAAATCGCTAATTCCCCACTTAACTTAAGGCTTGTGTGTGCTTCTCAAAATAAAAGCAAGTGATGCATGAGACAATTTTATACAATGCATGAATAATACGCGTAAAATAAAAAAACAAATACTCAAATAAAAGGAAAGGCATATTAACAATAAACACACGAAAACACAAACAACTCAGACAAAAACAAAGCTTAGTCTACAAGGTCCCCAGTGGAGTCGCCATTCTGTCGCACGTGTGCGGCGTCGCGGCGAAAATTATATAGTTGTTCCATTTTCTTATCTACAATGTAAATCTATCTATATCTATGGGGATACAAGAAAATATTGTCTTTTGTGGGTGGAAAATGGAATGGGAGTCGCCACCTAGTATTTTGGTCACTAGGAACCCTAACTGGTCTCAAAGATCGGGTACGGGGACTGGTTGCGTAAAGGGAAGGTATTAGCACCCCAAATACGACCTACCTAAGGTAAGCTGCATTGTTTTATTGTCTGATAAAATCTAAGGTCTTTTCGTGCTTTCCTAGTTGTTGGTATGGTTCAAAAAAAGTCCTCCTCGGTAAGGAGATCCTTATCTTAATGGGTAATTCTGACGTTAACAAAAGAATTTAATATTCGGAATATGTCTTACGTATAAGATCGTAACCCCAAATACTAAAAGAAAACACAATAATTTTTTGGAATTTTTGAAATATTGGCCTAGTTCTCATGGCTTGAATAAACTGGTTATTAAAGCCAAAATGCATGCTAATACATATATTGTTTTGAAATTTCCTTTGTTGTGTGAAAATACGATGTTATAATATTTATATATATATATATATATATATATATATATATATATTGGAGAGACTAGGCCGTATTTTAAAACAAAAAAACATTTTTTGGAAAATATTATTTTTTTTATGTTTTAACGAAAATCGGGTATTTTAATACTGGGTTTGTATTCTTACAGTATAAAAATACAAACCAATATTAATGAACCCTAAAAACAATATGCAGGAAAAATCAACAATATTTTTAAGGACTTTTGGAAAAAAAAATTTGAAAGCAAAAACATTTTTTATTTTGAAAATCTTTGATGTTTTGACGAAAACCAGGTATTTTAATACCGGATTTGTATCTTTACAGTATAAAAATACAAACCAGTATTGATCAAAATACAATAACAAAATTGTGGAAATCACATATTTTTCAAAATAAATTTTTTTGAAGAATTTTTATTTTTAAATAAAAAAAATTTTAGGTTGGGCCCCGTTCGGCCTATATGGCTGGGCTTGACCCAGCAGGCCTAACCAGGTCACTGGCCCGAGCCAGTGTCCTGGGTGGAAGCTCACGCGTGCATCCTTAATACCATATACAAATGGTACTGTTCAAGTGAATTATAATTCATTATGAACAGTAAAAAAGCAAAACGAAACCTAGCACAGTGACATGCAAAAGAAGACACACATAGTAACATATGGTACTGTTCAAGTGAATTATAATTCACTTGAACAGTAACATTTGCATTTCACTGTTCAAGTGAATTATAATTCACTTGCACAGTGAAAATGCCAAAGGAAATCACCTGCACAGAGACGCAAAACGCTTACCTGGACGTGGAACCGAAAGGAGCGAAGACGACGCCGAACACTCACAGTGATGCTGGTGGCGGTGGAGAGGAAGCCAATGAGGGCTCACGGTGGTTCTGACAGTGGCAGTGGCTGGTTTGGCGGTGGCGTTGCTGCGGCTCCTCTTCCTCTTCCTTACTGTTTTGGCGCTGTTCTTCTCTTTATTTCCTTTGCTCCCTCTGTCAACAATGTTCTTCCCTCTCTGCAGCTGCTTCGTGGAGGTGCTGGTGGCGGCGGCCTAATGAGTGGCTTGGACGGTGGTCGGCTTTTCTTTCTTCTCTGTGTTTTTTTTCTTCAGCTATGTTCTCCTCTGCTTCTGCTTCCTCATTCTGTTCCTCACGGTGTTGTTGTCGGATGGGAAGACAGTGGCAGCTGGCGGTGATGATGATGGCAATGCGACGGTGGGTCTTCTCGGCGGTGGCGGGCGGTGTTTTGTCGCTGTTTTTCTCTGTTTGTACCGAGGTGCAGGCTTCTTCCTTTTCTTCTATGGTGTTGCAACGTGTGTGAAGAATGATGAGCTAAAAAATGACGATCCTTGGCAATACTGGTGTGTCTGTGCTCCCCCTTCTGTTTCAAACTTCCCTGACTTCTTCCCTCCTCTCTCTATTTCGTTTTCTCTCTTTGTTCAAAAACTCCCCCCCGGTATTATTTCCTTCCTTTCTCTCCGTTCTCTCTTCTCTCGTTCAACTTCCCTTCGGTTTCAGTCTCCTTTTTCTCTGGTTTGTTTTTCTTCCCCCCGGTTTTTTTTTCTTATCTCTCTCTCTTGGTCTCGGTTTTTTCGTTTTCTTTCTTTCCTCCCTTGCTTTAGGTCTCCCCCCTTCTTTTATAGGGGGGCAAAGGGAGCGGGGCTGCATGGGCTGAGCAGGGCAGCGTGAGGAGCAGGACATCGTGGGTTGAGCAGGGCAACGTGGTATTGTCAGCGCACGCGAGGAGAGAGCGGCACCGGATGATTAAACAAGTTTTCTTCCCATGCTTGCTGCACGTTCGGGGGGAAGAAGAAAGGGGAACAGTGCCGTTCAAAACGGCACCGTTCGGTCCTTCTTTTTTTTTTTTTGTATGAAACGGCGTCGTTTTGGTGAAAACGCGCCGTTTCATTTAAAAATGGAGCCAGAAAGCGCCAAATTTCAAATCAGCCCTTAATTATCTTTTGTTTCTTTCAATTGCGTCCCTGCCAATTTCGGTCCTCGCCCCCGTAGTTGGCCGCGTTTTTCACCTTGGTCCTTGGCCTCTGATTTATGCAATTAAGCCCTCAATTGATCAATAAACTTCCAATTTCTTCAATTACGCCCCTGGATCAATTCAAAACAGCCCCCTCTATTTACCCGTGTTTTCCAAATTGGTCCCTGGTTTCGGATTTTCACAATTGAGCCCCTAATTGGCTATTAAACTTCAATATTTATGCAATTAAGCCCCTGATTTGACCTAATAAATTCCAAAAAAATATATTTTGGCCCCAGAACTTAAATTTCTTCTAATTAAAGCCCAAATTGAGTTAAAAATCAATTTTCTTGCACTCAAATCCTCTATAAATTCAAATAAAATCCAATTAAGTCCATAAACATCCAAATTTGGGCTTTTCTCCTCAAAATTCAAATTTTCCTTCTCAACAGGGCTCTCATCCTTCAAGAAAATACTGTCAAAAATCCAATCTTTGTATTTTTTAACTTCCTTGACCAATCTTCCGACCATTTTCTGAGCTTCTTTGGCTATTTATTTTATTTTTTTGTGGGGACCCAAAAATGGGTTACAACAGATGCCCCCTCTTTATAATGCTTACGGAGCAAGGGCGTAGTAAGTTTTATAAAGATAATCCAATCTGAACTCCTGAAACTGATCTGGTCGAAGCTTGATCGATCTGAAACTCTTTCTTTACAGCAATCCTCTTCGGCCTAAAAAAATGGGATCCCATCTGGCGATTCCCTGAAAATGAAAAAATATGAGGTCTCTTCTGGCGACCTCCTTTGACAACTATCGAAATAAGAGATCCCTTCTAGCGATCTTTTTTTTTTTTTTTTAATCAACTTGGAACCCCATCTGGCGATTCCTATATGAAATATGAGATATGAGATCCCATCTGGCGACCTCCTTTGATGAATATCGAAATATGAGATCCCTCCTGGCGATCTCTTTTAACCAACTTGAAATCCCATCTGGCGATTCCTTTTAACAAGCATGAAGTATGAGGTCCCATCTGGCGACCTCCAAAATAGTAAAACACGAGATCCCTTCTGGCGATCTCAAACAACTTGGAATCCCATCTGGCGATTCCTTTTAACCAACATGAAATACGAGGTCCCATCTGGCGACCTCCAAATAGTGAAACACGAGATCCCTTCTGGCGATCTCCTTTAATCAACTTGGAATCCCATCTGACGATTCCTTTTAACCAACATGAAATACGAGGTCCCATCTGGCGACCTCCAAATAGTGAAACCCGAGATCCCTTCTGGCGATCTCCTTTAATCAACTTGGAATCCCATCTGGCGATTCCTTTTAACAAACATGAAATATGAGGTCCCTTTTGGCGACCTTCATCGAAATACGAGATCCCTTCTGGCGATCTCAAACAACTTGGAATCCCATTTGGCAATTCCCTTTTATTCAAAGCTGAAATATGAGGTCCCTTCTGGCGACCTTCATCGAAACACGAGATCCCTTCTGGCGATCTCAAACAACTTGGAATCCCATCTGGCGATTCCTTTTACCGATTGCTATCGATGTCGTTCTTCCTACTGGCAAGATTTGAAAAATATTATCTTCTCTTCTTGTTGTTCTAGAATCAACTCCATAATTCTTTCTTCGTCCACAATCTTGTTGGAATGCACTAAGATCTCCTCCTATAACGATAAAAAACATACATGCAATGATTTATGATTAGATGCAATGCATGCATTCGTACCTGGTTTTGAAACATAGGCCCCATCATCTTCTTCTAGTTCATGAAGCTCCTTCTTAACATGAGCTTGCTTTTGAAGTCGTATGCTGGATTCATCTCTCGTGTTGCCTCTTTTTACTGATCATATTCTTGGAGAAGAATTCTTTGACTTTCTTCCAGTAGTCCTTTTCTCAAAATGTATGACTTGTCATTGCCTCTTTGTCATGCTTTTGTCAAATGCTTTACCTTTTTCAAATCTACAGGCCCTCATCCTGTTTTGAAAACATGTAAAACTTTTTAGGAAATATCTTTTATTGCCCCCAGTATGGAGTGTGATCCTAGTCTGGGTTTTTATAAAGAAGAAAATCATTCTGGCTCAAACGGGATCACCAACGCTAACTATTTCAAAATGCACATTGCTAGGATTGATAAACTCTATTTTTATCTTGAAAGAAAATTACAGGTGATTTATCAATTCATTATGTTATCCAGAGGTAAGGTTGTATTTCAAGGGTAGTTTTTTTTTTTTTTTAATTTCATCTTTGATCGATTTATGATACTTTCTTTGTAACCACCCAACATTGTTTAAAAAGTGCATAATCTCATCAATTATTTAAAGAAAAAAAGTGAGCTCAAAGACAAACACAAAATCTAGCTGACATCATGAGCCTTGATTGTCAACTAGAGAAAATAAAAGCAAAGAAAGCAATGACAAAAGCATGTTTAGGCAAACACAGTTGGTGTACATTTTAAAAACTACTGGAGCTTCTTGGGTCACCCAATTCTGAAACTTCTCGTTCTGAGCCAACTTGCACACAAAGGTCTTGGCAGAGACTTCTTCTAGTGTGTGGACAACCAGTTGTGGCAGTGCTTCATCTACCTTCCCCACCTATGTTTTCTTGTCAACTCCTTTGATCCCACCTTCTTCTGTTATTGACAATTCTTGACCAAGGTTTTCCAATCCTTTATCCACTATTGCTTGCAGCATGACTCGGCAATGGATTTGAATTGATATTGGGTATGTCTTCAAATGACACCCATCCTATCTTAATGAGCTCCAACAACCTTTTCTTGAAAGCGTAGCACGTTTCAAGGCCATGCCCGGGGATACCAGCATGGTACTCGCAAGTCAACTCGGGCTTGTACCAGATGGAGAATGGTGGTTGTAGTGGTAATGTGGGGATAGGAGCTATTTGTCCAATGCTCAGTAGTTTGGCATACATGTCCTTCAAAGACATGGGTAATGGCGGTAGTTGTTCTGAAATGTATCTTGTGTTTGGTCTTTGGTGGTTGTTTGACTGGTTATTTGCTCGATTAGGGGAAAACGTTTTGTTAAAGTTTATGTGGGCCACATGAGAGGTAGGTATTTGTGGGTTATATGAATCCGTTATCTTTCCATTGGACCCATCTTCAAAGTTGTTAACGGGACCTTCCATTTTTCTTCCAATAAAACCCTTTGTCCCCAATGGCTCAATTATACGTCCAGCTTTAATCCCTTGCTCTATTCTTTCCGCTATGCGTACAGCATCATAGAAATGCTGAGCTGAGCTACCCATTAAATGCTCATAAAATGGTGCCTTAAAGGTATTGGCAAACAAAGATACCATCTCTGTTTCTATTAAAGGGGGTTGGACATGCATTGCCTCATCCCTCCATCTTTGTGCATAAGCCCTTACCGACTCTTGGCTCCTTTTCTCCATTGACATTAGACTTGTTCGATCAGGAGCGATTTCCATGTTAAACTTGTACTGCTTAAGGAAAGCCTCCACCAAGTCTCTCCAACTCCTGATCCTGACACTATCTAACCTCATGTACCAGCTCAAAGCAGACCCTGCGAGGCTATCCTGAAAGAAATAGATTAGCAATTTATCATTGCGGATTACTTCCGCCATTTTATTGCAGTAGGATCGAAGGTGAGTGTTCGGGCATTCCAAGCCAGTGTACTTAATGAACTCTGGTATCCTGAAATCTTTTGGCACCACGATGTTTGGTACCAGACATACTTTAGCTGCTCGTATAGGGTCAAACTAGTCATTACCCTCAACTGCCCTTAATCTTTCTTCCAAGGAAAATAGCTTATCTTGGTCCATCAAATTGGGAGACCTATTATCCGGGATTCCCTCCGTTGTTAAGTCAACAGTGATTGGAGGATGAGTTGGCTGGATAGGGGTGATAGGTACAAAATGTTGTTCATTGGCCGAGTTTGCCCCCTGGTTTTGAAATGTTTGTGGGATGTGAGATGTTGGCGCTCCTTCAGGTGGTTGTGCTGACGTTCCCTCCCCATTCTTAGCTCTTAGAAGTTGCTCGAGTAGGTCGGTCAACCGAGCAACTTCGTTTTTCACGGATTCCAACTCGGTCTGATAATGTGACTCTAAGTGAGCTCTTTCTTCGTTCTCCATCCTTGATCTGAACCGGGTGTGGTGGACTCTGGACGTGGGACCTATGTTTCACGATCTGGAATGCATATGATAATGTAAAAACAAAAATGCGTGATGAAGATGTGATGCGCGATGAGTTTAACATTATTAATCTTGATGCAAATAAGATACATAACCTAAGGACAAGCTCTATTTATTAAGTGAGAGTGGGTAGGTTTTCTATCTAGTCTTGAAGGGTCTCATATCTGCCCAGTGACGTTCTTCGTAAAGACAGTATGGGGGCGTTGCAAGGAATAGTTAAGACACATATGCCCACCATTACCAAGCAGGCACTCAAATATGAGTTGGGTGTTTCACGCATTTAAACCCTGACCAATAGTCTTAGGGTAAATCGCTAATTCCCCACTTAACTTAAGGCTTGTGTGTGCTTCTCAAAATAAAAGCAAGTGATGCATGAGACAATTTTATACAATGCATGAATAATACGCGTAAAATAAAAAAAAACAAATACTCAAATAAAAGGAAAGGCATATTAACAATAAACACACGAAAACACAAACAACTCAGACAAAAACAAAGCTTAGTCTACAAGGTCCCCAGTGGAGTCGCCATTCTGTCACACGTGTGCGGTGTCGCGGCGAAAATTATATAGTTGTTCCATTTTCTTATCTACAATGTAAATCTATCTATATCTATGGGGATACAAGAAAATATTGTCTTTTGTGGGTGGAAAATGGAATGGGAGTCGCCACCTAGTATTTTGGTCACTAGGAACCCTAACTGGTCTCAAAGATCGGGTACGGGGACTGGTTGCGTAAAGGGAAGGTATTAGCACCCCAAATAAGCCCTACCTAAGGTAAGCTGCATTGTTTTATTGTCTGATAAAATCTAAGGTCTTTTCGTGCTTTCCTAGTTGTTGGTATGGTTCAAAAAAAGTCCTCCTCGGTAAGGAGATCCTTATCTTAATGGGTAATTATGACGTTAACAAAAGAATTTAATATTCGGAATACGTCTTACGTATAAGATCGTAACCCCAAATACTAAAAGAAAACACAATAATTTTTTGAAATTTTTGAAATATTGGCCTAGTTCTCATGGCTTGAATAAACTGGTTATTAAAGCCAAAATGCATGCTAATACATATATTGTTTTGAAATTTCCTTTGTTGTGTGAAAATACGATGTTATAATATTTATATATATATATATATATATATATATATATATATTGGAGAGACTAGGCCGTATTTTAAAACAAAAAAACATTTTTTGGAAAATATTATTTTTTTTATGTTTTAACGAAAATCGGGTATTTTAATACTGGGTTTGTATTCTTACGGTATAAAAATACAAACCAATATTAATGAACCCTAAAAACAATATGCAGGAAAAATCAACAATATTTTTAAGGACTTTTGGAAAAAAAAATTTGAAAGCAAAAACATTTTTTATTTTGAAAATCTTTGATGTTTTGACGAAAACCAGGTATTTTAATACCGGATTTGTATCTTTACAGTATAAAAATACAAACCAGTATTGATCAAAATACAATAACAAAATTGTGGAAATCACATATTTTTCAAAATAAATTTTTTTGAAGAATTTTTATTTTTAAATAAAAAAAATTTTAGGTTGGGCCCCGTTCGGCCTATATGGCTGGGCTTGACCCAGCAGGCCTAACCAGGTCACTGGCCCGAGCCAGTGTCCTGGGTGGAAGCTCACGCGTGCATCCTTAATACCATATACAAATGGTACTGTTCAAGTGAATTATAATTCATTATGAACAGTAAAAAAGCAAAACGAAACCTAGCACAGTGACATGCAAAAGAAGACACACATAGTAACATATGGTACTGTTCAAGTGAATTATAATTCACTTGAACAGTAACATTTGCATTTCACTGTTCAAGTGAATTATAATTCACTTGCACAGTGAAAATGCCAAAGGAAATCACCTGCACAGAGACGCAAAACGCTTACCTGGACGTGGAACCGAAAGGAGCGAAGACGACGCCGAACACTCACAGTGATGCTGGTGGCGGTGGAGAGGAAGCCAATGAGGGCTCACGGTGGTTCTGACAGTGGCAGTGGCTGGTTTGGCGGTGGCGTTGCTGCGGCTCCTCTTCCTCTTCCTTACTGTTTTGGCGCTGTTCTTCTCTTTATTTCCTTTGCTCCCTCTGTCAACAATGTTCTTCCCTCTCTGCAGCTGCTTCGTGGAGGTGCTGGTGGCGGCGGCCTAATGAGTGGCTTGGACGGTGGTCGGCTTTTCTTTCTTCTCTGTGTTTTTTTTCTTCAGCTATGTTCTCCTCTACTTCTGCTTCCTCATTCTGTTCCTCACGGTGTTGTTGTCGGATGGGAAGACAGTGGCAGCTGGCGGTGATGATGATGGCAATGCGACGGTGGGTCTTCTCGGCGGTGGCGGGCGGTGTTTTGCCGCTGTTTTTCTCTGTTTGTACCGAGGTGCAGGCTTCTTCCTTTTCTTCTATGGTGTTGCAACGTGTGTGAAGAATGATGAGCTAAAAAATGACGATCCTTGGCAATACTGGTGTGTCTGTGCTCCCCCTTCTGTTTCAAACTTCCCTGACTTCTTCCCTCCTCTCTCTATTTCGTTTTCTCTCTTTGTTCAAAAACTCACCCCCGGTATTCTTTCCTTCCTTTCTCTCCGTTCTCTCTTCTCTCGTTCAACTTCTTTTCGGTTTCAGTCTCCTTTTTCTCTGGTTTGTTTTTCTTCCCCCCGGTTTTTTTTCTTATCTCTCTCTCTTGGTCTCGGTTTTTTCGTTTTCTTTCTTTCCTCCCTTGCTTTAGGTCTCCCCCCTTCTTTTATAGGGGGGCAAAGGGAGCGGGGCTGCATGGGTTGAGCAGGGCAGCGTGAGGAGCAGGACATCGTGGGTTGAGCAGGGCAATGTGGTATTGTCAGCGCACGCGAGGAGAGAGCGGCACCGGATGATTAAACAAGTTTTCTTCCCATGCTTGCTGCACGTTCGGGGGGAAGAAGAAAGGGGAACAGTGCCGTTCAAAACGGCACCGTTCGGTCCTTCTTTTTTTTTGTGTATGAAACGGCGTCGTTTTGGTGAAAACGCGCCGTTTTATTTAAAAATGGCGCCAGAAAGCGCCAAATTTCAAATCAGCCCTTAATTATCTTTTGTTTCTTTCAATTGCGTCCCTGTCAATTTCGGTCCTCGCCCCCGTAGTTGGCCGCGTTTTTCACCTTGGTCCTTGGCCTCTGATTTATGCAATTAAGCCCTCAATTGATCAATAAACTTTCAATTTCTTCAATTACGCCCCTGGATCAATTCAAAACAGCCCCCTCTATTTACCCGTGTTTTCCAAATTGGTCCCTGGTTTCGGATTTTCACAATTGAGCCCCTAATTGGCTATTAAACTTCAATATTTATGCAATTAAGCCCCTGATTTGACCTAATAAATTCCAAAAAAATATATTTTGGCCCCAGAACTTAAATTTCTTCTAATTAAAGCCCAAATTGAGTTAAAAATCAATTTTTCTTGCACTCAAATCCTCTATAAATTCAAATAAAATCCAATTAAGTCCATAAACATCCAAATTTGGGCTTTTCTCCTCAAAATTCAAATTTTCCTTCTCAACAGGGCTCTCATCCTTCAAGAAAATACTGTCAAAAATCCAATCTTTGTATTTTTTAACTTCCTTGACCAATCTTCCGACCATTTTCTGAGCTTCTTTGGCTATTTATTTTATTTTTTTGTGGGGACCCAAAAATGGGTTACAACAAGACAGATAAAGACTTAGGATTTATGAGCTTTATTTTTATTTTTTTGTAGCTAAAGCCCAATGCTTGTTTGGGTTTAATTAATACTTTGTTTTCAGTTAGGATCTAAGGTTTGTTTGGATTAGGATTTGGGCTTACTAGTAAGGATTTTAGGTCAGTTTTTATAAGTGGATCAGTTCAATCCACAATAGTAGATCCATTAGGGTTAGTTTTTCAGAATTCATGGGCAAATTTTACCGATAAGTTTATTTTACCAACAAATTTATGGGTGAATTTTACAGACGAGTTTATTTCGTCAGTAATACTGTCTATAAGCATGCCATGTCATATTTTTTTTTTCGTTTCTTTCCACTGTAATTCTCTTAGCATACACCAATAGAAATTTTTTGTTGGTGTATATTGAGGGACATGGCAAGGAAATATTTCATTAGTAAATCCCATTACAATTTATTGATAAAATTTTAGTTGATAATATTTCTATTTATATTTGTTAATTTTTTGATAGTGATCAGTCACCCTGCATAAACACATGGTACCTAATTCGAAGATACTTTCAATGGCAAAAAAAGAATAATAAAAAAAAAAAGATAAAAGCAAGGGAAATATTGCAAGTACTTGAAAGTTTTTGATCTTTACTAAATTTCACACTCGAAATCAGAAGCATTCAGTCACTTGTGATGAAGGTGTGATCTCGAGGGAAAATTTAATCCCAATCATTATTCGTCCATGATGGATAATAATTATACGTTGAAAACTAAAAAACATTCACAAATTTGTCCAATAGGAAGACTGCTCCTATTTTATTTAATATTTCTGTTCCATTTTTATTTGATGGTGCCAATTCCCAATCTGATACCAATTTTTCCCATTCTTTGGGAAAGTCACAGATAAAAGCGTGGTAACATTTTTTTCATGCTATTTATTTGAGACAGTTGGGTCAAAATCTTGAGCTATATATTCTCTACTGGAGTTATTGATGAAATAAAATAATTGAATTTAACGGTGTCCCAAAAGAAAAGAACGGTTGATATGTTCAGAGAAATAGCAGGAGGAAACAGCTAGAATTTTTCTATAAATAAAACATCTCTTTTAATAAATACAGTACAAAATCCCTTTCATAACAACAAAGATATTAAAAGAGAAAAAAGAAAAGGGTTTTTTTATCTTCAGAAAAATCTCACCTTGTTTTCATTTTTTTCATCAAAGAATTAATCATGGATTCGAAGACCACATTGAGTTTCTTTGTGATTTTCTCATCATGTGTCTTTCTAGGGTTTTCAGGAGGTGAGGCTATAGAAATGTCATGTATAAAAAATCTGCTTCCGTGTAAACCCTATTTACCAGGAACCGAGCAGCCACCGCCTGTTTGCTGCTTGCCACTGAAGGACATGGTCGCACATCAAGCTCAGTGTCTTTGCAGTGCTTTAGCAAATCCAGATCTCCTGAAGGATTTCAACGTCACCATGGATGGTGCCCTTAAGCTTGCCAAGACTTGTGGCGCCTCAGTTGACATGTCTGTTTGCAAAAATGGTAATCGGAATTTCCTTCTTTTTTTCTCCTTTTTATCGTCAAAACCTGATCACTTGCATGTTTTGGGATTTCTTTTCTTTTCTTTTCTTTTTTTAGATCAATTTGAACGAAATTTTCTCATAAAACGCCATTCAAATTCTTTTGTGCAATGTTTATATCTTTATATTAGCCATTTGACCACTCAAACTTGACACTTTTTCTTTAGGGTTGCAATTAAATTGTGAAAATTAAGAAAAAATGCATGAAATAATTAATGTTCTCAAGTTTACATGCATGTTATGTCATCTTGTAATTGCGAGCGAGAATATATGAGCCATCTAACTCCATATATATATAGCAACATCTCCATCAGGTTCTCCGGCAAAGCCATCAACTCCGACCACCAATGCAACAACTCCAAGTGGTGAGCTCTTGAACTTCATACCTGTGATGATCTCTAAATTAATTTATTCTCTCCCCTTTTTTTTTTTGTTTCTATTCTTCTTTATATTGAAAAAAGAAGATCAGTGGTATTTATTTTAATTTGACAACCAGCTAAAAGATTTGAAAGCTTATTATACGTATATTTTATGACCAAGAAACTAATATTTACTTTTGTTATCTGTTCTTGTATAGGTTCCAGCACAACTCCAAAAAGTGCAGCAAATTATGAGATCACTCACTTTGGAGGATCTGGTTTCGTTGCTGCTATCTTTCTGGGTTTTATTTTTTCCATGTTCTAATGTTGTAAGAACATGACGTACTCACATTGGATTTAGACTCCTACTAGTTTAATTTTTCATGTTATGCTGCGGGATGAAACTTTTTTTTTTCAATGCAAAAACAGTTATAGGTGTTGTTAATATTTTTTTAATATCAAGAAAAATTTTAACATAATTTATTTCATAAAATAAATTAAAAATTATATATATCAATAAATAATGATAAAATTATTGATTATAACCAAAGATGGAGCTCGGGAGATAAGATAAAAATGTTATTTTTTAGAAAAAAAAAAAAAAAGAAGTTGGATATTTTTTTTAGTTTGAAATTGGGTCTATAAAATTTTAATTAGTTTAAATCAATAAAATTTTATTTTATTTTTTCAAATGGAGTATTAGCTCAATGTTGAAACTTATTTGTAATATTGTGAGAACTTTGTATAAATTCAACCAAAATAAAACATCAAACTAAAAAATCCAAATTTAACTTAATGTTAAAAAATAAATTGAAAATAAAAAATCTAAGTGACAAAAAAAATTGAAGAAAAAAAATATTATGGGTAATTATTGTAACAAATAATGGATTGTCTATTTTCTATGTTATATTTCCATAATTGTTTTAATATTTCTTTCATGATGCCTCGCGTGTTCATGAATCCAAACATTATTTTATGGTTATTTAATCATTAATGTTCTGAAAGCACACTAAAATTGTCAAATGGGAAGAAACAAACCCATAAAATAAATGATGTTAATTAAAAAAAAAAAGAGTTGAGTTAGCTCATTGTTCATAGATTAAATTGGAAAAAAAACATCTAGTGTAAAAAAAAAATGAATGAAAAGAAAATATTATATATAACTCTTACAGCACTGTGTATTTCTCGTATGTTCAATTTTCATTGTTTTTTAATATTTTTTATATTTTGTAGAATTTTACATGTTTATGATTATAAATATTATTTTATGATTTACCGAGGGTTGAATTTATTAAAAAACACACTATAATTATTAAATGGAAAGTAAAATGATCCAATAAGAAAAATAGAAGGACATGAATGGAAAAAAAAATGATTAGCCCAATTTTTTAATGTTTTTTTTATAATATAAGACTTTGATTAGAGAAATTATATATTGGCCAAAAAATCGTACTGGCTCGATAATGCAAATGAAACCTTACAGATTTTCTAGTAGTTGTTGTATTAATATTTGGAAAAGATTACAATTTAATCTTACAAATATTTTATTCACACGTTAAATTGTTGGTTTATTATTCATATCTTGTCCTTGATAAAAAAAAAAAAAACTTTAAAAAAAAAACATAAAACTCACTCTAGACCAAAAAACTAGAAATTAAATTAAACTTGATATTTAAAAACTAATTAACCAAATGGAACTTGGAATAAATATTTTGTTATTAAAGAAAATTATAATTTGATCATAACACAAAACCGTTTGGGGGCCTGCAATAAAAAATAAAAGAAAAAACAATTATAAAAAAATAGTTTATACAAAGTTTTTTTTTCTTTTAATATTTGGGCCGTGTTTTATAAAAATTTAATTTTTTTATTAAAAATTAATTTTTTTATGTATTTTAAATCGTTTTAATACGCTAATTTTAAAAATAATTTTTTTTAAATAAAAAAATATTATTTAAATATATTTAAATATCAAAAATCTCACAACCACACTCCAAACTTTTACTAAATTTATTAATGATGTGTCAGAAAATGCTAGGCTAGGCCATTTGCTGGTTTTTGTTGCAGTTCAACATAATTTATATTGAATTTAAATGTCATTCCATTCCTTTCAAGTCCGGCACTTATATACTCTTTGTTTTTGTTTTTGTTATTAATAATTTTTTTAAAAAATTATTTTTTTATTTTGAAAATTATAAGTTGATGTGTTTTTTTTTATGATTTTGACATTTTTATATTAAAAATTAGAAATATTATTTTAATATATTTTTAATTAAAATAAATATACATCACATTAATAAACATACTTTAAGAAATCTAAATAAATTCACTCCAAATTTTTATTTCATCCCAATTTCAATTTTAATTTATAAGAATCACAACTTACGTACTCCTCTCCTCTGGCTCTCACTGGGCAAAACGAAATTAAAAACGAAAGTCACCCTCTTTTGTTTCATAGATTACATAGATGGAGGTAGCAGCTAGCTAAATATTGTCTGTTTTAGTAACTCTTCCTTCTCCTTCAAAACGACATGCCGTTTCGGATCTCGAATCTCTCTCCTTCGATCAATTAGGAAGTGAATCAATGTTGGCATGCAAATCTCTTCATTTTAAAGCTACTAAGAGCTGTTCTAATCATAATGATGGAGTAGTAGCTAAAAACGAATAATTCGTGAAGTGCAACCATTGTAATTGTCTTGTGCAAAGTTATAACATATATAGTACATGTTTGTAATGTATATTCACATGCTTTTTTTATTCATTGTTTATATTGTTAAATATTTTATGTTCATTGTATATGGATCATCAAATTTTTTTGTGTTAGATATAATTTTATAATTTTTATCTTATAACATATTATTAAATTAATGTATATTTTAAATCTAATATTTTAAAATTATAAGCAAGTAAGCATGTTAAAAAATATACTTGCGGTTATTTTTTAAAATATTTTTTACTCAGAAATATATCAAATAATATTTTTTTTATTAAAAAAAAAACTATTTTTGATATCAGTATATCAAAATGATTTAAAAATATCAAAAAAATATTAATTTAAAGTGAAAAAAATAAAAATAAAATAATTTTTATATATACATAGGATTGTTGGGTGGCATGCCTCAGGTTGCAAATGAGCAATGGTTGTATAGACCGAATGTGGTTTGGATTGTGATTGTGTTATGCAAATATTAATTGTGAGATAAAATTTCAAATAGGTTTTCATTCAGGAAAAACTATAGAAATTTCATTAAAATTGTATGAATCCTTTAAATTTAAATTGAAAACTCTTTGCATGTTTAATAAGTATGCATAGAGTAAATTTTGAATTTGATGTATAAAGATACAGAAGAGACCTTGTCTTTTATATATAAAATACCCAATTTTCATGTACATGCTTTTTTTTATATGAAAAAACTCAGGATGTTACTCGTGACATTCTCAAATGCTGATTAGGCTGGCAGCTTTCGAACATCCACCTTTGTTTATATGATTATTTTTTTTAGGCTCCAAACTGATCTAAGCCATCGATTGAGACGAAGTATAGTCATTAGCAGTGATGGCTCCCCTATCTTATCTAAATATATTTAAGAGTATAATTGTGATTATTTTTTATAATATTTTTTTTATTTTTTAAAAATTATTTTTAAAATCAACACATCAAAACAATCCAAAACATATAAAAAATTTAATTTTCAATAAAAAAATTAAAATTTTAAAAAACACAAATACAACCACATATTATCATCTTGAGCATCCATTACCCATGCCTCCAACATTAACGTATGATAACGAGCTCAGTGCTACACATCACAGTTTGAATCCTGTCCATTCAGATTGACACTCCCTTTGTCCAAGATTTGGTGAAAAATGGTGCTTTGACTGTTCGACATGTTCACATAATGATCATTTGGCAGACCACCTCATGATTCTAAGCCATTGTCTCTAGCACACCGAGCTTCTAAGGTCCAAGAATGGCCTTTTTTTTATGGTGGTTTATGGGAAATTAATCGGGCAAACTAGTTAAATATTCACGTTAATTAAAAAAAACCAAACCAGCAAGGCAACCGAAAATCTGGAGTTTCCACAGCAAGACAGTAGAACAATTAAAGCTAGCAAATCATGAGAGCACAGAATATAGGCTTGAATCGTGGATTCTGTTTTGTATTTTTCTTTCTTGTTGATCTGTTTTTGTTGTATTTCAATGAAAATAAAATAACTATTTTGTTATTCATATTTCTTATATAATTTTTAAAAAATTGATTTTTTATTTTTATTTTTTTCATATAGTCGTGTAAAGAATATCAAAACATGATTCTTATTATTTTTTTCTAATTCAAACTACGATAAGATTTTATTTAAAAAAACCTTGTTTTTTGATAAAATAAGATATATTTATTTCCAAAAAAAGAAATACATGAATAAAAAACAAAATAAATCATTGTAATTGTTACAAATATTTAATATAATTAACATAAAAATAAATTTTCAATATAACCCCACAACATCACACTTTGAGAAAAATATAAAACAAACTATAAATATGTATTGTTTTAAAAAATAGGGTACTTAGTTGGCTGCTCACTAGGATATTTTAAATTAGCATAATAAATTAAAAATATTAGCAAAATAACATAATTTTATAAATAATCAGTGAAATAAAACAGTTTGAGCTTGTTGTGATTCATAAATGCAACATTTCATGGATAGCGAGATTTACAATCCTAACTACTTACCATGTGATTCTGAATCATGATATGTTATCGCTCCCTCCCTCTCTTAAAAAACCATTGAAAGCTCCTCTATTCCACTTTACATTAACTTTAATATACTTATGTTTTAAATTATTGAATATGATATGTTGTATCTCATAAGAGCATCTTTACGTAGATTGTCACCCGCTTCCAAGAAAGCCAATTATAACTTCTCAGACTACAAGGTTTACACTCCAGCATTCATCAGGATCAGGATGCAAGTAATGCAATGTTCAAAATAATTATATGCAACTATATTGTCTAAATATGACTAAAAATCTTATTAATAAGATTGTGATTTGTAATGTTAAATAGCATGGAATTAAAATAATCTCACACATAGTAGTATGGGACTAAGATAATTTCAATTTATCGGAGTGAGCTAGAGAAACAATAACTTTCTAGATACATGTTGAATAATTTTTTTCACAATTCAACTTAATTTTTATCTATTATTGTCGTCTTATATTTTTGATCAAGTTATATTTTGTGGTTAAGGATTTGGGATTATAGATTTGGATTAGAATTAGAATTAGGATTAGTTTTTGTGGTTAAAGCTATGGGGTTAGGGATTAGTTAGGTTAGAGTTTGGGATTTTGAATTTGAGTTATGGTAAGTTTTTAGTGTTTAAATTAGAGTTATGATTTAAGGTTTGGTTTAGTGTTTGTTTTAAATGGTTAAGTAACTTGCAGAGTGATGTTAGGGTTAGGGTTTGATGTTTAGATTATAGTTAATGAGTATTTAGAGTTCAAACTCAAGTTAGATTATTTTTTATCATTTTAAGGTTAGCAGATAGTAGGGTTTAGGTCTTAGTTAGGTTTAGAAATTAGATAAGGCTTAATAGATAGTTTAGGTATTATTTAGGGTTTTAGGGGTAAATTTAAGAGTAAGATATGGTTTGGTAGATGTCACGGTTTCTTAAGCACAATATTTTTCTAATATCATGCCTTTCGATCACTTTTTCTTTACGTCACATTTTAAAATCATATCATGTTTTCAATCAGATTTATTTACATATAACATTTTAGAATCACGACAAATACAAATTATGCTACTTTAACAATACCTTTTGCATCTATGTTATTTTACCAAAATATGAAGTTTTGTATGCTAATAAGCAAAAATACCTGCTGGCTTGTAGCAGAACTGAATAAACACCCATCCAAGTGCCCGAGGCAGAGATAGCCCCTCACCGAAGTGGGAATTTTCTGAGAAAATGCCGAGTCCGATAGCGGTGAAAAGATAAGAGACATCGAACCAGTCTGTTTCCTTCTTAACATCATTTCCCTCTCATGAGTCATGCTGAACTGAAACCTCATAAATTTTGGCATCATCTTAAGAGAAAACAAACATTGGTCTTCATTATGTAAATAATAAGAGTCGGGTGAGTGTATAACATATTAATCTAAGTGCTGCACATTGCCAATGGCATAATAGACATAAATCGGTTTCCTTAGGATAAAAGAAATAAAGAGGGCAATCCATGGACAACCAAGAACTGAGCTGATGACAATTTACTTTGTTCTATACTCTACACTTTGTACAGGAGAAAAGGATCACCTATAAAGAATACAAATGAAAGAATACGAAAGCTATTGACTCACCACCCACAGGATACAAGCAGAAACTAAATATATAAACATAATTGAGAAGTAAAATGAAAACCTTAAATCAAAGGAATGAAATGAATATGAAAAACAAAAACATGAAAGCAAGGCTCACGGAGTATACGTTACTAGCATAGGGAGCGCGGCTACCCCTGCATGAATTGCCCTTAACAAAGCCACAAAATTGAATAGGTTCTCTTTTGAGAACCACTTAAGCTTCCATGTTAGAGAACCTGAACCTTCGTTGTCCCTGTCATTTGTTTTGATATCCTTTTGAGATTTGGATGATAGGCAGAACCTTTTGGGGGCATGTTGAAGGGCTAAGGTTATAAACCAGCTCTCCCTGGCCTCAATAACCTGAAAATAGAATCATGATCTTAATGGGATATAACCTTCACCCTTTCAATAGAACAAGTACAGCACAGAACAATAGAAGCAGGATATTGTTCCCAGAAAACCTGTACTTTTGAGAAAAGCAGTTTCTTAGACGTGCTAAGATAAAGCAAAAGATGATAGAAAAGAGAGCCGGACTATACGAGACAAATTTAGTTCAGAGCTCTTTGGATGTAGAATTAACATGCCAGTCTAACCAGCATTCAAGTTGAGGTGATTGTGGTTTATAAGCAAGCAATTTTATGAAGTAAAGAGCTTGGGCTCAAGCAATCTGAAACATACCAGCTCAGACACATCACTAATGGAGCAACAAGAATCAAGCAAGAAATATGGAGGCGAAGATGCATCCACTGAGGAACTCCTGAACCGCTTAAGATCTTCAATACACAAAAGCACATGCCCCCCACTTACAAACAGTGATCTGGGAAGCCACGAGTCCTCTGTCCATAAGAGAATTTTTGGCAGTCATTACAAATAGCCAATGGATGGGTTAACTAAAGAAGGAAAAAAAAGAACTTCAAAAAATAAATGCAACAATTATTTTCATATCATTATCTGCTAGAAAGCACGCCACAATAATTAGAAATAGTCCTATGCATATCCATGGGAAGTCACATCATAGAATCAAATCATGAAACTATTATGATGGAAATTTTTATTTCAATCAAATTAGATATCCAAAGCATTTTAGTTACATAAATTTAATGATAAAACTATAATTGCCATTAAATTAGTTCACAAGATAGAAATTAGGCTCTAAACAAATTAGTGTGGTGTATATGTTCATCAAATGCTTTACAAATTTAATCATACACGGGTCGGCTATGCATCTAAGAACATTTCTATTTACAACTCAAAGACATTTTGGATTTTCAGTGGTTATAACAAATCTGATCCATCCTATATATTTAATAAATCTTTCGTATAAAACCAATACTAACAGTTCTTATATTAACAAACTACACAAAAAGTCATCAAGAATATTTTGTATGAAACAGGTACAACTGAGGTCTTTGTTTGTTAGTAACCTTTCATGCTCCACATGAAGAGAAAAAAACACAATAAAAACAGTGGGCTTGATGAATCATGCTTCTGACAAAAAGTCATAGTATAAGAACCATGCCTTATTTTATCCAACTTTACATCACAACATCTGAGGGACCAGCCATTTACCAATTTTATGCAATAACACTTCATCACCCTAGAGCAGTGAGATGTATACCTTCGTTCTTCCCGTGCCTAAAAAGCACCATAGAATATTGGAATATGCTCAGTTTCAAACCTCGACATATTTGCTGCCCAAACAACTCAACCTGAACCTGCTCCAAACTGTCATATAAATTCCCACAACCCAGTCTTACAACAAAGAAAATAAACATGTGCAATATAGAACAATTATTAAATTTAAAAACAAAAAAATAATAACTTTAGAAGTATGCATAAGCAAAAAACTGGCATTAAATTTCCCATTCATGTATGAATGGGGCGTTAAGATTAGATTACCTTTTCAGCAAACAATTATTATTTGTTGTGCATGGTCCAGAAACTTGCAAGATATGAAGTAACTGCCTTGACTTCTCAATGCTCCGTGTTAGAAACAGGTAGGTTGCTCCCCTTTCAATGTATACCCTAACAGATAACAGCAAAAGACAATTTTCAAGTTTTACAAAACACCAGTCTTCTAATTACTAACAGTACCAAATAAATCACTAACCTCACGACCTGAAGTCCTATACCAACTAAAACTTCTCTAACATCTTCAACCCTGTGCCAACCCAGCAAACTTAAAATGCTTCCTGCAATATGCCATTAAAGTGATCTTCCGAAGTTCAGCAACTAAGATCATGCAATCAGCATTCAGAAGCATCAAATGAAAAATAGGTCTCTTATAAATACTTGAAAACTAACCCGATCCATCAAATGCTACATCAATGAGCAGTACATACAGCTTGTCTTCACTGCTCAGCAACAAAACTACTTCTCTGCATGCAAAACAAAAGAAAAAAAATTAGAATTTTCACATTAACATGTTTAAAGATTCATGATTAGACATAAAAGGAAGACAAGTAAGCAAAGTTCAACATGAGGTTGCATCTCATATTTAAAATCCAGAAAATTGGGAGTGCTTAAACATGCAAAAAGTGAAAATCTAGAATCAAGTATCAGCCTTTGAAGATGCAAAGCTATATAAAACTGATGTACTTAATGTCTAGCAGTGAGTAGGTGCTCCATGCAGATTTAATCTTTTACTGTTATTTTAATTGAAAGTAGTGTTTACAAGTTGTTCACAGAAAAAACCCCTAAACATTCTAAAAATTTGATGTACTTTGATTCTTTATATATAATCTAATAATCTAAGCTTTATTGGAGCAAAATCATCTTCTCTATCTGTACACAACCGAGTATAAACGAACATGATCTATTATTTCAAATTAATTACGAATCTTTTTTTTATTTTATTCTGTTAGGAAGGCATTAAAGACCTTCTTGGAACAAAGATCAGAGGAAAAAGAAAACAGCTCGCTAATAACTTAATTAATCTAGAGCTTCTAGAAGACATGAGCTACAATTTATGGAAAAAGCTAAATAATGCTCAACAATGGACAATGAGTGCTGCATAACTGAAGATAATGAGCAAAAATCAATTTTTAGCAAGAAAACCTAATGCAAAAGCATAGTGACAATTAGCAACATGCTGACCCAAATTTATGGACATTCCAATACTCAATATTAAGGGTTATGATGCTTATAAAAAAAAAGGAAAATAAATAATGAAAAGGGGAAAGTCTTTCATAGGCAACATTTCCTAATGATTACAAAATGTTTACCTTTCTCTGTACATGGATTCTGGCTCTAGTATGCAATCACATCGCATATAATTCCTACAGCTTTCATTAATTCTGGAATCTGCTACTTTCTCATTAAAATAATTCTCAATAAAATCATCAGAGAATCCATTGACATTTACAGCATCCAGGGTTGTAAAAGAATTTGTGTGCAGCTGTTTCTTATCAGTAACATGAAAATCACTCTCACAAACAATTTGTTCCCCTTGCTCATCCAACAAATCAGCTCCACAAGTATCCCCATTTCCATTTAATTTTTCTGGTCTCCCTATCCTGCCAACCATATTCTCTAGCAAAGAAATGACTATTCTTCTTGGTTTCCTTTTGTTTTTTCCTTTCTCCAGCAAATCAGCCTCTTGGTTGGCAAAATGAGCATTTTCACCATCATGAGAGCCAGCAGAGAAATCATTGGAGTTTGAACTCAAAATTTTTGTGGAATTTGAGGTTAGTGAATCATTTAGATAACTGTCGTTTTCCATCACATGATAGATTCTGTGTCCTTGATCCTTCAAAGAATTAGAAGATAATTGCCCTCCAGCCTTGGGATTCAAATACTCTTCATTTTGTGATTTAGCAGCTTCATATGATGAATCTCCAAATTCATATATATCATCATCACTAGAGCTAGTATTACTGTCAGATGATGCCACTGAATAGGATTCTGCAGATAGCTGCAAAATTTCTTCCACCAGGTTGTTGCGTCGTTGCAAAATGTCCTCCTCATAATGAGGAGGAGACCTAGGATATGCAGGAGATGAATGAGTGGTCAACAGTGATATGCTTCCATTTCCAACTATTGTATGGACTCCTTGGACAGTAGAGCTACCTGTGTGGGAACTTCTACCTTGAATGGACATACTACCAGACCCTTCATGTGAATAAGACTTTTGATGCTTCTGTCTTAGTTTCATGTTCCCCATCCCTGGTAAAGCAACCCCACCATATGAACCAGTATCAACAAATGAACTATTAGACTCAAGGAGATTTGTACTGGTCTCATCTCCAGAAGCTTGAAGATCATCCATAGAATCTCTAGAACTATCACAATGGTCCTTCCGTGTTGACTTGTTTGTTGGATGATTTTCCTTTGCATGATGCAATGTAACCCCACGATATGCACTGCAATCCGCAATATTCTCTGATTCATGATCCATCCAGTCCTTAAATTCCCGCAACCAAAGAGTAGAACGCTCCTTTTTCATGAGCTCAACTCTGTTAATCAGATCAACTATTTCAGCTTCATCATCAGATATGTCATTCTCCACTTTGCTTTGAATCTCATTATCAAAAGATGGAGACTCTTGGTCAGACGAAAAATAAATGGTCTCTTCTTTATTCGCAATTGAAGCAAGACGAGATACTTTACTCTGAAAAAATAAAATAGGGAGATGTCATTACTCTCCAAGTCAATAACAATAATCTAATTGACTAGTAGAAAGGAACACACGGTTTTATATTTTAAAGACTTACAAAATAATAAACAAAAGGCAGAAATTTACAGAAATGTTTTTTAAAAAAAAAAACATATATTACACACTTGATGCTGGGAGGAATTCAGTTTAGCAAAATGCTGTAGTGTCAAGCAATACATGAAAAGATCATAGCTAAATGTATCATCCCACAAATCTCATGTTGTCAATATGTAAATTTTTTACTAATATGTGGACTTGCTCAACACAACATTAAAATTACATACCCTTTTCCTGTTGATATTTCCATCTCCTTCATCATCTCCTATAGCAGGAGAATAAAATCCAAAGCTGGTAGGTCGTTTCTGCCTCCTGGCAATTATGATTTGCCTCTTCCAAAACTCTCTAGCGCTGATTTCTTGGTCGTCTAACTTCACCTGAGCAACCATGCATCAGGAAACAGTTAAAAGTAGTTAGTTTACTAGGACTACAAAATTCATAATGAAGTTGTGAGAAGCATCCTTAAAATATTAATTTATATTCTACTCATCCAAAAGTTACAACTCTTCTATGCCCTTGAATTAGCATAAATTAAGTATTATGATCTGCCAGATCATCACTTACTGCTTCTGGATGAACAACATAGCTGAATACTTGAGCCCGATACCATCGGGCACCGCACAAAGGGTTTCCTTCCAACCACAAGTTTCGCAAACATGGGAGGCCAGTAAGGAACTCCAGCTCTGAGAAATTGGAAATAATATTATAGGACACATCGAGGGCTTCAAGTGACTTCAAATTCTCAAGCCCATGTAATGTTGTTAGGGCATTGTTCCTCAAAACAAGTTTAACAATGTGACAGGAGATCTGCACAGAAAAAAAAGATCAAGTGTAGAAAATAAATCTTTAAGAAAAATTTTTAATTGAATCATTCTGCAAAGTAGAAATTCAGGTTTGACATATATCATTCTAATATAGGAATCACTTATAAAATAACAGGCAAATGAAGTTTGAAAATACCCATTGCAGCACTAAATAGAGCTATCTGAGCAAAAGCAAGTTTCACTTATGAACATTTTGCATATCACCTTATCTACCAGAAGATGGAAAGATGAGAGAAATTACTGTCAGGGATTCTTAAATTGTTTCTTCCTTGGTAATTTTACATCATTGAATAGCATTTTCTTTCCATTAGAGCTAAGTTGAGAACTACTTGAAGTTTAAAATAAAGAAGAAATCTTTCAAAAGCAGACAAGTCCCCAAGTGTTTGCAAGCAAGATAAACTCTGAAAATGATCCTTAAATCTTGGAGCTTGGAGAATTCTTGGAAAGAAGTTGATGTATTTAACTTTTGTTGGAACCACCCTTACCCAAAATAATTGCCAAATTGCATTAGTTTCGCATACATCAAATCTGCAAATATTAATTACATATTTACATTGCCTTATTAATACACACCCTAATCTTAGTTCTTTTATACGAAATTTGGGGATCAATATGCACACATAACCACCTTGAAGCCACATTCTACTGTTGTTCATCTCATGTGCACTCATTTCCACAAAACCACACC
Organism: Populus tomentosa; assembly: GCA_018804465.1. Lineage (NCBI taxonomy): Eukaryota > Viridiplantae > Streptophyta > Magnoliopsida > Malpighiales > Salicaceae > Populus > Populus tomentosa. The sequence continues at coordinate 3,685,340 of CM031997.1, forward strand.
CTCTGTCAATAAAATCCATAACAAATTCCTACAACTAGGACATCCTCCAAGAAACCAAATAGTTTTGCAACCCTCATCACTCACTGTCCTTTGATTGTTTTTTCACCACTTTCCACATTATCATGTTCCATACTGCACCTCTTGTCTAGCCAAATCACTAGAATCAATATCTATTAGCCTGTTAATTGAAGCTCTAATACCATTCTTTGTAGCTTTAAGCATATGAAAATCTAGATTCATAAATGTACTTGATATCATGCATCTCAACTTCAGCCACCTCTAAATACAATAACATTATTTTGAGCATAATTACAGATTTACATGCGTAAATGCGTAATCAAGCCATGGATTTGAGCAGCAATGTCAAAATTTGAGTTTGGCTTATTTAGTTTCCAATAAAAACCAAATGAGCAACTCAGTCAATTTAGGTCAATAAATTTGCAGCAGATACGTTCATTTGCAAGTTGCAGCAGTGATCTTTAATAACTCAAATGTTGGTTAAACTCTCAGAAAGCAATTATGATGCATGCCATAAAAAACAGTATCCACTAAAAACATATAAAAAAAAACAATGAATACAACTCCAACTAGAATAAAAAAAAATCCACCAATCAACAAACTAGACATGTACTTTGAAATGAAAATATAGTGCATTTTGAAATTTCAAAGCAACCAAATCCTAAGCATCGTATTTAAAGTATAATGGCTGTTATCCCTACCTCACAAAAGGGTGCAACTGATCTCAGATGATTGAACCCAAGATCCAAGTGCTTCAATTTGGTACACTTCCGCAAATTATCCACCTTTGCAAACTTATTTCGACTCAAATCAAGAGTTTCCACAACAGGAAGAAGTTGCAAAGACTCATCCATCAAAATCAGTCGATTACACGCACACGATACAAATGACAACCGATTCCATTGCAGTGAGTCCTTTATCTCCACAATCCTACTAGCAAATACATGCCGTAATGCATCCTAATAAGACAAAAACAATAAAATAAAATAAATAATTCACTAACAATTATCCATTTCAAAAACAGAAGGCAACTACAAAGAACCACACCCTAATTACTAACTAAAATTAATCAGCACAGAGAAATAAAGAAAATTAATAAGTTGTTTCTTTGCTTAATTATACTATAATTTCTCTAACTAAAATTGCCATGCCAATCCCTTCATTCAATCCTTCAATTAAACAAGTATCTCCTTTAATCAATGCCATTATTAGTATAGAAAATCGTGATTAATTTATTCCTTTTTAAGTTTTTCAGGGCTTAAATTTTAACAATAAACAGATTGAATACGTCAAAAAAGACCACAAAAACCAATTCAAAAATTTTAAAAAAAAAGACTCACAGTAGAATTGTGACAAACAATCTTCTCCAGAGTATGTCTCAATTCAAGCAACCCTTTGGCAGCCGACGTAGACAAATCACAACCTCTAAGTTCCAAAACCCTCAATCTCCCAAACGGAACCAAACAAACCGGCGTCGGATCACGCGTCGGCGGAGGCAAAACCGAAACAACCTTTAACTCCGTCAACAAACGGAGAATCCGCCGTAACTGCTCGAGGGCACGGTGGTCACCGAGGTCAGAAACGTAAGCGCGAAGATAATCAACTGGAGCTCCGGATAATAAACTCTCTAACTCGTGCAGTGATTCGAGTCGTGAATCGACGTAGCGGAGACCGCCTGGGTTAAGCTTTAAGACAAGGGTCCCGTCAATTAACGAACCGGCTTGTTCTTCAACGAATTTGACTAGTTTTTCTAGATAACGATCTCCTGTTACGATCGCCATTATGAATATATATATATATATATATATATATATATAGAGAGAGAGAGAGAGAGAGAGAGAGAGGCTTGAGGGATTTAGAGAGAGAAAGGAGGTTTAGGGGAGGTTAAAGAGAAAAGAGAGATGAGTATCATGGTTTTTGTGTGAAGAAGAAGGAATGGGAGGGAGAGCGAGAGCGAGAGGGTCTGTTTGTGTGTTTGGGTGGGAGACATGGATATGGAGGGGACAGGTTTGACTTTTGGCGGAAGCATCTCAGGCTTCTCAGCCCAGGACTTGAAGCGGAGAACTCTAGTTTGTTGGTTACCGAATTATATGTCGATCGAGGGTGCTTGCTGTGAGTGTAGCGGTGGTCATTTTTAAAAGTTTTATTTTAATATATTAAAATAATATTTTTTAATTTTTAAAAATTAATTTTTTATACATCAAAATCATAATAATCTAAAAATTTAAATTTAAATAAAAAATTAAATTTTTATAAAATACTATTTCAAATGTAATTTCAAATATCCTCGACTTAACCCTTCAAATAAAATAATTTTTTTTCAAAAGTTATTTCAACTCTAATAATTTTTTTTATTATCTTTAACGTCGTGATTATTACACTTGATAATAACCTGATTATTATACTACGATAACAATTAATACACTAGTTTTTATGCTAAAAAGATATAATTGAAGTTGAATAGTGTTATCATACATCATTTTAATTTATAGTTTTATTATTAAATATTTTTAAAGCAATTTGCATGTTTATTATTCTTTAAATAAATTTAAAAATTAACCTAAACAAACTAAAAACCTTAAAATAAACAATTTAGAAATCTAAAAATAAATAAAACAATAAAAGTCCTAAAAATATATTTACTTTTCTAAACTATATAGAAAAAAATAACTAAAAAATAAATATTTTTTCTTAAAAATCCTCCAACATCACCAACTAGTTAACAATAATATGTGTACAATAAATTGTTGAATAAAGGAAAGAGTAAAGACAAAGAGACTATTTTTAAAGTTGATTTTTATTTAATTATAAGACAATTAAAATAAACATTTAAAGGCTTTGGAGGATTTAAATTTTAAATAAAAAATATATTTCTTTCATCAAAATCCTCATTTCTTTTTCTTTTTTTCCTATTCTGACAAAACATGTTTTTTTATTAACAACATAAATTTTTCAATAAAATAATTAAATTAGATATTTATAAAAAATCTAACAATTTAAATTCATGAGAAAAAAAAATGTATTTCTTTAGTCAGAATCTTATTTTTCTTATTCATTTTTTTTATCTTGATGAAAATATTTTTTTCATTTTGAGCATGTTATTTAAATAAAATCTTATGATGATCTAAAAAGAAAGTTTCAACAAAATAATAAAAAAGAAACCATACCTTGATAATTTTTATGCAGTGTATGAAAATATAAAAAATAATAAATTCATGAAAACTATATAAAAATCACAATAAAAAATATATATATTATTCTCATTGAATATCCATGTGCATTATTTAAAAAAAAAAAAACCTTAGTATGTTAAACTCAATATATAAATTATTCATAAAGTAATATTACCATAAAAAAAACATAATTTTATTAAAAGAGAACGGCATAATCAAATAATTTATTAAATACCATTGTAATTATTTATTTAAAGTGGATTTTATCTTAAAATATTAACATATCTAAGGGTTAAGTGAATGAAGTTCATGTGTGCCTAGGCTTTAAAACACAGCCTAAACAAGCCTGGGTTTGCTAGGGTAGAGCAAGTGTTTTGGGACTTGGAAGGACAGTGTTGCACATTCAGTTTATTTATTTGAAATTGTGGTAGTAATTATTTTTAAAAATATTTTTTATTTTAAAATATATTAAAATAATATTTTTTTTATTTTTTAAAAATTATTTTTGATATTAACACATTAAAATGATTTAAATATATTACTTTAAAGCAAAAAAATTAATTTTTTTTAAAAAATATTTCTGAAACACAATGTCCAACACAGCTTTAAAAAAAGGTTAAGACGCATTTTTAAAAAACAATAAGCAAAGGACTCATCATTTGCCATTATTTTTTCCATTATTTTTTCTATAGAATGGACAATATATTAATCAATTGAGCAAACAATATCTGTCTACTAGAATAGAAAATCAAGATCCAAGTTTGGGAATCTCAGATCATTCATTTTCATTCCAAAACACTTTTTAATCAATCTAAAAACAAAAAATTATGAACCCTATTTTTTTTTTTTACATACTTAAAAGGGTAAAACATATCCATTAAAAACTCTGCTATAAAATAAACCCATTGATCGATCTTTTGGTGGCTAAAATATGATAAACCAAAATATTCATTCCTCTCCCTTTGCTAGCGACTTTAACTTTTTTATCTTAATATTTTGAGATTGAAATATGAGAAAATTAAAGTTTTAGGACTAAAATATAAATACTTAAAACTACAAAGATAAAAAAATATAAACTCAAAAGAAATAAAAGAACAAATTGAATTTCTTTAGAACTTCAGTGAACAAATTAAGCTTTTAAAAGTTGCATTTGTTAGGGAATAGTACAATCCATTGTGGCTTTGTGTCCTTATAACAAGATCATTGGTTGTCTCTACATCACAGGTCGAAGCAAAATATTTTTTGAACGCCTAAAAAATATTTAGGCATCTCTTAAAAAAATTAACCTTTAATTCAAAATTTGCTACATAATAGACAACATTTGTTAAAAAAGTTGAGACAATAACACGCTAAATGATATTTTTATTTAATATTAAGAAAACAACATATTAGATTGATTCAAGTTAACTCAAGTTGATCTACAAAACCTACATAAATAATCTTGTGAAAAATAAATTGAAAAGCTTAATTTCCAAATAACTCAATGTAGAGGGATGGATTTTGTAAAAAAATAGTACTCAATTTTTTTTTAAAAAAAAGACCTAAGTGAACTCGAGTCAACCAACTAAACTCCTAACTTAGGCCATCCATGTCACTAGATTCAATATTTATTTTTCATCCTAGATGTTATTTCTCATTTAATTATATGATAATAAAGTGAATGGGATTTTTTTTTTTATGAAATAATTTTATAGAAGAAACAAATAACCAAGACATCATGTGGGATTGAGATAATAAAAGCAAGTCTAAATTTTTTTAGCTAAATAACAAAAATAAATCCTTTTTATTCAAGTTTAAAAAATAGATAATTGATAAAAAAAAAAAAAAAAAAGAGGATGATAAAAATAACCAGGACATGCTCGTGGGACTGAGATAGCAAAAAAAACCTAATGTTTTAAAGCTAAATAAAAACGAGGTCTTTTTTATTTAAAGTTAAATAAAAAATCATTAATAATAAATAGTGAAATTATAATTTGTTTTAATAAAAGGACCAAAAATGCATTGAACAACAAAAAAAAGAAAAAAAAATACATTTAATATAGTTTCCACCATAACATTATGACTTAACCTATCAAACTTATGATACAGGTCATGGATTCAACTCGATTTAATACCTTTTTCTTACTTTAATTTATTTTCTTCTAAATAAAAATAAAATAAATCAACCAAGGAAAAAACCAATGCATATGGTTGTGGTGACCTAGCATGCCTGAGCATTAAAAAAGTCGGATGACACATCATTTGTAGAGCCAAACAACATGTCACCTGTCTACCTAAATTTTAGCCACCGCAAAGGTAACTGGAAATTAGGGTGATGTATTTTTTGACCTGGAAGGTTTTTTTTCCAACCCAAAACACCTTATAAATACTATTAGAACATCCAAAAATCAATTTCTCAACCTAATAAACTAAAAAATAAAAAACAATCCAAATCACTTTGGTAAAGTTTTTCTTCCTCAACTTTGATATGTTTTTTGAAGCAATATTGAGGTTCTAAACAATCATTATTAGACTCTTCTCATTGAATGAAACTTATTGCCACCAATTTCAACCACTTTGGTGATCAGAATTAGTGTTAACAATGACTTTCTCACTCTATGCTAGAATTCAATGATTCTCTCTTTCTCTCTCTTCTCTTGTAAAATTAGGACTGAAAAATGAGAAGAAATAAAGTTTTGTATGAAAATTGAATTTTCAAAAACTAAAGGGACTACTTAACTATTATTTTTAAAAAAGTGGGACCAAAATGATTTTTTTTCATGAAATTTAGATTTGGCACCTATTTTTCTTATTCTTTTTACTTTGTTCCTCTATCTTTCAATTCCAGCATCTCTTAAGAAAAAAAACCAATTAGGTATTAATTTGAGTTAAAAAAAGTGCAATTGAGGAAAAAAAAATGTTTTAGGACTAAAAGGAAATTTTAGAAAAGAATCACTACTTCAATCCACAATGATTTATGATAAAGTGCACAATAAGAAATGCACAATATTTTTTCCACATGGCTTTGTTTTATTTATATAATAATAATAATAAACTTTATTGCAGTCAAACCCATGTCTCTTCTAGTTTATTTACTAGAGAAGTGACATGGATTACGCTGCTAGTCGAGTTAAATTTTTTCTAACATAAAAACAAAATTATTAAGGTAATGCTAATGCTTTTAAAGAAGTAAAAGAAATATGAGATCTAGATGATTGACTTAATCATTTTCAATAAGCTTGATTAGTTAAATAATACAATCTAAAAAAATCATTGTAAATAATGCGAACAAAAAAAGCTATAATTAACAATAAAAAAATAAGTTGTTAGTATCGGGAGAAATAAAGAAAAGCTAGTTGAAGAAATGTTATCGCTCTGTCATGGAATCAACTCCACAAAAAAAAAAAAGGCTTATTGAGACAATTAAAACGCCATTACAAAAGGCTTTATGACAACACCAAAAGAGCTCGTACGTAATGTTAGAGCAATAACCTAACAAACAAAGTAAATAAAATATCATGAGATGGACATCTAATGCCTATATTTAATCAATAAACTTAATTTAAATTGAAAAAACAAAATTCTTATATATATATATATATATATAAAAAAATAACAAATAAAAAGATCTGAGATAACCCAAGTCACTATCAAAATTAGCAAAAAATCCTATAGAATACAAATTAAAAAAACATATAACAGAAGCCAATCTTGAATTAAATAAATGTTGTGGGATGAAACTAAAAAAATATGAGCTTAAAAAAAAAAACCAAGCAAACTTGAGCGAATTTTCTAAATATGACTTAATTTTTTAAATTTACAACCTATAAAATCCTAGACTCGGACTCCATCAAGAAACTTGATTTTTTAACAAATTCAGTGTTGAAATATAAAATTAAAAAAACAACTCAATTTAAAAAAAAAATTCCAAGGCAAAAACTAACAATTAAAAGAATAAAACTCAAATTGGTAGAAAAAAACCAAATGAGGATGAAATAAAAAAAAAAAAAAACTTTAAAAATGTTTCAGAACAAAAAAAAATAATGATCAAATTTGAAAGATAAAATTAAAAAGGGTGAAATAAAAAAAAATCTAATTTCATAAATCATCTCAAATACAAAAAAAATAGCAATAAAAAAAATCAAATATAAAAAAAAAAAAACAAATCAAAGGACTGTTTTGAAATTTTAAAGGCATAGTGTGAAGTTCAAGAAAAAAAAAAAGATCAAATACAACAAATCAAAGGCTCATTTGGCAAATGGTAGGATAAAGAAGATGTTAATATAATTTGATATTATCTTAAAAGTTACTATTTAGACACTATGTGACATCTTATATGCCGTCTAAAAAAAGCAAAAACAACCCATACATACCCACACTAAAATATATATTTTTATAATAATATCTATAACAATTCAATTAAATTAAGAGCCAACGTGATTATTATGATGAAAAGACACAAGTGCCTAGAACATAAGTTTTAGAAATTTTGCTTTTAATATATATATATATATATATATATATATATATATATATATATATATAATATCAACCTTCATCCAATTTGAAAATGAGTTTTTACTATTTCAATCCATACCTACCTGTGTTTTAGTACCCAATGAAAAACTAAGTCCTTATATTTCTTTTTAATAATAATAATAATTATGTATGACATCCTTTCACTTTAGTTTTAGATTTGAGAGATACTGTTTCAAATTTTTTTCAGAAAAATAAAAAATTAATTAATTGTTTTTTCAAAAAAATATTTAGAAAATTGTAAGACTTTTTTTTACCAGTTTTTTTTATTGCCAAAAAAATTTCAAATTTTTTATTCACATTGTATTTTTAATTTATTTTAAAAATATAAAATAAATAAAAGAAAAGATTTAAATAGTCTTTTAAATTAAGAAACTAATTAAGCTATGACATATCACAATAAGAGCCCAACATGATATTAAAAAAAATTAGAAAAAATAAAAATTGACTAGAAAATTAAAAAATAGTTAATTTTTTAAACATTTATTTATTTATTTATTGCTATAAATAAATTTATTTTTTTATTGACATTATAATTTTTTTAATTTGTTTTAACAAATACAAAAAATGAAAGAAAATATTTAAAAGATCTTGTTAATTTTTATTAAATTATTCTTTATTTATTTTTTACATCTTATTTTGAAAAGATAAATAAAAATGTTAAGGAAAAAATAAATTATATATAAAAATTATAAGATCTTAAACACGTAAAGTCAAAACTTTTAAATTGGAAAATCATAGAAAATAGTTTTCTATGAAAATATACACAAATTGAATTAAGTGTTTTCTGACCAATAATTAATAATCTTATCCTTCATTGATGAAATTTCAGATAAATTTTACTTTTCAAAATAAAATAAAAAAATTATAAAAAAAATAAAGAAAGCACTTTTGTGTGGTAAATAACTAAAACATTAGCTAAATTATTAAAAATAAAAAAAAATAAAAAAAAATATAGAATAAATTACAAAAATATTCTTGGTCATATTGGATACATATCATGCTTTTAACATCACAGGTCATAAACTTATTTTTGGTAAAGAGACTTAAAATTTAATAAAATATATATTATAGTGATCCTAGAAGGATATTAATTTTAAAGATTTATATAATTATTAATTTTAGAATTTTTAAAATTAATTGAGATATATTGATTAAAAAACAAAATAAAAAAGGGACGTCGGGCATAATTAACCACAGCGCTATTACTATCATTTCTATTCTAGTCCTCTAGGCTATGTTTAGTACATGTACGGAGGACAAACTGGTCCCATTCCGTGCACAAGATGTATTATTTATTAAATGACTATACTGCCCTTCATATAAAGCATAACACTGGGTTATTTTTTCTTCATTTCCCTCTCTGTTGCTCTCTCTGTTGCGCGGGAAAAAAAAGAGAAAATCGTATAAAACACCACACCTAAAAGCTAGGGTTTTCTTCTTCTCTGCAGCAAATCAGAATCCACCACAGGTAAATCAACGGATATTTTCTTCTTCTGTGCTCCTCATTTGTTCAATAAAACCCTAATTTGGCTTCCATTTATTTAGAAACTAGGGTTTTTGATTTAGGAATATTTTATTCTTCTTTACTCCTAATTTGTTCTATAAATCAACAGAGTGCCTCCATTTTCTTGTCTCATTTCTGTAATTCAGCCTCACCCACCCTCTTGCTAACCTCCATTGCTCATTCATTCTTTTTAATCACTCTGTTGCTTTTGCTTTGCTTTGCTTTACTCAATTCACTCTGGTTTGGATTATTGGTTTTTTTTTTTTAATTTCAAAAGGGCCTGTCCCTTTAACTCTGTCCTTGTGTTCCTTCCCTGCCCTTTGACAATGATTGAAATACTGAAATTTTTGTTGGTTTATGTGAAAGTTGATGACCACAAATCCCATTTAACAAACAATTAAAAAACAGGGGCTGCTTTCCTTTTCCATCCTAACCATTTCTACACTTTTAATTAGATGGTCAGGTTTAATAAGATGTTTACTAGTCCCTGGAGTCTTTGGTCTTATACATAAGATACGAGTTGTATTTTATCGCTGCTTGATGCTTATAGCTCAATAAATTGCTATAAGCCTCTTTATCTTTTCTCAGTTGTTTGGTCTCTATCTATCTGTCTTTAATAACCAAGTAAGCAATCTCCTTAATCCTTACCTTATCTTGCACGATGATCAAAGTTTTCTTTTTTATTCTTTTGTTTGCACTGTTATGTTTGCCTCTTTTCTCAAGTCCTGTGGGTTCTCTTTCATTTTTTAAGGGTTCTCTTTGACGACTTGTCCACTTGGTTCTGGGCTTTGCTCAAATGCTTTTGTGTTTCACTTATTGCTGCAATAATGGGTGCTTTATTTTGTGGGAGGGGCTTGAGGGACTAGTGTGGCTGTTGTTGTTGATCAAAATACTTTTCATTTGAAAATATATGAAAATAATGTTTTCTTATTTTTTAAAAATAATTTTTGAAATTAATGTATTAAAATGATCAAAATATATAAAAAAAAATATTAATTTAAAAAAAAATAAAATTTTTTTAAATTTTTTTAAAGGCGTTTTTAAAACACAAAAACAAACAGAATTTTAAAAAAATACGTTTGTCTATCATAGGACCCAAGTAATATTTGACCTGGAATTCATGAAAGCAATTGTTTACCTCATGAAAATTAATAGAAAATGACCATTTTGAACATAAGATATCAGCATTGAACGAGTAATTGAATGATTATTTTGATTACATAATAGTCTCTATATATAGGTGGCAACTTGGAAATGGTTATAGCATTAGTTTGACCGTGGTTTAGACCAAGGTCAAACTTGGTGAAGAGTTGGGTTCGTTAATTAATTGTATGCTTATTATAGTTTAATAACCTTTTATTGTGATCATGCAAATTCTATACAATCCTAGTTCAGCCTCTACATCAAATACTGAACTGTCAGCCTTCATGTTGCTTTGTCTAAGGTAGGAACCCCTTTGATTCTTAGATTTTCTCATTTTAAATTTACAAGTCATTTTCACACTTCACATATCTGCAATAAGCTTTTTTAGTATTTATAGTTTACATGCAATGCTTTATACAACTTGATTACACAATTGGTCTCTCTATATAGGACTGGTATAGTCTAGTCAAGTAAAAAACAGAAGTTCAATAGTGTAATTAAGCTGGATATGAACTTTTTGGCAGCCAAAAATTATTGTGCTAGATTACTAGAGAACAAAATTTCTTCATATAGACTATAGTCAAGGGTGGAAATATGCAACAATTGGGAGGTGATTATGTTGGGGTGCCATATGACTTTTAACGAGAATTTAGCATATGAGAAGTTGATGATACTGTTAAAATTGGAGTGATCAATTAAACTGTCTTAAATTCCCTACTTCTTTGAAAAAATTCATTTGGTCAAATCAATTCAATTGATGACCCTTTTTATCCTTTTCTTTTTGTTACACACAAACACACACTAGCACTATGATTTATTGTTGTTTAACTTTCTTTCCCTGCTTTTCCTTCTGATCTGAACAATACATGGCCCATAAGAAATTACATACCTTTACAGAAATGAACTGTATTTTCATTTTGACCTTAAAATTGTGCTTGAATAGGAGTGGATTTCATAGAAGTATGGGCCATTAATGTACTTGGTTTCTTATATACCTTGTCCTTTGGAGGAACCATATAAACTTATTGGCCATGTATTTTTTTTTACTTGGCTTGGTGCTATATAGGATGGATTTAAGGCGTAGGGAAAGGAGTAGCTTGGGACAAAGGGCATTAGTTAGAATTGAAGTAAGAAGGACAAAATTGAATAATAATCTTCATCTTCGTGGGTGTGATAGTAAAATCCACTCATGGGCATCAAATGTTGTGCCTCCCTCATTCCAAGCTGTTAAAACTGCTAGTTCAATCAATTCTGGATGCTCTAGTTGCCCAATTTGTACAATCCAAAAAACAGTAAATTTTAATTTTTCAAATTCAAACCAAATCATCTTAAACTGGATTTCGTGGAGGGAGATCGAAAATGTTTGATTTGTGAGGGTTTAGGGTGCTTTGTTCAGCTGAGAATATGGAAAACAATGGCTTAGGGTTGTGTTGCTAGGTTTCATGGAGGGAGATTGACAAATAACAAGGAGATCAAGAGAGGGAAGGAGTAGGGAGCTCTAGAGTGAGGGGCGACTTTGAATGACTTGTGAGTTAGTGTTTGTGTATGTGAGGAGAGAAGATAAGCTTTTATCTTGTGATGGAGGTTGGTTTAGGCAAATTTCAGGTAAAAGAAATGTTTTAGTAGAGGGAGATCGAGAGAGGGGGCAACTTTGAATGATTTGAGAGTTAGGGTTTGTTGTCCGTGAGTAAATAAGTTAAGTTTTTATACTTATTTATTTCTTATAGTAGGCTTTTATTTTGGTTGAACTTGTTTGATTTGGCCCGGTTCAATCTATTTCACTTGTAAGTATAAATCTTTTTTATTGAACTGCAATGATTTATTTGTTATATTAAGATGTTTTCTGGAATTTGTTTTTCTTAACCATGCATTGAGATAGTTCACTGTATACTCGCATCATCTGATGGTCCTTTTACGATGGATTGTGCAGTATGCTTGTGTTGATTCTTGAAAAGAAAGTTTTCAATTTTTTTTTTCCATAAAAAATGTCAGCAAGGGTCGAACCTCTCTCAAAATTAAAAAAAATAAAAACAAAAACTTTTTTGTGTGCCACAAATTGCAAGAAAAGGTGTTAAAAAATATAAAATTATTTATAATATTTACACTATCTGATCTGATTTGACTTATTAAATTTGGATAATGTAGATATTACACATGATAATGTATAAAAAATCTTAAGAAATAGATATCAAGAGTTGAGAGGCAGGTTAAGATTTTGAAACTCTGTCAAACTGACTCCACTTGTATACCCTATACTATTTTTATTTTTATATTTGATAGTTTATGGATCGAGTATTTATTTTTATTTTATTTAAAAATATTTCAACTTCAAAGTTCTTAGTGAGTTTTTTATTTGATTTATTAACAAAAAAAAAAATAAAATTATCTCTTTAAGAGAGCAAAGATGGAGGTAACTAGAATTTAAAGGTACTTCAAGGTATGGAAATTAAATCTAACATTAAGGGTACCATGACACCTATTGATCATGCTATTGATCATGCTGTAGGTTCATTTATAGATATAGACCCATAAAAATTAGCAATATAAGCCAACTCATGTATGTCTCTAATATCTAAAAAAAATTAGCTCAAACTAATATATCTAACCTTTTCAGATAAAAAATAATAATTAAATGAATCAAATTTATATGGATATAATTATAAACCTAAACTCCATCAAACTGTATCCATAGCACCCTAATTGCAAGACTTTCCTAGGAAAAAAAAAAGAAAAAAGAAAAAGAAACCCCATTTTCCTAGAGACCAAACACGCCGCATTTTACACTACTAAACTTTCCCTGCTTCAAAGATATAAAATCAATGACCCAGTTTTGTAACCCTAATTTTGCATGTATCTTCATCAATAAAAAAATGTCGGTGCCCTCTTTCTCTCTCTCAAAAAGTTCATTTCTTTTTAACTGGGTAATAAGCGTCCAATTGAAATTTAATCATGTTGGAGAGCTCTTTGTTTTGAATGAGAAATTCGTTTTTTTCCACCTTTTTTGGCTAGCACTATTAACTTCGTAATAAGTAATGGAAAACAAGATTCTTTCTTTCTTTTTGTGTTTGCTCTATTTTATCTGGTAATTGGACTTTCTTGATTGCTAAATTGTAAAATTTGAGCTGATTACAGTTCATTTTAGTGTGTAATTGCTTCACTAATGTATCAAAGTTGTGAACTTTCAAAGAGACAATGTTCAAATTCCAATCTTCGTTGTTTCTAGGTTGCTTTCTGGATATATGACTGCCTTGTTTGTGTTTTTTGCAGAGAAAAAAATGTGTGACTTCATGGGTTTCATGATGACCAAACTATGAAATCTAGATAAGGGTCTCCCCTCAGTTGTTTCACAGGCCAAACTAGGGGTATGTCAGCTGGCAAAGGGAGACTAAATGGTACTCAAAACTATGTTCCTTTGTAATTCATCCTTAATAATCTCAAAGATACTAGTTAATATCAAAAGCCCTTCTGCTATTTTCTTGTCTATTACTAAAAGTCACAATCGTTGCTCTTATTATTACTTTTTCTCTAGTTCTTCTTCTAAGGACAAGAACTGCAGCCTTATACACCAAATTGTTAAAGCCTTTCACAACCAACAAAACCCTAAACCCTTAAACCCTATTCTTCTCTCTAAATTACAACTCTACCATGTACCAGACGTTATTATATCCCTTCAGCCTAAGCCCTTTTCAGCTATTAGATTCTTTGAGTGGGCTGAGAGCTTTTTCATTTCACCACTCTCTGCACCATCATTCTGTGCCCTCCTCCATGTCTTGCTTCAAAACCAATTATTTAGTCGTGCTGCTTGTGTTTTCGATAAGTTTATCATGCAATTTGGAAATGATTATGACACTTTGGATGCCTTTCGTGATGGTTTTTGTGATTTGGATTCGACAAACCATAGTGTTGTTTATGGGTTTTTGATTGAGAGTTACTGTCGAAAAGGGATGTTTGATAAATCTGTTGATATATTCATGCATGTTTGTGTAAAGGGTATTTTTGTTTCACCAAATGTGGTGTACTTGTTGTTGGGTTCTTTGGTTGATTCACATTGTGTTGATGTAATTGTGGATAAGTATGGTGAGCTGTGTTCAGCTATGAGAGAACAGCCTTTTAGTGTTTATGAATTTGTAATGAATAGGTTTATGAACAAGGGTGAGGTTGAAATGGGTTTGAGATTCCATAAAACTTTGATTCAAGGAGGTTTTGGTCTGGATATCATTACTTGCAATAAGATTTTAAAAGGTATTTGGATGCAAAATGATATAGGAGTTGCAGATGATTATTTTAATACGGTAGTGAGGATTGGCCCAAAACCAAATGTTGTCACATTTAGCATATTGATTGATGCATATTGCAAAGAGGGAGATTTGGATAAAGCATTTGTGCTTTTTGATGTTATGGCTGGGAATGGTGTGGTACCTGACTTAATTGTCTACAGCATTCTTATTGATGGCCTGTTTAAGGCAGGGAGGCTGGAAGATGGACAAAGGCTCTTGTTGGTAGCATTAGATAAGGGTATCAAGTTGGATGTTGTTAGTTTCAGCTCAGCCATGGATGCATATGTGAAAATCGGGGATTTAGGGAGGGTAATTCAGATATATAAGAGAATGTTGAATGAAGGGATTTCACCTAATGTGGTCAGCTGCAGCATTCTTATAAAGGGGTTCTGTCAGAATGGTAGGATCTTAGAGGCTTGTGGACTGTTTGTTCAGATTCTGAAACTTGGTTTTGAGCCATCTATTTTAACTTACAGCACTCTCATTGCTGGATTTTGCAAATCAGGAAATCTAAGGGATGGGTTTTATTTATATGAGGATATGATAAAGAAGAGGTGTGAACCTGATACCATTGTTTACAGTGTTCTGATAAATGGTCTATGCAAACAAGGGTTGGTGGGTGATGCACTAAGATTCTTCTTTCAAGCAGTGAATAGGGGTTTAAGTCCCAATGTTTTTACTTTGAACACCTTGCTAGACAGTTTCTGTAGATTGAAATGCATAGTTGGTGCTATGAAGGTGTCCTATCTAATGGGAATGTTAAATATAAAAGCAGACACAGTGACCTACACCATCCTTATTAAAGGCGCTGCTCAATTAGGTAGAGTTGATGAGGCACTGATGTTATTCTTCCAAATGCTCAAGAAGGATTTCAAACCAGATGTTATTACATATTGCACTCTGATTGATGGACTTTGTAAGCTGAAAAAATCATCTGCAGGATTATGTATTTTTGATTTCATGTGCAAGAATGATGTGGCCCCTGATATTGCAATTTATAATGTTCTCATTAATATGCATTCTAGGGAAGGCCATTTGGAGGCTGCACTTGGACTCTTTGTCCATGTTGTTGAGAGAGGGCCAAAACCTGATGTTTTTACTTTCAACACAATGATTTGCTGTTACTGCAATTTCAAAAGGTTAGATGATGCAGTTCAGCTTTTTGCGAAGATGACAAGTGAACAGCTCAGACCCAATGCCATTACTTTTACCATACTGATTGATGCATTTTGTAGAGAAGGTAGAATGGATGATGCCATGTTGATGTTTTCCAAAATGCTGGAAGAGGGTCCCGAACCCAATTTGGTGACATATAGTTGTTTGATTCATGGTTATTTCAAATCTCAAAGTATGATGGAAAGTGGCTTAAAGCTGTATAATGAGATGCTTGAAAACAATATTGCTCCAAATATTGTCAGTTACAGCATTCTCATTGATGGTCTATGTAAAAGAGGTCTAATGAAGGAAGCGTCTTGTGCTTTTCGTTGTGCACTAGACAAACATTTATTGCCTGATGTGATAGCTTATACAATTCTGATCCGTGGATATTGCAAGGTTGGGAGATTAACTGAAGCCATGATGTTGTATGACAATATGTTATTGAATAGACTCACTCCAGACCGCTTCCTGGAAAGAACACTTGAGGAGTATCAACTTAAAAAAGCTGGAGCAATACATTTGTGTGCTTGAGGAGGATGTATGGAGACCTTCCTATCATCATCCTGCAATTAGGCATCATCATGGTGAATGAAATTACTACTGCTGCTTTCTAGGTACTGATTATAATGTATATTAGTGTTATATTTCATCATACATATTCACTTGTAAGTATAGACAAAACTCTGTTCTTACCCTGTAAAGAAGATAGCCGTGAACTCTTGTCTGGATCCATTGTATTATCACTTGGAACACCAGACCAAAAAATTTACCCTTAAAGAATATCACAATTTACATATTTTTTTTCTAATTTTTAATCTGTCTTGAACATTAGCAGATGTTTCTTCTTAGGGAAAAAGTAAAATGGCCTCATGTTTTTCTCTTGTTTTTCTTTTGAGATCTGCCTTGCATACACAATCAATTACTATGGCATTATTCTTTTTCAAGGCCTGATGGTGATCTTCGGAAAGCTATGAGTTAAAACTTCTAAAAAGCGTAATCAACCCATGCGGCAGTTCTACCAAGAAAAATGAGTTTTTCGTGAGTAATTATTTGTTCATGTGGTTTGCTGTCATCTTTTGTTATCCCCTTGCAATCTGATATTACTTTCAAACTGATGGGTTTATATTTCCAAAGGTGAGCTTAATGATTGTAGGGGTGTTGATCCATGGGGACACGATTGCTTTCTACTCCTACAGGTAAACATGCTGGTGGTAAATAGTTATGTGACTTTTGCGTGGTTAAAAGATTTTGATATTCTGGAATGGGCAGTTGAGTAGAATAAAAGAAGTACTTTGACGGGGGATGGTTATTGCTCTGAAGCTTAAGCTCACAATGAGCTTTTTGCTGTGATGGAAGATGGCAGAGGAAAAGAATGGAACTGGACACGTTCTACATGCAATTACTCCAAAAAATGGGGGTGAGGATCTTGCAAAGAAAGGGCTCTCTCTCCAACCTGTCTTTCATCAATAGGTAATGACAAAACTCAGCTAAGAAATTGTACTGGGCCTTTGCCTACATTCTCCATTTTAGATTGCCCATGTTTTCTCCGGTATCAAGGCGAGCTGCGCAGCAGTTCAGAATTGGCTTGCTTATCATTCAATCATTATGCAATTTTATTTCAGGGAGTATTTGTGGACAGACTGAACAGATAAAACTTAGAAGAGCTCTAGAGATGGAATGGATAGTTTTGGATGAAAAAGAACGGTTCTCTGGAACATGAGAGAATTCTGTCAGAAATGGAAAGAGGTAACAAGTCAACATGTGCCAAAGTTACTCATTAAGACTCGGATTAAACTCTTAACATTTTGTGCAAGAAACAAGAACATTTGTAAGATTCCATAAATATTCTTCCAATTTCTTCTGGCAACTTACCATACATCTACATCATACTCCGCCTACATCATACTCCGCGATAATAGTTTCAGGAATACCCAGCGAGAATCATTCTGATCCTATCTCTGTTCATCTGAAGAAAGGAAGGATCCCAAATGTGACATGCTATTACATCTTATAAACTCTCATTTAGACCTGGGAAGAAGGGGCCAAGGATACCCAAAGAGTTTAAACTTCAAGTGTGGAGGCAGTGATGCTGAGGCTGTTATCGATCTTACTCGCACATGTTCAACATGTTATATCAATGAAATGAAAGTTTTGCTCCAAGTTTTCTTCCTGTTTGTGAAAGGCGGTACGTGTTTCCTGAAGGTATGATCTGTTGTTCCAAGGCAACTAATTTTCCTTGTCATTGACTGTTCCTTCTAAAGTTTCAGAAAAGTAGATTCTGTCTTGTAATTTCAAGAAAGTTGTTGCATGAGCTATTTCTCAAACCCAAGTGGAAGGTCATGAAACACTGCCATGCTACAAGAGATGACACAGACAACAACAAACAGGATGATGCTATTAACGGGATGATGCTAGCAAACAGGCTGTTTAATTTTACTTTCAGCAGAGCAGAACTAGTGCTTCATGCTACTAACATATCTCTATTAGGAGAGCTAACAAACATATAGAGACAGAGAGGAGAAAGCAGCAATAACAGGAAGTTCCTGGTCAAGGTATGGATCATCCTCTGCATTCGTCAGCATCAATTCCTTCCTTGGCGGGGTGTATGAATTCACGGCCTACCTCCTCCTTGTTGTACCATTGTAGACCGCCCTCCATGGTTCCTCTCTAGCCATAATGATCACGAACGTCAAGAATAATAGTAGTATTAGTTTCCAAGTTGACAATGAAGAGGTGATTATTCACAAGCATGCAAACCAGCAGAGATAAACATAAAAGCTGGATGGAGAAAGGGTTACGTTCAGCTAGGAATTCCTGAGCTTCAAGGCTCTTACCACCTCTCCTTCCTTTGCCTTGGCATCTAGTTCTGATCTTGCTGTGTGGGCATCCCAAGTTTCATGAAGTAGTATAAAATCTGAGTATCGTCCCCTTGCCGCTGATGCTGCCGAATCATCTTGGTTTTCATTCTTTGCTTAGTGACTTGTCTATTGCACCTCGTCTACCCTGGTAATATTTCCACCACCTATCTCTTAGTCAATCCTATTAATCATGCTAGGACTAAGCATTTAAAGGTTGCTTTGCATTTTATTCATGAACCAGTTGCGTCGAGAGATATCAGAGTCAAGTTTGTTTCCAGTAGTGATCATGTGACCGATATTCTCACCAATATTTTCACCAAAGGGCTCTCATCTGCTCCATTTGCTTTGCCAATTTGAGCTTTCTCGCATCTCAAGCTCAAATTGGGGAGGGGGGCAACAGACAATAGTGATTTGATATACCTAATATCATGCTATCTATATATGATGGTCCTATATTTTAGGACATACAATGTATTGTAATTAAGACAAGATTATATATTAATTGTATAATGAGAATATAAATACAAATCACATTGAGATTATCGTACTAAATTTAGTTTGCAGGCAAAGTCACTTTGGTAATTGAAGCAAATGATTCAAAAACATTTTTTACTGTAAGAATGGAAGGGCAAAGAAGTATTGGAGGATTAGCTTGCTTAGTCCATTTCCAATGGCCTTGCAATAAATCAAAGAGTAATTTATGAAGAAATGTTTTGAAAATGTGAGGGAAGGGCATGGCGCGTTTTATCATCAATAATTTTTGAACATTTTTAAGTCTAGGACTAGCAACCGTTACTGGAAACAAATGTCCAAGCTAGACATAAGACGTTTAGAGATATCACCATGTTAATGTTAAAAAGGATTCTTAGCATTGGGGTTGTCCGAGAATCGCTCAATCTGAATCCATTCAAACTTTAAAGTTTTTCCATCCAAAAGGGATGACAGTTATAAGAAGATTTTTTTTTTTTACCAGGATCTCAATCCACTTACTAAGAGCCCTTGTCAAGCTTTTGTGATCCTTACACATTTCAGCCCTTGGAGGAGGCAAGAGGTGAACTGCAACTAGCTAGTTTTGATTCAATATGCCACATTTTTTTATGAACATAAAAGGAATGACCCCACAGTAACTTTGGACAATGAAGATCACCACTGTAAGGATTTTGCAGTTGGACCATCACATGGTGACATATTGGTTGATACAACTGAGGTAAACCTCTGACTTTTAAAAATAGATATAACCTATGAATGTAGAGATCATACTTGATTATTTTACAGCAACTTTGTGGACAAAGGGCTTAGTAGAGGGTAATGGAGCTTTAGTTGATCTTCTCACCACTTGCTTGGCGTCTCTTCTCTTCTTCAACCTGTTCAAGCAACGCTTCTAACTCTGCTTCTGACAAGCCCTCTAACCGCTTCTGCAAAACCATATTGAGGCCGGATCCCATGTCAGGGACAAACAAAAGAGGAATTCAAAGTGGTTATCGGGTATTTTTCCATACTTTTCCCATATAATAAAAGAATCATATCTAGAGTCCGGTTCAACACAAAAAGGTGTGAAGTGACTGACCAAACATGTTGACAGATAAACGGAGATACAAATACAAGAGTAGATGCAAAATTGTCAAACATCAAATTGTCAGCTTTTACCAAAATTGTCATACATGCAAGGAAACTTTTGCAGCATATCAAACATCAAATTGTCAGCTTTTACCAAAACTTCTTTTCCACTAAATGAAATGGAGTTCAATGGCTACCCTTTACATTCTTTATGAAAATATATGAGAATTGTATGGAATATTTAAGTACTAATTTGTTAATAAGAGCAATTCAGGACTTAGAAAAAAGAAAGAAAGAAAAGAAATATGTAGTTTTATTTTGTTTTTTCAACCTTTCACGAGATACTACAAGATATGCATCTAAGAACAAGCATATAAAATCGATCAAAAAGGAATCACTGTCACAGTAAATAAAAGAATGTCATATATGCATCATGCACGACTTTTGGCAAATAAATACTTCACTTTTGCAGATTTGAGAAGAAAACTCTACAAAAAACAATACCTCCATGACTTTGTTTTCATAATCACGAAGTTGTTGAGCATATGTCATTTCCTTGTTTGAAACCCTAAAGATGTATGTTGAAATCCATCCAACTGTTAAACCCAAAACTAATACCAATTGAACAACATTCCCTGCTTGTAAAGGATCAACACCAGCATACTGCAGAATCCATCATAAAAGGACCATCAGATAATGCAAGTATACAGCGAACTATCTCAATGCATGATATCTATCCATGATTAAGAAAAACAAATTCCAGAAAACATCTTAATGTAACAAGCAAAACATTGCAGCACAGTAAAAACTGCTAATGCATTACATAGCAGTTTACTCCATCGATCAGTGAGGCAGTGCAAATTGGTGTGCAAGTAAAGAGGAAACAGAAAAGAATGGAAATGGAAAAGGTTGGAATGATTTTAAGGATGGGAATGACAGGATACCTCCAATCCACTTTCCAAGCCAATGCCGAGAACTGTGACTCCAAGTCCAATCAACAAGACATCCTTCCTGGTGTACCCAAAAGGAGTCTGTTCTAGGAACAAGTACAAGAAAGATATGAATACAACATCCAAGTCAACAAAATTAGAACACCAAAATGACTGACATTCATTTAAGAGGCACTGACATTTAGAAGCCAGCCACTTTTACACAAACAAGGAATATTTTTTTAAATTAAAAAAAGAAGAAGGAATAATCATAACACTCAAGTTCATCATGAGTAGCTGCTCGTACATGCCTTGCCTTGATCGGAGGAACCATCTTCACTGCTACTATGGGTAGTAAAGGTCACTTTCTTTGACATCATGCTGCCAAGTCCTTTTCTTGGAAAACAGAATTTTTCCTTTCTATACAAGCTTTGTGGAATTAATCTTCCTGAATAGTTGATAATATCATAAGTAAGAGTAACACTACAGGCCTTGAAAACAAGAAGTGTCCTTGCAACAGTACTCATCAAGTCTGCTTGATAAATATTGTCAAAGCAGGGATCCAAGAATAACTAATACTCAAATCATGAAAGAAAGAATAACAGTTGCGTTGGGAATTGGTAATTGCATATAATTTATTGGAACTTAAGCTCAAGGTAAACTAATATCAGTGTCAACACAAATAACACATGAAGCAAGAAACATTTTGTGCATGCTGAATTCAGGACAGAATTTAAAACTGGGACAAAAAATTCTAATTTCATGTAATTAATTTGCAGTTAGAACTATAGGTTAACTAGCATCATTGTGAATGAAACACATGAAATCAAGAAACAGTGTACACATGCTGAATCCATAGCAGAAGTTGATGTCAGTGCATCTTGGCTGGGCTACACATTTTAATTGCTAAATTATCATAAAGAATCACATGCCTCATTAAGGACCAAAAGAAAATCTTGGGAAGAAATGAGGCAATCATAGTATCCAATCAGCTGCAAAAGGAAACGGATAAAAGGGCATTTCCGTAGGGATCAACAACCTAAAGATACTCAACAAGTATTCATAGCTACCCTCATAGATTGGGAACAATTTAGATTATTAATTGGAGTTTCAAAAATCGGCTCAAATCTCAGGGCAAAAACATGCCTAGATTTTATCTACTTTTATACCCAAACGAGAACTTCTAGAGCTAATCTCACTAAGACCAATCAATCTTCCATCAGATAAGGAAAACCCCAACCACAGTTACTCCTTGAGAATACATTTGAAGCAATTCATAGTAAATGACTCCAAAAAAGACTAAGAAAAACAACCAATTTTAGATTCAAAGAATTTTGAAACGAATTATATCATCTAAATAGCTTTCATCACATATGAGTAGCACATAAACAAGACAAAATCCAAAATAATAAGAAAAAAAGAACCTGCGAACAGACCTCTCATGAAAGCTCCAGCTCGCAATTGCATGAATGGAAGAGCTGAGAACCCCACAAAGGAGGTAGCTCCATTATTTCGTAAGATGCTGCAGTTTGGGTTTCCATGCAGTAGAGAAGACATCCCTGTACTCATCTCTGAAGTCAAACACAACAAAACTTCAGTAAACTCATCCACCACTTTGTTTCTTGCATTTAGATTAACTCATTGATCAAGAAAGGTCCTTTAAACTTGTTCTCTCTTTTCCCCTCAATATGTTCCATAAAAGAGGCAAAATCAAAAGAAAGAAAGGAAGAGAAATATGGTACTGTACCTGGATGAGGAAGCACTGGGTGGCTAGTGCTCGTTGCAGTAAGGCCTCTTGATGAGGGAAATAAATATGGCCCACTCAAGGCTATATCTTTTTTCAAGAAAAATTGAGATATGGCGCGTGTTAGGGACTTACAAATAACTTAGAAGCTGTAGATTAGTAAACTAATTAATTAATATAAAGCTGGTAGCCGTACTTAACTACGGTTAGATTTTCAAGTTAATTTTTAATATACTGGTATTATTAATGTATTTTCAAGTATTATAATTGTTCTAATAGAAAAATAAATTTTTTACTTATATTTAATAAAATAAATTAAAAATATATTATTCAATAAATCAAAAAAATTGAACACTAATTAAAAATTAAACTGGAAAGTAAAAAACAAATGCTCAAGCGAATATTAACATAATTATTCTTTTTATTCCACATGTTTTATTTTTTTTAGAGGTTCATTTTGGTTGCTAAAAAAAATGATTTTCAGTTTTATAAATACATCATACAAATAAAATTTCTTTAAATGAAATATAGGAAAAAAAATTAAAGACAAAATACAACAATCTCTTTCTTTGAAGTGTTATAAAATTAAAAAGATTAATTATTATTTTTGAAAAGGTGAACTAAACAATTTAAGGAGATAAAAGAGGGTACTAATTAAATTTTAAATAAAAATAAATAAAAAGTGAAAAAATAAATAAATAATAAAAGAGTATTAATTAAAATTTAAATAAAAAAAATTAATAAAAAAAGGGGTTTGAAAGGTCAAGCCCACGTGTCACGGTTTAAATTGTTGTATCAGAACATCACTTTTATTCTAGTATTACTGGTTAATAAAGAAAGATACTTTCGAGGGAAATGGAGTCCACACAGCAGGTAAGATCAGAACTTGATGCCAAGGCAAAGGAAGGAGAGGCGGTGAGAGCCTTGAAGCTCAGGAATTCCTAGCTGGACGCAACCCGCAATCTTCTCGATTTCATTTTACAAGAATGAAGACTTTCTCCACCCAGCTTTTACGTTTATCAACTGGGAAACTAACACTACTACTTATGATTCTTGACGTTCGTGATCATTGTGGCTACAGAGGAGCCGTGGAGGGCGGTCTACAAGGGACAAGCTAGAACCTGAAGGGTACAGCAAGGAGGAGGTGGGCCGTGAATTCATACGCCCCGCCGCGGAAGAACCTGCAGAAGAAGACGCTGGCCTGAATGCAGAGGATGATCCATACCATGACCAGGAACTGCCTGTTATGGCTGCTTTCTCCTTTTTGTCTCTCTATGTTTGTTAGGTCTCCTAATAGAGATGTTAGTAGCATCTGCTCTGCTGCATGTAAAAATAATTAATAGGTCTCCTGTTTGCTAGCATCATCCCGTTGAAACTTGTTGCTGTCTGTGTCATCTCTTGTAACATGGCAGTGTCTCATGATCTTCCACTCGGGTTTGAGAAAGAGCACATGCAACAACTTTCTTGAAATTACAAGACAGAATCCACTTTTCTGAAACTTTAGAAGGAACAGTCAATGGCAGGGAAAATTAGTTGCCTTGGAACACAGATCATACCTGCAGGAAACACGGACAGCCTTTCACAAACAGGAAGAAAACTTGGAGCAAAATTTTCATTTCATTGAGATAACATGTTGAATATGTACGAGTAAGATCGATAACAAACTCATCATGACTGCCTCCACACTTGAAGTTTAAACTCTTGGGGTATCCTTGGCCCTTTCTTCCCAGGTCTAAATGAGAGTTTATAAGATGTAATAGCATGTCACATTTGGGATCCTTCCTTTCTTCAGATGAACAGAGAGAGGATCAGAATGATTCTTGCTGGGTATTCCTGAAACTATTAACGCAGAGTATGATGCAGATGAATGATAAGTTGCAAGAAGAAACTAGCCAGAAGAATATTTTTGGAAATCTTGCAAATCCTTGAGATGTTACCTCTTTCGTCTTCTGAGAGGATTCTCTCCTCTTCCAGAGAACCGTTCTTTTCCATCCAAAACTATCCATTCCATCTCTAGAGCTCTTCTAAGTTTTATCTGTTCAGTCTGTCCACAAATACTCCCTGAAATAAAATTGCATAATGATTGAATGATAAGCAAGCCAATTCTGAACCGCTGCGCAGCTCGCCTTGATACTGGAGAAAACATGGGCAATCTAAAATGGAGAACGTAGGCAAAGGCCCAGTACAATTTCTTAGCTGAGGTTTGTCATTACCTATTGATGAAAGACAGGTTGGAGAGAGAGCCCTTTCTTTGCAAGATCCTCACCTCCATTTTTGGAGTAATTGCATGTAGAACGTGTCCAGTTCCATTCTTTTCCTCTGTCATCTTCCATCACGACAAAAAGCTCACTGTGAGCTTAAGCTTCAGAGCAATAACCATCCCCCGTCAAAGTACTCCTTTTATTCTACTCATCAACTGCTCATTCCAGAATATCAAAATCTTTTCACCACGCAAAAGTCATATAACTATTAATTACCACCAGCATGTTTACCTGTAGGAGCAGAAAGCAATCGTGTCTCCATGGATCGACACCTCTACAATCATTAAGCTGACCTTTGGAAGTAGAAACCCATCAGTTTGAAGGTAATATCAGATTGCAAGGGGATAACAAAAGATGACAGCAGACCACATGAGCAAATAATTATTCACGAAAAACTCATTTTTCTTGGTAGAACTGCCGCATGGGTTGATTAACGTTTTTTTCAGGTTTCAACTCGTAGCTTCCCGGCGATCACCATCAAACTTCGAAAAAGAATAATGCCATGGTAATTGATTGAGTACGCGAGGCAGTTCTCAAAAGAAAAACAATCTAAATTTGCTTTAGCAGATTTGCTTTTTAATGGCAACCACTGCAGGATCGTCTTGACCACTACATGATTGGCATTGAGGATGCTGTATTTACAGTGAAAGTCTCTGTGTTGTTGTTTTGGATGGTAACCTTTATATTTCTGGTAGTCTTACTGCTAATAATAAACCCAGAATGACTCTGTTTGCTCCCTCATTACTACACAATGAAGAAGATAATACAGAATCTGATTCTCTACAGTTATGAAATAGTATTTCGCTTTGTTTGTTTTCCGAAACTGATTTTCAGAAATTATTTTTAAAATTTTTTTATGTTTGTTAATCATTAAAAAAATTAATAAATAAAAATTACTTTCTAGTTAATAGAAAATATTTTTCAATCAAAGACAAATTTTACTTGTTTTTCAAAAAAGTTTTTCTTTATATTTTGGACGGAAAACACATTTTGAAAATAGTGAAAAATTTAGAAATATCATATTATTTGCTGATTATATCAAATTTGATTCTCAAACCTTTGATTGCTGATTATATCAAATTGCTGATTATTTTTTAATTTTATTCCTTAGAATTTAATTTTTATATTAATTTTAGTTTTTATTTTTATAATTATTATTTGCTTTTTCCTTATTATTTTTTAATTGAAATTTTTTATCTATCAAATCTGGTCCTCATTCTTTTGATTATTATTTATTTTATATGAAATAATTTATGAAATGTTAATTATTATTATTTTAATTTTTTCATCTTTTTATTTTTTTTATTTTTTAGATTTGATATCTATTATTTTGATTATTATTTATTTTATTTGAGATAATTTATCAAATTATATTTTTTCAATTTCATTTTCATTCAATTTTTTAATTTGTAAGATTTGTTCCTCGTTATTTTAATAAACTTGAAAAAAAATAAAACATTAATAAGTTATTTTTCAGCTCATTTTCCATAACATAATCAAAGAAAATGTTTTCTAATTTATTTTCCATTATACTACCAAACATCAAAAAATAATTCACTTTCTTTAAATTTACTTTTTCAGAATTTATTTTTCAAAGAAAAAGTACTTTCTAGCAAATAAAAAGGTTAGCATTAAATCTTTTAAATGTTTTTAGTTTATTTAAATTTTTTATTTATTAAAATTTATTTTTAATATTAATATATGAAAATAAACTAAAAATATTTAATTATATATATAAAAAAAATCTCTTAATTTTTTTAAATATAAAAACAAACAGTTCGATAAATAATCCTCAATCAAATCCTTCTAATTAATTTTCATTAACTTCTCCATCAAATTGTCTTCATAACCATAAAATATAATTAGACGAAATACATTAATAGAAATTTACAAAATGAGCCAATAGAGAAATATGGGAAATCTTGGGATCTAATTTATAAACTTTACAAGTTTGGGATGTGATAAAGAATAGGTATATTTTTCAAGGACTAAATTAAGAACAAAATAAAACATCAGTACTTTCTTTTATTAATAAAACCACGACCCAGTCTGTACGGTGCCGGTGATTAATAATCTGCTACGGCCTCAAAAACCCACCGAGTGTTTAGCACCGGAGATTTACCACTCTGCCACCAATTAGCAGACCATGAAGTTGCGGTACGCCATGGTATGTTCGTCCAATCAGAACAGAAGCATGGAGGCTCATTCTCTGCTTAAGAGGCACGGATTTGATGTCTCCTCTTATGGAACTGGAGCTCACGTTAAGCTGCCTGGACCTTCCCTCAGAGAACCAAACGTTTACGACTTTGGCACCCCTTATAAGCAAATGTTCGATGATCTCAGGCGCAAAGACCCTGAACTGTATCCTCCTCTCTCTCTCTCTCTACTCTTCTTTTTCTATAACCTTTGGTTGCTGAGAGAATCTCCTTTCCTTTCCTTTTGTTTTGTTTTGGGTTGTTCAATTGGGGTTTTGGTATTGTATTAATTGGTGCGAAGTTGGGTATTTGTTATTTTTGGAATTACTTAAAAACCCAGAAAAGGGATTTGAAGAAAATAGCTAGATATGGTTGCATTTGATGATGGAACTGCCGTGTGTTTTATTGAAAAATTGTAAGGAATTTGAATTTTGATCATGGGGTTTTTTATTATTATTATTGATTTAGCTTCTTAAATGTGAAAGGAAAAGCTTATGGTAACTACGTATGTGATTTTAAAGAAAAAAGTTGAAACCTTGACAGGAGTTTCAGTTACAAGCGAAATGGGATATTGCCCATGCTTAAAAGAAATTCAGGTGTGAAACTGGCACCTCAACGCTGGCAAGACAATGCTGCTGATGGTTCCTTTAGTGTGGTGTTCACTTTTGAAGAAAAGGTCTTTGATATGGTTCTTGAAGGTAAAGATGTATCTTTCATTTTGCATTTTTCGTTCCGTTGGATATTTTGATAATAATGAGTTTTGCAGTTACTCTGGTCATATGCTTGTATAAAAAACTCACTTTTAGCCATTAATGAAAAGAGCCTTTAGACTGGGATTCTCCATTATTTAGTAATTAATGTCTGAAATTTTTTGTCCCCCAAAAAAACACGTAAAGAAAAGAAGGTAATGTCTGAATACTAATCTTGATGGTGAATGGTAGAGGTAACTTCTTTAGCTAAATCAAAAAGGTTGACATCCTAAAAGTGATACTCTTCGAGGTTTTTAGCTCAGTCTTGTTACTTATAATGCTCAAAAACTCTTGATAGAAAGTCTGAGGGAATTATTTAATGGGGTCAAGAACAGTGAAGATGATATTGAGCCTGTTTTTTATGGTGCACTGCTCGTTGCTGCTTTGTTTAAGAAGCTCCTTGTTAGTGGAAGTTTGATTTAAAGATTTCAATATAACTAAGAATCTAATATGTGATGCGTTGTGTGTTGTATGTAGAAGAACATGGGAAGAATGGGTGGACAAAACTGTTTGCCATTCCAATAGATCATGACAAGTTAACCAACTTGAAGTTGAATGTTCTTCCTATCTATGTAGAGATGTTGGAACAAATACTGCTTTAAGTCTGGGGGTTTTAAGGTATCTAGGTTGTTTTGTTAATTTAAATTGAGATTACCTCTATGGCTAACATTAGATGAAACCAATCTGTGGCCTGATTACAATTAGGTTTTTGGGGGTCTAGTTGTCCTTTTGGATTTAAGATATCAGATTCTTACTAATTTAACCTTTTCCCTTTTAAGTTTCTTTTAGAATTTTTAGGATTGCATGTTTTTGCATGATTAATATTTTAGTGCCTCTGTTGCCTTTATAAACTTAGAGCAAAAGGGATAAATAGAATATAGCCAGTTTTTTCATGTTCTTAGCTGTCATTTCTTACTTTCTATCTAGAAGTCATGCCATGGGGAACCTTTCAGGCTTTCTTACTGTTTGCAGGCCTGTATGTTTTGAGCTATCAGAAAGGTAATGTTGGATTTTTCTGTGGGTACTTGGGAAGAACAATGGAAATAGGATGGCATTTACTGTTCTTGGCATGTCTTCCCACACCCCTTGGTCCATAATGTAAAATATCTCTTTACATGGATGGTCTCTAAGCTATGTCAACAGTGAATGGCTTAGATTTCATAGAACTTTGTAGAAGGATCTTATGTTTATGGGTTTTATGGAAATCTCAATGCGAGGCTAAAGGATAAAGAATGAATGATGATCACTCCCAAAGCTACAATAAAAAGGAAATAGTTCAAGCAAGCTCACCAGACTAGTTTAAAGAAATAGCTTATACTGTTAAAAATACCTGAATGAAGGTCCAGGGTGTTATAGCTAACTCACAAATGTTCAGCTTTCCCTTTTTCTTGTACTATAAGATTTATGAACTATTGCAATTGTTGTCCCAGTCCCATTGTTTCAAAGTCTTGATAACATTTGTGGTAATTTGATCCATCTCATGACCATGTCTTTGATGTGAGTCTGAATACAAAATTATGAAGCTCTGCAATCAACTTAAAAAGCCGAATCTACATTTGTTCTCCTGGTTGTAAACTGATTTGGTAATTGGAATGCAATGCATTTATCATAAGTTCAAAGGGTATCCATTTAAATAAGTATGTTGATATCTATTACATATGGTATGGAAAGAGAAAATATATAGGAACTAATTGGGTGGGTGCTAGCTAGCTTAGCAGAAGGGTCTCTTGGTGTCATAACAAATAAACCGAGATCAAATCATGCTGACAATTGAGATGGGAAGATTAAGGGAAAAGGAAGGCCTACCCCTGTTATAAAGCCCAAGCTCCAATGGGTCTTCTGATAAACAAAGAAAGGAATTAGTTGGTGCAATGTAGTTTGGATGGATATATATTGACGAGCTATCTAACACATGCTCAAATAGATACAATAGACTAGTTTGTCAGCGAATGAAGAGTCTCTTGAATATACAAGAACACTTGATCAGAAATGTTAAGGAAACTGAAACTGAAAAAGGAAAGTTTAGTCCATAAAGTTTCCAAGTAACTCCTAGATTGCCTTGTGGAATAGTCAAGTGTTTACAAGTACTTTTCTATTGACTAGATTTGTTCAACATTTGAATTTACTTGAAGTGTGTGTTTATTCATGGAGTTCAGCTTGCATAAAAATCATTCACATAAGTTGTGGAGTGCTGAATTGTATTATAATATGGTTTAATAACTGCACCCCCACCCAATAATGATGTAAGAAACCATGTGCCGTTCACTTCTCAAGTCTGAACATTTAGTTAAACATGTGATGAAAAGTTTGATGACCATGACGCCCTGAAGATCTCCCTGATGCACAACGTATGCAGATGCATTTGGTTTGTAATGCTGCGCATATGGATAGTGTTTGTCCTTATCAAAATCTCTTCATACAATTATTTGATCGCTGCTTTGAAAATGTGCAGATCTCCATAACCGTGATCATGTTCTTTTGAAAAGTGTGCTGGTGATTAACTTAGAAGTAAAAGATAATCACGAGGAGGCAGCTGTAGGAGGTCAGCTCACTTTGGAACTCTGCCAAAAGGTAGAAATCCTATTTTGCATTAAATATACCATCTATTGTTCAGTTCTCTATGTGAATAGATTTTGAAAGGATGATTGTTCTATATAGATTGAGGCAGTTGAATCATGGGAGGACTCCATTGATGAGATTATCACTGCATTTGAGGCAAAGCACCGGAGAAAGCTGGTGTATAGCATATCCTTCTATTGACGATGCATCACCGACACTAACAAAATGATTCATCTTTTTTTTTTTTTTTTTCCAGACGTGGAGGCTAGCATTGCTTGTGATTAACTACCTTTTTTGCTGTTTAATATGTAAATTTATTGTCCCAATTCCTGGGAATAAAACTGTCTCAGTTCACAAACAGAATTTATGGGATTTTAAGCTCAATGCATCTGCTCAACCATGGAGACTCGTTTTAAGTTCTGAAGTTTAAATTATCTCAGCGAAAGAGATTAGTTCAAGAAATCGCTAGTAATGCCTGGCAGGATTCAAAACTAAGAGTTTGAATTGAGTAAATTTTATTTATTTATTTATTTTATCAAAGAAACAATCTCTTAAGACAATAAATGGCATTATTGTTTGGCAAAAAACAACAAAGCATGCGCACACATTGTATTAAATCAACTCTTTGTTTATATGTATAAAAGAGAAAGAGTGAAAGAAAGAAAATCAAAGACTAAGAGTTATTGTCTACTCTTTGATAAACATAAATACATGAAGAATTCGTTGTTGCTGATTCTTTTAACCTCATTACTATTAGTTAAAAAAATAAATCAAGTCTAACATTTTTCTTATTTAACAAAAATACCTCATCCGTGTAAAAAAACAGGTTGTTACGGCAGCCCAAGTTCATGAATTTTGGGTTGTTCCTGTATCCCCAACAAACAAGTGAAAAGTAAGGGTTGTTGCTGTCTAAAAATATAGGCTATTACAATAGCTTAAAGATGTATGAATGTAGTCTTGATGTGAATTTCATAATTATGTAGTTATACAATCTACAATCAAGATTGAGATCTAATAATAAAAAGCCAAAATAAGTTTAATAGGAATCTGACACAATGAAAACTTATTTTAAGACACCACCACTAGTGGAATGAAGTAGAATGATGCCACGAAGTTAGTTAATCTTTGATAAGTCAGATTCAATTCGTTCAAGAACTAAAAAATAC
Source organism: Populus tomentosa (assembly GCA_018804465.1). Lineage (NCBI taxonomy): Eukaryota > Viridiplantae > Streptophyta > Magnoliopsida > Malpighiales > Salicaceae > Populus > Populus tomentosa. Next base: position 3,717,149 of record CM031997.1, read on the forward strand.
AAGAATCGCTCTTACATGTTAAAACTAAAAAAATTCAGAAGTATATTCATTAATGACTGTCGAAATTTAGGTTACATGTGTTTAAATAGATCTTAAAAATTAACCGTAATGGATCTATCTTTGTGGGTTGAACTAACCCACATACAAAATTAACTCAAAAACTCTAAATTGAAAAGCCTATAACCTGATCCAAACAAACCTTGGATCCTAGCTCAAAATAAAATTTTAAATAAGCTCAAACATGAAAGAAAATAATAAAAATAAATAATCTATCATTAAATAGCATCAGCTCTTTTATCCTTGTGTTACTAGAATGAATAAGAAATCCCTATAAAAAACGAATTTTGGAACATTAATGAATCGTTACCACTCTTGAAAATTTCTTTAGCTCATTAAAAATTCTTGTGGAACTAAAAAATTCTCAAAACAAGCTGTTACATCCTTTTAGAAAAAAGATCATTGTTAAATAGGAAGTCCATAGGTCAAAAGGAAGTAAATAACAAAATTCGTACAACCTGTTCTGACCTATATAGCAAGTTCTTTCCAAACTCCAATTCACCTAAAAATTTACCCCAACATAAACAAATACCTCTGGAATCGTCTGGTAAAGTTTTAGCTTCAGCCAACAGTTGGATTTGGAGTTATGTTCAATAATGTAAAACTCGATGGTAGAAAATTTTACATCAAAAGCTGAATCTAACCTTGTTTTGGTTGTATCACAAGGCTGAATTATATCAGGTTTACTATGATAGCAATAAATACAAGTATTTATGGAAAATGCATATGAAAATTATATATTTAAGTACTTGGGTTAAATTAATTTCTAAATAAATAAATATAACAAAAATGTTGATTTGTTATCATTGGAATTGTAGGAGGAACGTATAGTATAAGACCTGACTTGTTAGGAGCACATACGAGAGGGGCTCTAGATTTGGGTCACTTCCTTGTCTCTTTAATTATTTGAATTGTTCTTGTAATGTTCGAATGCAAGAGAGAGAGAAAAAAGAAATTTATATGTATTGTATATAATTGATATCATGAAAAATTATGTCTTTTAAGTTGGAGAAAAAAGATATCAAAGAATTGATATCTTTGACAAAACAATGACATTAAAAAAGAATATGCCTATAAGGTAGATAAATAACATAAAAAAGAGTAGGCCTTGTTGATGAGGGCTAAAAATGTTAACTTGAGTCAGCTGTATGGTTGGAGATTAGTTATGTGATGATAAATTGTTAATAATGATAGTATTAAAAAGAAAAAAAAAGGAGAAGAAGAGATGGAATAGAATGGAAGATGATAGAGTTGTATTGTAATTATAGGATAGTAAAGCACGTATGTATATGATATGATTTTATGCTTATTTATTGTGTATATTATTATATTTTCAGATCCATCTCATGCATGACCGCAACAATGATTTTTCTTTTAGGATTTATATAGTTTTATTTAGGTAAGACTTTTATATATGTTATTTGTATTATGTAAATAAACTTTATATATGCAAATATAATTAAACTTAAATATTTTGAAATGTATAAGGAAGAGAAAATTGATTATCGATTATCTTATTTTTATTATATAATGTGCACATATATTTCCTGAAATAATATATGCATGTCTATATATATATTATGATATATAAGTTATATTGGTAGTAATTGTTGGAGTGGTAGGCCTAAGGCTACATAGTTGTGTTTATGATGATTGTGAATAGAGATTGATGAGAGTTATGTCCGAGGCTACTAGTGTGTATTTGTATATATTTGACAATTAAGGAAGGCTTATGGACAAAGGAAACTCTATCAAATTTTTATTAAATTATATAAACTCATTAACTTGAACAAAAAATGCTGTGCATGTTGATATACATGTATAATGTACTTTAAGTAATACAAGTTATGATAATAAAAACAAAATTATCCCAATTTTTTATTTATAAGTACATATCAAAAAATATTAAATTGTATTAAAATTATGGCAATTTAGCAATTTAAAATTAAAATTTCATGGCAATCTGAGCTCAAGATGGTCTTTTAATAAGAGTAATGGCAACAAATAAACTTTTTTTTAGGGGGGGAGAACTAAGCAAGGGTCAAATGGTATTAAACTAATATAATAACCTTCCCGTTACAATACACACTACTATTCACTCAAAATACTATTCACTCAAAATAATAGCAAGAGAGAGTGGGCATGTCTCATTTTAAGTTTTCTTCAAACTTCCAAGAAGAACCCTTCCTCAAAGTATGAGTTAGGTGCATGCAAAAGCATTTTAGTGGAGAAAAACACATTAAGGCTGAAAATGTGGAGAGAAAAACCTTTAGGGAGGAGTGGCGCTTGAGAGAGAGAGTGTAAAAAGATAAAAGGATGAAAGAATAAGAAAATAATTGTGAATTTAATTAGTATTCCAATGTAATTTGGAATCTAATGATATCAATGTATTATTGATATTTACTTGAATTGATTAGTTGTTCCAAGTATAGATGCTAATAATGTCAAGGGGTATATTGATATCGACATTAGTAAACAAGATAATTTACAATATTTGATTAGTCGTTTCCAGCTTAGAAGACTAATGATAGCAATAATTTTATTAATATTAACATTTTTTAAATTTGATTAGTTGTTTCCAGTTTAAGAGACTAATAATACTAACAAGTTATATTGGAATCGATACTCCTTAAACATGATTAATCATTCTTGATTTGGGAGACTAATAATATTGATGAGATTCATTAGTATCGGTATTAATATAAAAGATATAAGTGGAAAATGAATTTAATTAGCTATTTCTAGGAAATGAAAAGACTAATAATATCAATAAGTTTATTGAAATCAACATGTATTAGAAAATTGAATTACAAGTCATTGAGATAAAAACTAATGATATCTATTTGAAATTGACATCAACATTGATTAATCACCCGAGTCATTGATAAATATTAATCACATGAAGTTTAGCGTACAAAAGAAAAGAATATAACCTAATTACAAGTAGCTAAAGTTTTAGTGTCATTTAAATTGTCATTTATTTATATTAGTTTATAGTAATTTTGCTTTTATGACCATCTTATACTTGTCAGGAGTAAATCTTTCTTGTCACTTTTGATCTCTTAGGCTAGGTATATTATCGGACATTTTGACTTGTATTATAATCTCGTTTATGCATGTAAAATATATTAGCTTGCCTTGTAAATATATAATTAGCATGTTTAATGTTATAAAGAAAACTCTCTTAAAATTTCAGTATAACATCATATTATAAAAGAAAATCCTAATAATAATTCCAAAATTTAAGTATGTGTTTCATCCTGGATATTTGAGGCTGTTACAAATAATATTGGCAAGTATTTTTTAGAGAAAAATTCATTATTGTTATTTTTTTTTATTGTCATTAGTTTTTTTTATATAATTACATTCTTAAATTAGTTATGTTTATTAAACATATTTAAATCAATAATCCGGTCCGAAAGTTTTCTTGCTCTTTAAACACCACCTTTGGCATTTTGTATATAACCCTAATAAAGGGTAGCTATGCAATTTATTTTTTTCTTGTGGTAAAATGGATAAAGCACGACGAGGCCTCACCCCTCAAGAAAACAACCCCAGAAGCATCTCCTATCAAAGGATCATTCACCCCAAGCTCCACTCTACAAAGGATTAGCCAAAGAAGCAAACCATCTTGGTCACATGACAGAACGCATCATAAGCCTTAACCCATTCTATTGCACCAATAAAACTACAATAAGAGGCGAGGTCCATTTCTGTCCTGATTTCGACTTATTTTATTACCGGACATGCAGCAGAGAGGAAAAATAAGAAAAAGAAGACAGCTACAACTAAATTTGCACTACTTGATAGATCAATCCGTTGGAATATCGTCTCTTACGCATGCTGCTCTCTGATTGCATTAAATTTTAGTATCAACTTTGATATAATCCAAAAGCGTAAAAGAGCGAGTAACCAAAAAACAATGATCCATGCACCCTCATTAGCCAAGTGGTGTGTACCTAGACATTTCAGTGATTCTGAGTATCTTGGCATCAGAGAGCTGACACTCACACCAGATTAGTATCTTCAATCCTTAGAAGGGGTTTTCAAGACTCTGGACACTCACAGATTAGCATGAGTTTTGAGAAGGTTACATGCTCTGTATTCCTGGTTCACCGATTACAAGCAACTATTTTCCTGCAATAAACAAGCTCGGTTATGCATATTTCCAAATTCCAAAGGAATGAAGATGATAGGCCCAGCATGATAACACAACTAGAACTAGAACATGGCACCAAACTAATGACTCAAAGCAGTTCATGTCTATGCACAACAAATTAAACGTGGGATATTCATAGTCCTTTAGTTATTAGCAGGTAAACTTCACCTAAAAAAAGAAAAAATTTTACAGTGTGCCATATTAAAAGCTAAAATAGTCAGGTTAAACCCAAAACAAAACAAAACAATTGATCATACAAGTCAGGTTAAACCCATCGAGTTGATCATACATTTTCTCATCAAGAATTGCAGGAGAGTTGAGCACCAAGAATGCTGGCAATCCATTCTATGACTGTTTTTTACGTGGACACTAGATGATATTTCTTAATGTTAAGCAAGATGATGAAACCAGCAACTCCAAGATGCACGTTCTGATGCAAAGATGCTACAACAAAAGAAAGGCACCCCATATAATAGCATATCCATATTACTTGAATTGAGGTTTCACTTTTCACTTTGTGAAAAGACATGCATACAAATTCACTTTGTAGAAAGACTTGAATACAAATGGTGTACAAGAACAGAAGTTTTTGATAAAGCAAGATTCTCATCCAAATCTTTTCATGATAAAAAAAGAAAAAGTCAAGTTTTGACCAGCTAGTTGCAAATCAAACCTGATCCTCTCTCATGAAGAGACTATCTTTTCTTCTTCCCACCCTTCCCAGACTTGGATGTTGCAGCATTTGATGTGGACGCTGGCTCCTGCTTCTTGGTCCTCCCAGGATGTCTAGGTACCAATTCTGTAATATGGAGCATAAGCTGTTTTCCTGCAATAAAGTTGAAGTTTTTCAAATTTATCACATATGAAAAATAGGGCAGATACTCATATACAAGTGACATCAGCCAATCCAACTTTGAGCTGATTTTTATTAGTTCTTTCCCCTGATGCTTTACTTTCATGATAGATGCAACCAAAAAGCACCCTTTTTTTATTTTTCTTCTATTTTCCCCTTTCATTCCTCCAGGTCAATGAAGTACAGTGCCATGGCATATCAGGCGTGATGAGAAACAGCTCTCAAATTTCTCAACTAAACTAAAAGGTAACAATTATCAAACAATCCAGATCACCAAGTGAACCGCTGGTATTTCATGAAAATGCTGGTAACTACTGGTTAACATGGAAAAGGTATTCACCAAATCATCAATTACGACAACACGGATGAAAAGGCTCGTTCAGCCTAACAAGTACTGGATCCCTAGTAGAAACTAGTCTTGTGCAATACTAAATGCTAATGACACCATACACACTAAACATACTAGCTCTGAACAGGTTAATTTTGTGTGTCAATATCCCTGCTTGAAAGGTTTATATGCAGACTACCAGGAACCAACACTAATGTCAATGATTACCGCCCCTTGGAAATTAGGGCCACTGAAATGATACCACCAAATCACCTACATGTTATCCGCAATTGAATTAAATGCAAATATTTCACTTTAAGGATTATCAGGGAACAAAATATACATGTGTCTGCAGGGCAGGTGGAGGGGCCAATCAATGTCAAGTGGGAAGTATAAAAATAAACTGTCATACAGGAAACATTTAAAAAAAAAAAAAAAAAAAAACCTCTAACAAGTGTTGTGGAATTCACCAGCATGTATGGGTTGAAGGAAGTGGAAGGAAAGTAGCAGAGTTAAAAGGTTAAAAGAAGCAGGTTTGAGTTCTTTTGGATGTTAAAATGAGAGAAGACAAGAAGGGGATTGAAGGAAAAAGGAAGTCAGTTAGATTTTCAAGTTCATCTCACTTACAGGAGGAAACCAGCTAAAAGATTTTCAAATATATATTATCATTTCAAAGATGCTTGATTCTTCTATATATTTTTGCAGGAGTTTAGCATTTGATAACTTGATAGAATATTTCACACATTCCTTGTCAGAGTATCCAACCAGAAGGCTGCTTCACTTAATAAAAACTTGGGAGATGGACCTAGAATAGGAGCCATAAAAGAAAATACATATTAAACCGATTACAGGAATCCTAGTTACAGTACCTAACTACCTCTTATCCTAAGAGGAGTCAACAGAATACCGATCAAAGAGATAAAAGAAATACGTTGTTGGATCATGTAATGTTCAGCTTGACAAGGAATTATCGACAAGATAAAATATCCAGCCAAACAGCTGCTTCACTTAACTCATAACTATGGAAATGGTCCTAGCTTGTGAATCAATAGGAACTAAACACAAAACCATGATGGCTCAGTTCCATACCAAGTTGAAGCATTTAACCCGATATCTCAAGTTACTAGGTGAAGAGGCGACAAAAGACTGACACAATTACATTTGACCAATATCAATACAATTAAAATTTAAGCATAGTAAAAACTATATGTGTATGTATCCATCAGTTTACGCATATTTATGAAAGAATAAAAAGATAAAAGTAACTAATGAAAAGGAAATAATAATAATAATAAAAAAAAAAAAAGCAGGATCATATCATACAATAGACAGAAAAGAGGGTAAAGGATGCTTACTGGAAGGAACAGCAGGATTACATAAACTCCCATCTTCTCTTTTCAGTAATACCCTCACTCTACCTACTTGCATGAAATCTCGAGGATATGCCTTATCAATCTATGATATCCAAAAACCATCATAAAACATAAAAAAACAGCAATCACAAGCTCTAACTAAAGAAAAACAAAATTGTGGATTCAAACAAACCTCAATTGCAAAAGGAAGTTTGAGATGGCTACAACAATCACCTATCTCAACACAAGTGGGATTCTCACACGCCTTTTCCACGCTAATCCGCCTCCCTTCAGCTATTGTTTTCTTTGAGTTAATGTAAACAGGATATAAGACTACCCATTTCTTTATATTTGGCACTCCTCCATCCATCATTCTATCTCTCCCTGCTACAAAAAACCACTTTCCTTAAAAATAAATCATACAATTCAAGCGAGTAGCAATGCTGATCTCAATAATAATAATAATAATAATAATAATAAAAAGCAATGATTTTATATACCCAGAAGTTAAATATCAAAACTTTAACGAACTAAACAAGAAGTTAATGAAAATTGTGAAATGGGGTTTCTAATGTTAAGGAACTGATTCATTATTTTCATTCAGATTCTACAATTGACACAAAAAATAAAAAATATCTTGACAAGGGGTGGAATTTCAATGATTGACAGCTAAAAAATAAAAATATCATGTGAATTCTAAAAGGGAAATTAGTGTTAGAAGAAAAGGAAACTGGATTTCGTAATTGCAAATGAAAGAGAAAGGAAGGGCTCACCAATTGAAACCCTGGCTTCGCGTTTTGTTGTGTGAGATCTTTGGTGCTGAGGAAAGAGGATATGAGAAAAGTTATCTCGGTTTTGGTTTCTGCAGTTTTTTCTTTTATATATTTCCTATAATTGCAGTTTGGGCCCTCAAGTCAAGAAGTTGGAGCCCGTTGTAAGAAATGGCTAAATTATATTATCCCCAAAATTTTACCAACCCTATTTCTTTTCTTTTTTCAATTGGAATATTTTTTTTCATTTATATTTAGAAATATAGTAATAGTTATTTTTTAAAATATTTTTTTATATAAAAATATATTAAAATAATATTTTTATTATTTTAAAAAAATTTATTTTTAATACTAATATATTAAAGTAATATAAAAAAATTAATTTATTTTTAAATTAACTTTAACCAACTTCTATTTAGATAGTAATGTGAATTTTTTTTTTAGTTCGGTTTAATAATGCTGTTCAGTAAACATATTTTTGATGTTTTTACTATAAAGAAAATTTATGTTGTAAACAATGCCTAAAAAAAATTATACACCTAAAAAAACTAGTATTCAATGATAAAATGAAATGATATCAACTAATGGGAGTAACCTATGTTATTTTATTTCAAACCCTTAAACACACTAATATAAACCATTGCATTTCTTGTTAAATAATTTCTTTCTATTTTTTTCAGTTCTTTATTGTTTAATATTGATTTGGATCTCACACAGCCATCATATTATAAAAGATATGGACCGGTAAATTGATTGATATTATAGTCAACAAGTCAATTCATCTATTATCACATAAAAAAATATTAAATACATAAAAAATTATATTTTATGAAATCCATCATAAATATTATTTACTTATTTATTATAAAATAAAAATGTTTAATTTCAAATGTATAAAATAATTCCTAACACGTTAACAAATAAGTCTAAATTTTATATAGATATTCTAAAATTTATTAAGAAGTGTTTAAGAATATGATAATAGTTATTTTTTAAAATATTTTTTATTTATAAATACATTAAAATAATATTTTTTAAAAAATATATATTTTTAATAAAAAAATATTTAAAAAAACAAAACATTAATTAGCTAAAGCAAAAAGCCTTAGTCTCAAATGCATGTGTGTGTATATAAAATCAGTCCCGCGGCGTCTAGAAATAGTTTGCTAGCTAAGCATATATGCTTTGTTGTATATACTAATCTACATCTTCCTCGTTGAATTTGTTTACTTGATGAAAGATCCACAAGTAGTTCAAATAAATCACTAATTAATATATTGAAACAGGAGATGATCATTTTGCTCTTTTAATTCCCTCCATCTTTATGTCCAAGCTAGCATTATTTAGTACCCAAAATGGATGCTCTTCTTCTTCTATTATCAATGGAACTTATCCTTCGCTTATTTTACTTTTTAGTGAAACTCAAAAATGAGAAATAAAAAAAAAAAAACCCATTAATTCACTCCCTCAACCGGTTGTGATAATTTAAGTTCACTAACCACTCATTTGAACAGTTATAACAACGGCTGCTGCATGTTCAAAAAAAATTTTGCTTTTTTGATTTTTATCTAAACCTAGTATCTAAAAGTTTATTAGACCTAACTAATCTAGTTGAGTCAGGTTAGCCCATTAAAAAATAAAGCTCTTTCAATGATAATATGCTTCATTTACAAGGCTCGAACTTAAAATTTTATTAAAAAAACAAATACTAAACTACTTAAACCAACCACCATTGAGGTCAACATACTATTTGCTAGTTAATAAACAAGTTTAGGTTATTGGATTATAGCGTTAGCTCGTGAATCACTGAGTCAACTTGACTCAATTATTTTAGTACGAAATATATCATTTTATTTTTTAAAAAATATATTTTTTTAATTTACCCGAATGAATTTAAATATAAATAGGTTAACCGAGTTTGATTTTATAAATAACTTTTCTAATTCAACTTAAAAACCGACCTGATTTACATTTTAAATCATAGCTTTTAACATAGTAGAGCCAGGTTTAATAAGTGTATCAAAACACACTCATAAAACTCAACTTTGTGCTCGATTATGGAGTTGAAATTGAAGAGTAGCCGGGCCAGGAAGTGGTCGTGAAAAATGAAAACATACCTAGCGAGTCCCAATCTTGCCAGCTACAGCAATGATCATTAAATTGAACCATCTCTAGCTCTTAATTCGTTGCCGTCAAGCATCTTTCTAAGTACCGACGCCTTAGCTAGCTAGCTAACAACCAAAGTTTAATTCTTCTTCAATGTTGTTTCAATTCTACAGAACTCACCAAACTTTTTCATCATTAGTTGTTCTAATCAAGATTTCATCGATCTAATTAGGAATTAATAAATTATTCTATCTTTCTTATTAATTAAACGCGTTTTAATTTCATGATCGTTATGTAAAAAAGGTAAACAAATATTATAATTCAAACATATTTTTGCATGAATTAAATTTGTATTTTTGAACACACCAATTAATTAATTATGTGAAAATTAAGATGGGAACAAGTTTTTCTTTTTCTTAAAAACAAATAAAATAAAATTCGATATGATTATGCTCATCCAATATGCACTCCCACTGGACAGCTAATTTAGAACAAATATTCCATAAACTAACAACTAATTATTGTTAGATTATGGAATATTTTGCTACCTAACGTATTAGAGACCATATATATACAATATCGTGCAAGGATTTCTGAGATTGGAATTATTTCCTGTACATATATTCTTTCAAATCTGCCCTGTATATACAATGATTCCTTCATACCTTGCCTTATATTGCAGCATACATATAATTAAATGCATGTATATACTCTTTATAATACATAGTTTTGTATTTATTAATTTTATATCTTCTCTTCCAGGCAGAAGTAACCATGCATGCAGGTGGATGAAAAGCTAGAACAACTACAAATAAATAAGTGTATATATATCTATATGTTTATTTAAGGAGTTAGGTGGCCCGTAGGATGGAATCGTAACAAAGACTTTAAGCTTCTTACCATGCCCAATCATTAGTTTGGTGCTGTCCGTAAGTGAGCTCTGCTCCATTTGTCCCACCTCCTTCTCCATGCCTAGCCATGTGCTCTCCTTCATAAACAAAAATGGAAACATTTATTTAAACCCTAACAAAAACAAATGGAAAAGGGAATCCATTACTGTGACTTTTCTGTGCTTTACAGGTTTGTCCATATTCATATTTTTCCATTTTCTAGCTAGAACGTGTCTCCTCTTCACGCCCTAACTCCTTCTGCTGCACAAATAACCCATGCACCTTCCTGCCTACCCAATGAGTGAAGTGTGTGATCTTGAATTGAATATTGAGACACCTTAACCAACAATGGACAGGGACCCTTCCTCTCTTCTTTCAACCACCATTATGCATGATAAATTGGATCATTTTGAGAGACCCCATCAACCTCAAATCAACTTATTCTCCATCTGTTTAAAACCTCTACATATTTGATCGCTTCGTGTTAAGAAATAGCTAGCTAGCCACTCTGATCTCTTTTTCTCTCCCTCTATCTTAATTTGTGTCTGATGGGGAACGCAACATCTTGTGCTCCGTCAATCATCTCAAATGGGGTAGTGAAGGTCTTGTTCTCTAATGGTGGCAACTTGCAGATCTACACAAAGCCAGTTAAAGCAGCAGAATTAATGCTAGAGAACCCTGGACAGTTTGTTTGTGATTCTACAAGCCTAAAAGTTGGTCATCGAGTTCATGGTCTATCAGCTGATGATCAGCTAGAGAGGCGACAACTCTACTTTGTTTTGCCCATGGAACTTCTCTACTCTGTGCTAACGCATGAGGAAAAGAGCTCTCTCACTTACAAGGCTACAAAAGCATTGAAGTATAACAATTTTGGCAAGATTTTTCCAGTCCTTGGTGAGTTTTGCATTTTCCCTTCAGAAGGAAAAACGATGGACGGCATGGCCACAGAACCACAGCCTATGGAGAGGTATTCCAAGCAAAGATCATGGAAGCCCGCCTTGGAAACCATTGTTGAAACTCCTAATTGTAGGCGGCCTTGATGATCAGCATGCATGGTTTTTCTTTTTCTTTCAATTTCCTTCTTTTGTTCTTTCTTATACCTTTTCTTTTCTTTTTTTTCTTTTTTGGGGAGTTTTTGGCTGACATTTAGATTATTAGCAATATGCGCCTGTTAAGTTCATTATAGTATAAGTTATCCAGCTATTATATATTCAAAAATAGAGAAGTTTGTATTAGAATTACGACATTTCCTGTTAAATTTAAATGATACTGTTGCTATACCTCAACCTCATTAATTGAACTAGATACTTTTTAAGATATGATCACTTAATTTCTGAATATAACTAAATTCCATTTAGAACTATATATGAAACAATTATAAATAGAAATATCATGTATTTCACCATTAGAAATTTTAGATTTAACAACAGAATTTTTTATCAGTATTTATACTTGCAGTCTGTCAACACAAATTTTCTCAGTGAGCTCACGGACAACAATAATCCATCATAAAAAATATCATCGGTGATTTGTGGTCTATTGATGAGTCTATCGGTAATAATTTTATTAATAGGTTTACTGACTGCAAAAACACGCTAAAAAATAAAAAATTTATCCACTTCATTCTATTATTATTTCCATAAATGAATATAACATATCACCGATAGAAAAACCATATGTCAACCCATCGGTGATTTCTTTTGTCAATTAGTATTTTTCTTGGTGAATTTGACATATAACCATCAAACAGACCATCTATTATTTCATTGTAAGTAAATAGTGACAATGATATTTGCAGTAATTATTTTTCAACTTTTTGGAATATATCAATAGAATCTTTCAATAACCTCATCAGTAATAATTTAAAAAAAATTAAAAAATCCATTACACATAAATAGAAATTAAATTAAATTAAATTAATATTATTTTGATAACTAACTAGTGGGAGAGGTCAAGTCGATATAATGCTTATGTATCATAGTGGGATGCATGAATGAATGAAATATTTGCAGATATTCATCTTGTAATTACTGATAAAAAATATATGATTTGGTACATGAGTATAATACAATAAATCATTACTCTAGATCCCGAACAAGTTCCTCTATCTGGATATATGCAGTGCGAGCAACATGCTTAGCGAATTCAACATCACGTAAGTAATATAGTTTTTTTAAAGATTAATATATATTAATAGTTGAGTTTTATGTATCTATCTTTTAATTTAATATTAATGTTTTATTAATATTAGGTTTACTTCTTGTTACGGGACAATCAAGAGACCGCATCTTAATTTTATAGTATTGATGAAGAAAGCAAAGTTTACACTGTAGTATCAAAGTGGTTAAATTTTTACTGCTCTGGACTTGAAATCCTTGGAAAGAGATTAACTCTTGATGATGTCATGACAGAGAACAAGGTTACTCAAGTACGAGCAGGAGCTGGATCCGGTCGTGTTATTGATAAGCCTGAATCATCCAATAGACAACGTAAATGTAGATAGATCAATGAGTTTTGTTTGTATATTTTAGGATTACTTGAATATTGTATTATTTTATATTCATTTTGTATGTATATATGATTTTTTTTTTTGCATTTTTGAGGGCTACTTATGATTATAGAATATGAGAATATATTGAGTTTAATTAGAATTTATTAATTATAGTTATTGTAATTTTTAACAGATTCTTTTAAGTAAAATAAAATTTTAAATATAATTTCTATACAGAAGAAATTTTATCCAGATTTTAAGATGTCACAGTTTTAAAATATAATATTATAAAAATATTTTAAATCACAATATTTTCCAAATATATTACTTCGCCAAACATTTTTATCATATATTATTTTAACATTTAATTATATTTTAGATGCTAATAGACAAATTTATCCTTTCAAAATTGCTTGCAGCCAAATGGGCCTGGGTAGAAGTGACAGAAACCGTCAGCCGTGTATCGCTGTTGAATACAATGGGGCCTGGATCAGAATACAATCATGTCATGATTGTTTGACGAACTGTCAATGTTAGTGGGTCTTTTGTCATACTTAACGGCACATTCAGAAAGGCAAGTGCTTTCCACATTGACAGCTAGCCAACTAGCCATGCCACCATGTGTTGGTAATATGAATATACTTTTTAAAAATAGATATTTAATCTATATTTTAAAAAATATATATTTTAAGTTCATATAAAACTATTTGGAAAACAATGAAAGGCGCTAAACTAATTTTAAAATAGTGGCATAAATGAATAATTATTTAAACATCATTTAAATAAATTTATTTATTTATGAAATGGATATGTGTGTCTAGCCTACATGAAATTCAAGTGCTTCTAAATCTAAAAACCTAGGCCGACGAATAAACAACAAGTTATTTGTTCTGCTTTTTAAAAACAATAATTGGCGGGTAATTGTCATTTTTTCCAGTACTAGAAGTGTTTTTTATGATTGAAAAATTAAGATAAAGGTTTTTAAACCTAAAATCCTAGACTTTAACAATTTTTTTACCCAAAAACATGAAGAAAAAAAAAACATAAGGCAAATCTTCATAACTTCATTTTTAACAATAAAACACATTCTAATGAACTTAAGAACTTAAAATCAAATTAAATAAAAAATTACAAGTGTAATCTATTTTTTGACATCATTGAAGATAAAAACTATCTCCATTAAATTTTTTTTTTGAAGATAAATTATAAATACTAAAATCAAAATTATTCCCATAAGTTTTCTTTCTCTTCAAAATCTCTCAACAACTTTTTCTTTTTTTATTTTCCATGATTGAGAGAATGAAACACATAATAAATAACAAATGAACTTTGAGATTAAAAAAAAAAAAAAAAACCCCAAAATCAGAAGGAACTTAAAAAAATAAAATAAAAGATTTAAGGAGTAGCTTTGCACACTTTTTTTTGAACAGTCAACTTGAGGAAAAAGCTATCAATTGAATTATTCAATGTCAAATATAATTTTTACTTTTTGAGTTTTATCTATGCATAAAAATTTAATTTTTTTAATACAAAATTACCATGTCATTAAATCTCTAAAACAATTATGGACACCTTGGACACACGCAGAAATGAAATATAAAGAGAAGGATAAGATCTTGAACAAAAACAAAAGAACTTTTAAAAACTAAATTGAAAGAATCTCCAGCTTGAAGATCAAAACAAACTTGGAAGGATCGAGGAGTCTCATGAGGCAATGATGCAATGCTTATGAAGAGTTAGTGGTAAATATTAATCTTCTTTTTGCCCGTTTCCGTCGGAGACAACGTTGTAAGCTTTTAATAACATTTGGTCCCATGCTAATGATAATATTATGGACAATGAAGAACAAACTAATGCCATACTTTTTAATTATTATTATTATTATTATTATGATTGTGGATGTTTAGGTTAATTTATATATATATATTGATTTATCATACAAGTTATAAAGTTAATAATTATATAAATTTTTAATGGTTATAAAAGAACTTGAATTTATAATTATTAAAAATTAAATTTAAAATCTAATCAATCCAGTGAAACCAATCTTAAAAAAATATTTTTATTTTTTATTTTTTATTCATAAGAACTATATTTTAAGGATATTTAAAAGAGTGGTGATAGTTATTTTTAAAGTATTTTTTATTTAAAAATATATTAAAATAATTTAGTTATTTATTTTTAATAATAATATATCGATTTGAAAAAAAAAATTTAAAATATAAAAACAAAAGGTTTTTTTTTTTATTGGTTCCATTGCTAAATAAAGGCAACTTGTATAAGATCCATGCACCTTGGCTGCCTCACATATCACGGAGCCATCATTACTCAGTCGGGGGAATTATGCCATTAGCAGCCCCCAACCATGTGATTCCTGTGAGAATCTGTCATACTTTTTTGTTTTTCCTTTTTTTATCATAAAGTTTATTTTTTTCTTTCTTTTTACCAAACTCAAGGTTTTTTTAAGGGAAAGCAATTTCAATTATGATCTATGATATTTAAAAAGCCCTCCTCTAAAATTTACTTTCTCTTTATACTTACTGGATCAGGTGAAATATATTGTTGAGGACGTATAAAGAATAGAAACTATAATTTAATCTAAATTTTATTTTCTCTCTATGATTTCAAACAAAATATATTGTTGAGATTGTCTGAGGAATAAATTATTATTGAATATATAAAATACACCATAAAAAATATAAGTTATGAACACAGAGAGAGAAAATGAAATTCAGGATTTTTGTAATTATTTATACCTTATGATTTCTATGCAAATGGCAAGACCATCCATTTTAATGAACAGTTATTCAATTAAATAAAATAAATTAAACCGGGATTTTTCTCCAAAGCTATGGTTTTTGTTTCTGTACAGAAATCGAATTGGACAAGGAGTTAAGTAAGTAAAATAAAACTAAGTAACATCGATGAAAAGAAGGGAAAACCAATAAACAATTTTTTAGAAGTTATGTGTTATCCAGCACCACCACTACAGATCCCAGTTAGTGAAACCGGAAACCGCCAATGAGCACCAGCTGTTGATGATGACGATGAACTACCATCATCGACAACATCGGCAGGTGGCAAGACCCTTCCATCAGCAAACAACAACCGTCCATTCACTCCTCCGTTCCTCGGGTGCTCTGCCACCATCACGCCTTCAAGTTCCAACGCGGCATCCCCGAACCTCCTTTCCACCTCCAGAAACTCCCTCAAAGAAGCCGGCTTGGCCCCACCTCCATCTCGGCACAGGCTCCACCACCTCCGTCTCCTCCGCTCCGCCACCGAAGAAGCCGCCATGTTCCTTCTCTTTTTGGTGTTCCTCCTGGGGCTTCCGCCGTTCACGACGTTGTCGGCGGCGAAGGACTCGGCGGCGGGGTGAAGGTGCTGGGTTGGTGCTCTGAAAGTGATGGCAGGGAACGTGACGCCCATTAGAGTGCCTAATGTTGTGCTTCTATCGTGGAAAAAAGAACCTGTAGACTGTATAACAACAGCACAACGAGAACAAAAACAAGAAATGGAAACACTTGAACAAGAGCAAGAAAAGCAAAGAAAATCAAGAGATGGTAAATTAAAGAAATTCAAGAAACAAGTAAATTTAAAGAAAAAAACAAGAAATGGGTCGATTGAAGAAACGAAAAACAATAGCATGAACAGTAACAATTAAAGAAAGGTTAAGCCTTGAAGACTGAGTGAGTGCATACCTCAGTGTCAAGATCGGAGGAGGATATGGAGGAGTTGGTAGGGGAAGATGGAGGTGGAAGCATATCGCTTGTTGGATCTAACATCTTTCTTGACCCTCTCTCTGAATATTATTTTTTTGGGACGTACGAGGAGAGACTAACTGCTGCAAGACAGGGGAGACTGATAGATGGGATTTAGGTTGTGTTATTTTGAAATCATTTATGAGAGGCTGATATGTATGCCACCATGAATGAGAGATCACAACTTTTTATATACTACTATTAATGTGGAGTATTTTTAAAATATTTTTATTTAAAAATTTATTAAAATAATATTTTTTTATTTTAAAATTTTTATTTTTAATAACAACATATTAAAATAATAAAAATTAATTTTAAACAAAAAAAAAAGTAATCAATTTCTAAAACATAGATTATTACACAGATTAGTTGTCATTATTATCTTTAAATATGAGTGGATGATGTTCAATTTCGTATCCAACTGACCCACCCAGTTTCTCTATGGGGTTATGTATCTTATTTGGCAACATTTATCCAATTTGGAAAGCTACCTGTAATATAATATTTTAGATATTCTTAACATTTAGCCCTTTTGAGACACTGACACCATTTTTTTTAATGGAGATATTTTCGTAGTCTATTCTGATTAATATTATGAACTTGGAAATGTGTTCTCACTTTAAGTGGACAATAACGGGAAGTAAAAGTATAGTTTTAACATCTGGTTTAATTAGACGGGTTGATTCAATATTTGATTAATTTAAAGTTGAAATTAAGACTGATTAAAAAAAATAAAAAAATAAAAATTCAATGTGACCTAGCTATTCTGCAGGTTAACTCGGCAAAACCCGATTGCAACCTGTTGACTTTTATTTTTATTTTTTTATTAAAACAACGTTGTTTTAATTTTTTTTTAAAAAAAATTACCTAAACGACCCAACCTGGTAACTCGGTTAAAACCTGAAACCCAAGCCTTAAACTAGACTGGGTCTAAAAACTATGAGTAAAACGTACGATTTTAAGTTAATTTTTAATGTAAAAAAATAATTATATTATGTACATATTTTTAGGTATTATTATGTTTTAATTGAGAAACAAAAGATATTATTTATAAAAATAAAGTAAGAAATATATTAACTGATAAATCAAAAAGGATTTGTTATTGTTAATTAAATATTGAAGTTGGAATCTAATGTATAAATAAAAGATAGATGGATATACAGGTTTTTTAAATTGATTATTCTTTTTTATTTTAAATATTTTCACTCACTTTAACTTAGCTAAATGTTGTTGATAATATTACAAATGATTTTTGTTTTCATAAAAACTCCATACAAATATAGCTAATTCATATAAAATATAAAAGGAAAAAAAAATTGATATAAATCAAACTAATTTTTTTGAAGTATCACGCAACTAGAAAATATAAAAAAATCTATCACTATTTAAAAAATAAAAAATAAAAATAATTCAATTTGTTTAAGAAATAATAGAGAGAACATACATCAATATTTTAAAAGAAACAATTAATGAATAAAAGTAAAAAGTAAAAACACAAAAAAAAAAAGGTCAAACGTTGATTGGCTACGCATAACCTTCATCAACAACCCACGCCTAACTAAGTTTTTTTTCATTTTAATTTCTCCTCCTCATCCTTGTCCGCTCCTATATTTTCTTTATCTTTTTTTTTTTTTTTTAAGGTGGGCGACAAGTTACTTGATGGTGATTGGAAAATTAGGGTACATGCCTTTGGATCTTGAAAAATCAATTTTCAACTTACTTATATCTGAAAACACCTCTAAAATATTATATAAATTTTAAAAATTATTTATCAAACCCAAAAAATCTCAAAATCACTAAAAAAAAACAAAAAATTAAATCAAATTAAATTATACAAAACCTCATCTATTTTTTTTATCATATTTAGAAAGGGGAAACAATTTTCATTGAACTCCTCTAAGGAAAAGAAACATATTTGACATATATCCTCCTTTTTGGTGGATAAAATGTTTTTCAAACTATTTTCTTTGTTATTTTTCAGCGAATTTCTTTCTCTCCACTCAAACTAGAAATTAAAAAAATAAAAATAAAAATTCTAAATCCTTAAAATTGACCATGTATTTTCTTCTTCTTTTATATTGTTGTCCTCTTTCTTTTAATTTATAGTTTTTCTACAATTTAAAAATTTATCTAATTTAATTAGGTCACAAAAGAATTAAATTTAGAAAGAAAGTATGAGGATGTAAAATATATAAAAACAAAGGAAACAAAAAAAAAGCAGAACTTCACAATTTATAGGAGCAGTGATGTCATCTTAAAAAAAACCCAGTTTTGTATAATTGATTACACGATATACAAATATAGCTCAGGCAGATTTTATCAAATTTTAGGCGGATTGATGACGAGTATTTTACAATCTTCACTACACACTCAATCTGTAGATGTCAGAATTCAGGTTGCCAGGCAATGCATTTCTAGAGTCATCAATGGGTATCAAGAGGAGAAAGGGATGAGGATTTAATTATCAAAATACACCATTCGACAAAACACTCTATTAGCTGCAGATAAAAGCAGGGATTTTATCATTTTAATACAATTTGTTAAAAGTTTTGGTTAAAAAAGCATAAATAAAAAAATAAATAAAAAAATAACATAGTTTTAACTCAACAATTATTTTAAAAATAGCGATTGTACATAACCGTTATTGAAAATAACAGTTATTTCAAAATTCATATTTCTTTCAAACTAAAATTTTATAAAAATCTAATGTTCAAGAAAGAAAAAGAGAAGATAAATTAGTAAGAAAAGAAAAAAAAATGAAAGAAAGAATCGGTCATAATGACATAGCAGGACTCTGTTTTTGACATACTCAATAACATTAAAAAAATCTTAATAAGATAATTTTAATCACGTCTTAAAAGACCACCAAACAAAATTTTAATTGGTTAGATATTTTATTCAGTGTTAATTACAACCTCGTTTAATAGTTTACGGTACTAATTGTGTTGAATACAAAGTCTCAATGTGTTCTCAGTGATCTATTTTTTCTTTTTATTTTTTTTCTTTATTTTTCTCTCATGCCACATCATCTTATCTTATCTCTTTTTCTTTATCACTTAATCTTAAATCTTATTTTTTAAACCATAATCATGTATAAAACTGATATTCAAAAACATAATTATATCAAATTGTGATATTTCCAAATATGTTTTTAACGTATATCATTTTCTTAAAAAATTTACCCAACCGGGTAATTTTTCAAAAAATATTCATAGAAGAAGAGGAGGCTGATTGGATTGTGCGCTTGATCCGGGTTGTGCACTCCTCCTTGGAAAGCAAACTTTCGTTTTTTTCAAAAAAATAATAATTCTGCATGGGCCTCCCCATCATGCAACAAGACAAATGGGATGAAGTTAACACTGGCATTTCCAGATAACAAAATCAATGTTACAGATACATCACCCACAAAAAAAAAAAAAAAAAACCGTTAAAGAGCAACCAGCCTAGAAAGCTTTCAGGTAAGACTGATGTTACCCCTCCTTTATTGGCACCTTTGTAAAAATTATAATCAATCGACTAGAAAACCAACTGAACAGCGTCTGAGCATCAGCAGTTCGAATGCAGCAGGGGGCATGAAGAACCATGCATTCCCATAATTGTTACTCCAATTAACTATTGTATGCAACAAGGATTTGAAATATTTATGATCAACATATATATATTTCTTTGTTATAAACAAAGCACTAATGTACAGCATCAAGATCAAGACCAAATTTAAAAAATTTACAAGCCAGTGATCTTGAAAAGAATCCAACCCTAGCCTGAAACTAAAAAATCACAAGAAATTCATCTACATAGCAGATAAATCACTTATGTAGTCACCCCACATATCACCTGCAATTGAATCACGCAACTGAGAACTAAATTCTAGCTGTTCTGTATCAAAAGCAATGTCCAAAGCTGGGTTCTCAACTTGCATAATTGGCTGTTCCACCTCTAATGGGGGCAATGACTCCTCCATTTGCAGTACAGTATCATGTTCGTACATTTTAAAAATCCAATCATCTGGTTTTTCCCTACGAATGTAATTGTGCAGCGCACATGCAGCTACAACCAACTTAACCTGTGTTTGTAAAGGGTATGGAGGAGCGGACAACAGTATAGGGAAACGTGCCTTTAAAGCCCCAAAAATACGATCAGTGACGTTTCTTAGTAACAAGTGCCTTTGATTGAATAGTTCTCTTGAATCTCGAGAAGGATAACCACCCACAAACTCATTTAAATGACATAAAACCCCGTTGTATGGAGCTATAAATCCTGGCATATTAGCATATTTGCTGTCCACAAGGTAGTACTTGCCTACATCAAAATTTTCAACCAGCAGCAGGAGCAAAAGGGAGCTAAATTAGTGGAAGCAACAAGATTGATTACATAAATTGGCACCAGAAATCCTCAAAGGCAGCGTATAAAAAGGAAGGTAAAAGGTTGAAAAGAAAAAAAACAATTCCTCAAAAGCTGCATAATTATGGCGCTTTGCTAGGGTGGTCAAATAAACTAATAGTGAGCTACGATGTGAAAGAAGCAAAATACCTTCAGGGACCTCAAACTTGTTCCGCCTTGTGAGTGCTGAGTTCAGAACTCGCAAATCTGATGCCGAGCCTTCCCATCCAGCTAGAACGTAATGGAACCTCAGATCAAAGGAGCATGCTACCAGAACATTTTGTGAAAGTTGTCCATTTTTATTACGGAAAGGTCCTTGCTCGTCTATACCAACCATCACTGGAATGTGTATCCTATCTACTGCTCCAACACAATCCTAGCAGCAAATAATTTTTATTTAGATGCAAGTCACACAAAAGAAAGATACTGATTAACTCAAATTACATTAGGATTACCTTAAAATATGGATAAAATCGAGGATCTTCCAAGATTTCAGGTGGAATATCAGATCCAGGAGGCTGGAAAAAATCTAATGAAATTGCCATAATAGCATTCAAAACATTGTTAAAATGGCGACTTATAGTTTCTCCTGAATACCGGAACAATTCTTGGACAGCTCGAGTGCGTAGATTATGGCCAATGATGAACAAGAATATGGCTAATTGCTCCTCAATCTTGATTCTGTTTGTATGGCGTAGCAGGCCCTTGCCTTGCAAAATATCACATAACTTGTAAAATGCCTGCTTATCCATACGAAAGTTTTCCAGACAGCGGTCACTTGGACCTCTTAGTACCTCATCTACAAATTTGGTACCATTAGCTAAACTTATACTTAGTTCTTTGGGCATACAGTTCCCAAAAACTCCGTCCTTTTCATCATCAGAGTTCTCCATGGAAAAGTCAACCTCTGCACTCAATAATATGTGCTGGTCAGACTCACCAAACAAAAAGGACAAAACACACAATTAATTACTGTAAAAATTAGGACAAAACATAGTGAAAACAAGGTTTGACACAGGGCAATAGTGGAAATAGGAAACAGTGAAACCCCAGTTTAACATAGAGAACACTTGGTTGAGAAATAATAATAAAATAACAAAGAACATGGTGTAGGTGAGGCAATCATCTTGAATTATCGATGATAAGTAAAATCGGCAAACCCAGATTGACGAGGAGAGATTCAACAGGCCTGTTTTACCAGAAATTAAATGGAATGGAATAAAAAAATCTATAACTGAATACATAAATGCCATGCTCGAATTGTACCATGCAAGTGCATTTTGCTTGTAAAACATCCTACTGTGAAGTTCCACAGTTATTTGAATAAGTAATCTTACCATGGTTGTCCCATGCAACAAGAGGCATCCTAAGCAACCATTCGTAAGAAAAGAAAATTATCTGTCTCCAAATTACAATCAATTCATTTTTCCTTTTTCTAAAAGTGATTATAATGAGGAAGTTAAGTCTTTCCAAAATCCAAAAGGTAACCTTACAGTAACCTTCTCATTCCTTAGCTCATCATGGATCAAATGGAAGCAACAACAGCCAATACAGAGATGACAAATAGAGGAATGGAGCAGACTACGTAGTTCTCACAATGCTAGAAAGGAGAACAAAAGAATTCTTCTTAACTTCGAATAAACTAATAAAAAAGGAATTGTTGTTCACATGTTTACTCACTATACTGCATTCTTTATTTTTCCCCAGTTTTTGTTTCATTGCTGACAAATACAACCAACTACAACAAAACTCAATATTTTACTATCAAGTATTCTGACATCTCATTTGAGAAAGTCAAATAACAAGATGATTCTAAAGGACTACAACTCTCAGCAAATGTAGTTGGCTCCAAAAGCAATGCTGACACTTTTTATACCTATCATGATGGAAGGAATGCATGAGGGAAGGAATGCATGGACCATAGAATGGTAGAGCTCCCATCTTCCCGTAACTATACATTAAGTAAAAACTTCTCAATGGCATAGATAGTGCTCACCTCAGATTTGTTAGCAGCTAATACAAGGAAATAATCCCAGTGTTAAAGAAGTAGAAAAATGTGGTGTTAAGCAAAAGAATTAACAAAAGGTACAATTGAACATCAGGAGACATACCACGAAACATGAGGTGGATTAATGCCAAGCAAAAGGGAAAAGAAATTATATGCTGGTGGAAGAAAAGAAAATACAATTTTAAAGAGTTATGGAAGCTTTTTAGTGAGAAAAAAAAACCTTTTATGAAAGCCAAAAATATTGAAACCGCAATTTTTATAAACAATAAACAAATGCTTCACAGTTATGTTCATTGGAAGTAGTTTAGATGTCCTTGAAGATGCAATGCTGAAGCACATGGTCTAAATACCAGCCTAGATATGGTATCCAATATAAACTATTTTACAGCAAGATGTAAATACAGCATTGTTATATGCTGTTCCAGCAGCTCAAAGCCACATTCCTATGCAACTCACTACTACAACTCAATACTAAAACTCACTACTACAACTCACTACTACAAAATGGAACGACATGCAATGCATATCTCGATTATATCGATAAAATCAATGAAGAACTAGCATTATTCATGAGATCAATATCTAGCTCACCAGCCCCTTTCATCAGCTCATTCGCATTGGTCGTAAGAACATTACGGTTGATTCTAAATCAACTTTTCCCATTGCCATTAAAGCCTCGAAAACTTTAACAATGCTTCCTAATGAAACCATTAAGGGGAAAAAAAGAAGAAGCAAACAAATCAAAATAAAATGACCCTCGTAAAATTAACTAAGATCATTGATATGGATAAAACTTATCAACACTAATTAATCGCCTGCATTATACAGTTAATCACATCAAATTCTTATTCAAACAACATAAAATTAAGAACCCAGATTTGAAAATCAATTTCGCATCTTTTCATTTGATCAGAAATTAAAACGGCCCAGAAACAGTTTACTCTTCAAACATCAATAAAACCTATGGCACACACCATACCTGGAATCGTACAGTTCAAGCCTTAAAACGACGAGTCGTGCCGTTCCGTTGGAGAATTGGTGAGGAGAGTATCTATGACTGATTGAAAGGGGGGTTTGAAAATGACTAGTAACGCACTCTCTTCTCTAGAGTTGAGTGCGAGAGCGAGGTTTTTGAAGAGTTTGAAGGGTTTGTTTTCGGCTGTTACCGGTTGCCAGAGAGAGTTTTGGGCAGTGTGCTGGTTGGGTGTGGGAAACGTGACTCAAAAGAGGGCCACGGTCTCGCTTGAAATGCTAAAAAGTATTTTTTATTTTAAAAATATTAAGATAAAATATTTTTATTTAAAAAAAATTATTTTTAACATCAATATATTAAAATTATATAAAAATATAAATAAATAATTTATTTTAAAAAAAAAATAAAATTTTTAAATACACGTATCAACAATTATTAAGTTTTTTAAAGTTTTTTATTTTAAAAACATATTAAAATAATATTTTTTAAAATTTATTTTTAATATTAATAAATTAAAATAATCTAAAAATATATATATAAAAACATAATTTAAAATAAAAAAAATTAAAAAAACACAACTTGGTTGCGCAAACATATAATGTCTTAGTTCATATTTGAAAGCGTTGTAGTTGTTGAGTTTTCTTCGTACCATAAGACAAAAACATTCGGTTATACAATTAAAATTGTGCTAGAAAGATGGACCCGCTAATAACCAAGATTTTTATTCAGTTATGTTGAAGCATCTTTCCAATGCTTTCTTTGAGATCTGATCTTGGTTGTATTTTTCACTTTCCCAACATAAAAGAGAGTTAAAAGAGAGTTATTAGTTGTTGTAAATCATCAGATCAAAATACCCTCTTCTCCTTAAATTTGTTTACTTTGTTAAAAACTAATTGTGCCTTTTTCTTCAAAACCCTCAATGATACTTTAAAGACAAATATATCCTTTTGAACTGAAATTAATTTATAAATCTTAGTAAGTACAGTAGATTAAGTTATTTGGCACTTGAGTTTTGTTTATTTATGATTTTTTTTCTTGTTTTGATTACTAAAATCATCATTTTCTTCTCTTATCTCTTTAAAATCATCATTTTCCTCTCTTATCTTTTCAAACTGAATGCAAATATCAATTATATATTTTAGTTTCTTTAACATTTGTATTTATGAGGTTTTGTTTTCCATCTTGAAATTGTAGGGTTTGTTTTTAGTAGAAATGAAAGCAACTTCAGTTCATTCTTTGTGATAAAGGAAGAAAAAAAGCATCCTGAAAATTGCATTCCCAAAATGAAAAAGGTGTTGATTAATTGGTAATTTATTTATTTTATTTTAAAAAATCCTTAACTCATAATAAGAATTTATAGATTATTTTTTTGGATATGAGTAGAGCATCAATGTTGAATTATTTGTTTTGGATATGAGTGGCATCAGAGTCAATGTCTAGCATAATATTGTTGTATAATTAGGCTGTAAGGATTATTGATTGATATTTGTATATGAAAATAATTTTTTTTTAAATTCATATTATATCTTATCAATTATTTAGGGATCCATGGCTTTGATTAGTTCAACTTTAGCTTAAATTAAAATATCCTGGCATATCATATTGTTTTTAGTGCATGCAATGTTTTATAGGCAAGTATAAAGATTTATCTTTTATTTCCATTTTCTAAGCCATTTTCATTAAATTCTTTTTTCTAGCTAGCTAACTAGTATTCAATCCTTGGGCTCCAATTATTAACTCCAACATATTTATATAAATAAGAACAAATGTTGTGACATGGTCTACACTAGGTTGGTCATTCCTATAATATATACTACTTTTAGCATACACTTCAATTATTAATTTCAGCGCACTTATGTATGTTTTCCTTAAATCTTAGCATCTACAGTTTTGGACAAAAAAAGAGATATCATTGGATTTTCTATGATGATCTGATTAAGTGAGAGCCAAATTTTGTTTAAATGTCATAATTGAATATAAAATAATGTTTGTGCTTGTGTATGTTGAACAAGGTTGGCAAATAAAGTAATGAAAGGTCATCAAAGTCAAGATAAATCATATTGGATAAAAAGAAATGTTATATACTTTTTATGCATATGTATCATAATAGTTAATAATTGTATGATACTAAACACACACTTTGATAAAAATAGATGTAATTATACGATGAATACATTCAAAGAAAGGACTTATTCTTCTTTCACCAAATCATAATTAAAGAACAAATAGAATGGTATAAAAAAAAATTGGAGAGTTTGAAAAAAAAAATAGTTGTCAAAACCAGTGTTTGATGGAAGAATGAAATTGAAACTATTGATGCAAACAATGAGTGGGGGACCTTAAAAACTCAAGTTAGTTTTAGAAACTTTATGCTCTTAACTTTTAAATGTTATTTTCAATAGCTAAGAAATCTATTATGTGTTATTAATTATATTGATTTTCTTTTATTTAGAAAATTAGATAAGCCAAAAAGTTTATGCATGCTAGTATTAAACTATCTTTTTGTGGTAAAATTGACAAAACATCCAGTAATATTATAGATATTGGAAAATTTGTTTGGACTCTATGTATAAGAGTTTTATTTGATGATGACAGTGGAGATGATGATGTGGGAATGATAATAGTGATGATGAAGAGA
Organism: Populus tomentosa; assembly: GCA_018804465.1. Taxonomy (NCBI): domain Eukaryota; kingdom Viridiplantae; phylum Streptophyta; class Magnoliopsida; order Malpighiales; family Salicaceae; genus Populus; species Populus tomentosa. The sequence goes on from CM031997.1 coordinate 3,743,915, forward strand.
ATTTAGAGAAAGAAAATGGTGATTCAGAGGAGGATGCCACTACTAATTTTGTTGATGATATTAGTAACATGGTAAGTGGTGTGAATATGGCAAATAGTAGCACCCACAATAGCGGAAGAGAAAGAAAATAGCATATTTCATAAAGGAAGATGGAAGAAAAAGACAAAAAAGGTGGTTCTGGAGTCGGAACTCAGTTAGTTGATCGTTTTGATTGACTACTAGATAATATCTCCACTAAGAGTGAATGCACATCTACCAGTAAGGAAAAGAAAGGATGTAGAATTGCTGAGGTTATGGTTGAGCTTCATTTTATAGATGAACTTGTTAAAGATAGTGACTTTCATTGATATGCTTCAAATTTCTTACTTTCAAGGAGAAATAGAGAAATGTGGTCAACAAAAAGAAACCTTATTACCAAGCTTAAATGACTACAAAATATGTATCAATAAATTTTAAATATCTTAATAATAAGAGTTATGTCTAGATCCATCACTCTTACAGATTTTATTCTCTTACTTAATATATGCCATAATGAAATTCAAAATTATTGATGTGTTTAGGTTTTTGTAATGTGAAAGTCCTTTGGCTATGTGTAATGTACTTAAACTTTTATTTTTAGAATAGTTGTGTAATGTTTGGTATTTGAATTACTTAGATTGACATTTATATCAAGACTATAACGAATTCTAATAATATTGTAGTGTATTTCCATTAACATATTCAATCCTCATCTCCATTATCTAGAATGTCAGAGTCCTTTAATCAAGTTCTTTAGCCAATCCATCGGGCTTCCTCTATTGTTTTTGTTCTTCTCTTTGGTGATTCCAATCATGATAGGTTAATAGCAATAGTGACCTATTTATCTATAAAGATGGACTAAATAGTTTTCACTGGAGCAAAATTTTATTTATGGCAAAACAAACTTAGATAACAAACAATTAAGAGCTTCAATGTATACCTTTTGTATAGATACATAAACAATGAAACAAGAATGTCAATTGATATCGGGTTATACATGTTATTTGTTTTAGCACTTGATTTGTTTATCAAATAGATTTTCTCTTCAACAATATCTTATCTTGTCAAACAAAAGCATTTTTATACATAGAGATTCTTGGTATGCTCTCCAACTGGAGCATATTAATTGAGTGCATGAAAGAAACAAGTATATGCTTGCAGTATTATGGTCTCCAATGCCATGTCAAAGTCATCCAATCACTGCAATGTCATCTTGTGAGAATATATACATGAGGACATTTATAGCCTTGCATTGGATAAACTAATTTTCTTTAATGACATAGTGTAAAACATGGAACAATGGAAAAATTTGTTTTTGATTTTTTCTTTGTCGGTAACTACCAAACTTTCAAGCCACAAATCATATCAATCCTATTCATTTTTTTATTTTGAAATAATAATAAAAATTTCCAACCAACTTTTAAGTTTATAAAATTATTCAAATATTAGCAATAAAGAAAAAAAAAACATTCAACTTTCAACCAATATCCAATTACCTTTGGTAACCAAGAGTTAACTTTCAAGTCATACCCTTGAATAATATCACAAAACTTAGCCTAATGTTAACTCTAACAGGAGCGATTGCATTATCCTCGATCTAACCTTTGAATACATACCGTAACCCATCTTTTCTAAAAAGACTCTTATGCCTAAAGTTTGTTATTGCTAATTTAAAGTCATTAAGTGTCAAATTTCATAGATGAAAAGCAATATTTAATTCCTCTTTAAATGTTAGAAGTGAGGATGCACTCTCTGCATTGCTAATCATGATAATAGAAACATTGCTGCTGAAATAAGAGGTTGATTTTCGCTCTTTTTACACACACACACACATTGAAACTAAATTCAAAGTAATGGAAATTACATGCTATTATTCATTTTTATTAAAAGTATTTGTCTCTTAATATTTATATATAACAACTTATTAACAATGTTTTTCAAAAGAACTAATTAAAAATAATTAAAATTAATGAATTTCGATGCATTGAAGAACTAGTTTTTGTCATGTTATTTTATTCACTGAAAACATTGTAATTTATCATGTCATGATATATTAATTTTTAGATTTTTTTATTTAATTTTACAGCTATTAAAATTCATTATTCTCCTCTTAACATCCCTTAATTTGTTTTTGGTTCACATAATAATAATTTTTTAATCAAACTAACAAAAAAAAATGTCTTTTCTTTCTCATTTGTTATTGTAAATATGGAAGCTAGAAGGTTTAATGTTTTATTCAAAGAAATATTTTAGGAAGATTATGATAATGTAAAGAATTATTTAATTAATTATATTAATTATGACAATGATGGTGGTAATGGTGGTGTTAATAATGGTGGGGATATGGATGATGATGAGGATTATAATGAAATGACAGTAATAGTGATGAGAATGTTGATTCATTTTGAAAGCAAGACATAAATTAAAAGTTTGAGGACTAATAATGATAAAATTATAAATTTTGGAGTCAATTTGGTAAAAATTAGAAAGATTCATAAATTTAGAGACTTAATTAAACTTTGAATTAATTTAATTAATAAAATTATGGGCTTAATTAAAAACAAAATCAAGTTCAAGGTTAATTTGGGTTAAAATTATAAGAAACTAAAGTCCAATAATCAAAGTGGACATGCCACTACTATGGGGGTTTAATTGATTTTTCAAGGGTAATTTTGAAAAAATTAAAATTGAAAAGATGATTATGGACTGAATTGATTAATTTGGAAACCAAGGATTATTTTGTAAATGGCGTTGAAATCCAGGGTTTCAAAGTAGAAAATTAAAAAAAAAGGATTTCCATGAATAAGGACCCAATTGCTAAATGGTAGAACTTCAAGGGGAAAAATTGAAAATAGCCGTTTCAGAGTAGAAAATGGCGTCGTTTCTAAAACCACTGTTGATCATCATCTTCTTCCTCATCCCAGGGAAGACCGATTAAGCAGGAAAACGCACCCAACCAGCCTGTTCCAAATCGCGGGTCACGTCTCTGCCAGCTACCCAATATCCCTCGCCAACACGATGCATTATCAACAGCCGTGCAAGTCCCCATCTTTTCCTAAAGCACGGACGAACGTGCCTCATTATCCCAGGGACGAACAGAGGGCATTCTCTGGCTTTATAAAAGCCAGAGAAAGGCCACACACGGAGAGAAGAGAGACAAAACGAGAGGCAGAACGAAAGACAAAAAAACACAGGACAGAAACAAACAAAGAATGAAGATAGAAAGAAAAACAGAGAAGGCGAACGAAAACAGAGAGAGGTTGGAAGGAGGAAAAACCAGAGAGGAAGAACAAGAACGAAGAGATAGAGAGAACCCAGGAGAACACAAAATAAACGGGAAAAAAAGATTTCTGGGCCTTCTTCCAGGACTCCAGCAAAGGAACGTTTGTTGTCCCCTAAACAACAGATCACCGAACCAACCAAAAACAAAGGAAATAGAGACAGACATAGACAGAGACAGAGAGAATAAGATAAGCGAAAAGAAACCAAGAAAATAAAAGCAAGACCAGAAGAGAAGCGTACTAAAAACATAAGCAGAGGGGAAGAAAGTCGCTTTGGCTAGCCAGTACACCTTCGCCATCGTCTTCGGCCTCGAGCACTCCAGCACCAGGTAAGCTGTGTTTTCCCTCCCCTTGCATTTTAATTACCCTGCGACTGTACCAAGCGTGCGTGAACAATTCACGCACGCTTGCAGGTGATAGCCAGTCAGAATGTCGGTTTGGGCTTTAACCATGCTGGGCTGACGGGACCAAAATACAGCTGAGATAGATCCAACCCCTCAGAAGAGAAAACAAGCTAAGACCGGGTTGGGCTTGGTATTGGGCCTTGGCCTAACCAGCCTAATTTGTTTTATATTCAATAAGCCACATTGTATCCGTATTTATTTGGGTTTGATAAATAAACAAGACTCAATTTATCTAAATACTAGATTCAAATAACGTGGCCCAGGTAACGTATATATGGTAAAGAGTTGAATTAAGGTTTAAAAATTAACTCTAATTAGATTTAATAATATTATTAAAATATTTTTAATATTTATTTTTATATTTTTTTAAAATTTAATATTCACTTATTATGCGGACAATATAATAATCTAAAATAAATTGTGAATGCATGTCTTTTAATATTACTTTTATTAGCTTTTTAATATTATATTGTTTTAATTGTTTATGTATGCTCTTTAACAAACAACAATCATAAAAAAAATTACAAGCAACTTTATTGAGGCCCACCTCCACTTTAAACGTAATGAAAGGTCGAAAATCAGATCTGATTCAAAATGAAAGTGAATAGAAAAGTTATGAAGAAATCTTCTATTTAAATGGAGATGAAAAAACAACGAAATTTAAACGTGATCCCTATGCTGAGTCATGCTGGTCCTCTTCGAAATGATGAAACTAGTATACTTGGTGTGTTTTTAGCACTACACTAGTTTCTGTGTTTACTATTCTTTTGTTTTTAAAAAAACTATAAATTATAGCTTTTTTATAACTAAGATTTCAAAAAAAATTCTTCAGTATATGTTTGTTTTTCTATTTTAAAAATATTTTTTTAAAAAAATTATTTTATTTTTATTTTTTTACTTTAAATTAATATTTTTTATTGTTTTTAAATCATTTTGATACGTTAATATCAAAAATATTATTTTGATGTATTTTCAAATAAAAAACATTTTGAAAAACAATTGCAACTATACCTAAGCGAGCACAAAATACAAAATTATAATATATATATATATATATATATATTAATGAACCAAACAATTTTAAAATTATTAATAAAACAAAACATAATTCTGTCCATAATTCACCATACTTGCTGGTTTGTGAAGTTTTTCCCAGGGCTCCTGTCTGTTTGTTTGTATGTGGATTTGTGAAGTTTCCTAAGTTGTCCTATTGAGCCAACGATTAATAAAACATGTTTCTTCTTTCCCTTTTTCTAGTGGTTGCTGGCTGACCTCAATCTTGCAGTATCTTTATCTTTACAATCGCCAAGAAGCTTCCTGCCTGTCGTGTTATCATGTGACTCACGTGATACCTTAAAATTATTTGTTTATACTTTCAATGTTTTTTTTAAAAATATTTTTTCACTTTATTAAATTAATTGTATTAAAACGGGAAGGATCCCGTTACAACTTCGTATTAAAATCCAAGTTATTAGATCTGTTGAGACTCCATGTCAAAGCTGACACAGCTACGGTGATGGCGTGTAAAATAACAAGCCAATGGCTATGATGACTTGTACAGGTGATTTACATGTTTTTAATTTGGAAATTGAAGCTCCCTCGTCACTGCCACGCCCGCTGTGTCAAGGTCTTATCTCTTCTTCTATTACAATTATTATTATAATATAGCCAAACCATGTGTGGGAAAGTGTTTCTCCGTAGATTTTTTTTTAATATTAAATTTGTCATCAATTATAATTAATTCTAATTTTTATTATAAAATATTATGGATTATTATAGTATTTTTTATATGATTTTTTTATTTTTTATTATAAGTTTTTAAAAAATTATCTTTATTGATTTTTTTTAACATTCAAATAATTGAGAATTTAGTTTTTTTTTTTATTTTTTTCTTTATAATATTATGAATTGCTATAATATTTTTCTATATGATATATATTTTTATTTTTTTATGATTTTTTTAAATTATTTTTGTCGATTTTTTTTGGAAAAAACACTGTAGTTTTATTCACAAAACACTATAGATTGCGATAGTGTTTTTCTATATAATTTTTTTTATTGAATTTTTTTTCAAATTATCTTTATCAATTTTATTTTTTTAATATTATAATTATGAGTAATTACAAAACTAAATCATGTGGGGAAATTATTATGGATTGTTATAATATTTTTCTGTATAGATTTTTTTATATAATTTTATTTAAAATTAATTTTATTAAGTTTATTTTTTATAATAATAATCTAGTTAAGAATTTACTTAGTAATTTTTTTTGTTGAATATTAATTCATTGCAACTATCCTGCACATAATTATTAAATCTAAATCGGCATGACAGGTTAATCTAAAATTCGGTTAATTTAATGGTTAGGTTAATCCAAATTAGATAAAAAACCAGAAAATAAAAAAACCTTCACAAGACATGATCAATCTAACAAGTCCATTCATGACCCGGGGGAATTAGGTGAGACCTGGCATTAGCATATATAATGCCTATATATATATATATAAACTTTACTAACAGTAAGAGGAAAAAATAATGTATTCTGCCTTAATTTCAGTCGAGTAAAAGAAGAAGCCAGCCGTTCTGAATCGGAGATCTTCTACGAGCGGCGAATTAACGAAATTTTCAAGTCAAGGTAAGAACCATGTATTCTTTTAATTTTAAATGCTGTCTAGTTCAGCTCATTTAATTCTTTCTCGTCTTTTCTGATCGCTTTGAAGCTTTAGCTCTCGATTCGCTCGCCATAACAAGCTGAGCGTCATGGTCGAACACACACACCCTTACCTTAAAGGAAGGCACGGTTAGCCGGTCAAGAGACAGGACTTTTTATTAGAAAGAGGACAATCACAGATTCGCGTTTAAGTCAGAGTCTCAGTGAACAAACACTCACTTAATCGAAAGCTAAACAATAAACTTTGACTCTGCCCAGTAGATAGGGAAACTGTGAATTAATGGAACAACTTAATTTGTTGTGCGTCTACTCATGCAAAACAATATGCCCTGAGAATCAATAATCAGACTGTAGAACCAGATTGTGTACAAGTTCCTATACTTGTCAATTTAGTTGATTATGCTGCAATGGCGACTGACGGTGATGCGGTTAACCGTGACGCTCATCTTTTTGATCTAAAAAAAGAGCATTCGGTGTAAGAGAGAAGACTATATTGACGAAGCGCAATGGCGACTGACGGTGATGCGGTTGTTGGATTCGTCGGATTGGATGATTTGAGCTTAGACATGGCCGCTTCGCTTCTTCGTGCTGGCTACAAAGTTCAAGCTTTCGAGGTCATGGTCGAACACACACACCGAATGCAAAAAGATGAACTTGATTAAACTGTCTTCAATTTTCATTGTCATTTGTGAAATCAATTTAAATTGGTTTGTTAATCTCTGAACTGAACTGAGCGGTTTGACCCGCAAGACCCGTGATCCAGTTATTTTACGGGGGGTTTTATAACTATGATCTTGCGTCGTCGTTTTCTTGAAAATATAATATTGCAAAAAAAAATACCCTTACCAGTGACGTGTATTTTTGGGAGATCAGTCACCCAAAAAAAAATAAAATAAAATGCAAGGAAATTAATCTCCATTTACTTATTAGAGACGCTCTCTTTCATACGCTGTGGCTGTTAGATAGTGCAGCACGCCTCTCCTGTAACAGAGAAGACATATAATAACAATAATAATTATTATTATATTTCATGCTCTACGCTTATTGCGATTTATTTATATTACTAGTTGTTCTCCCTCTCCTCCAATTCACTCTACTGGCATATGCAAACTTTTTGATCTAAAAAAAGATCATTCGGTGTAAGAGAGAAGACTATTTGACGAAGCGCAATGGCGACTGACGGTGATGCGGTTGTTGGATTCGTCGGATTGGATGATTTGAGCTTAGACATGGCCGCTTCGCTTCTTCGTGCTGGCTACAAAGTTCAAGCTTTCGAGGTGATCACTAGAAAAGTCTTTTCTTTTCCTTGCTTTTAAATTTTGCTTTTGAATTTTTGTTGTTTGGTTGCTGAGAACAACATGGAAGGACATTTCCATTTCGTTTTGGTTTCCTGGAAAAAAAGGGGATATGATCGAGAAAATGCGTTTTGGAGAGCCGTGTGGGAATCTCACAAAAGTTTAGGGAGAATTCAGTTTTTCTATTTTTTTGCTTTGATTTACTTGAGAAATATTTTTGTTTTACATAGAATTATGTAACCGGTATTTTAGAAAACAAATTCAAAAGAAAAAAAAGGATGCGAAGTCATTTCTAAAATTTGTAACTGCCAAGAACGAATGAAGAAAAGTAATCTTTTTGTATTTACATTGCTTGCCCTCATATTTACACTTGATATTTTGAATGAACTAATTTGGGTTATTATATTAATCAAAATATATTTTTCTTAAAAAAATAAAATAACCCAACCATACCTACCTAACAAGACAAATTTAGAAGCTATTGGACATTATAGTTGAAACTGTGTTTAGATACGTTTTGAAATTACATTTAACTTGAAAAATTATTAAATTAATATTTATATAGTTCTTGTTTTTATGAAAAAATAAAAAAATTATTTTGATATATTTAATTTTTTTTAAATCACCTTGACTCGCAAAAACACTTCACTTTCAAATCTAAAGAGTTCTTCCTACCTAATAAGAAAAATAATAGAAAGTAATTATTTTATAAGCAAATAGAATGTTAATACTAATTAGTGTAATTACAAGAAATTACAGGGATAATTGGATTGTTTGAAGTCTTGAACTCAGGTGGCCAAACCGCTTCAGGGGAGGCCAGCAGGGTCATTGCTTTCCAAGGATTCAAATCTTGCCCGCACCCCAGTGATATAAATTCAGTCCTTCTATTTTTAAATGTTTCAATTGGATCCTTTTAAATAAAAAGTTTGGTTGTTTTTCGCGTCCCTATAATTTCATTTTTCCCACAAACATGTGCTGCATTTTTTGTTCTTTTCTTTATTTTTTTTAATTGATCTCTAGAAAGAACAAAACTTGTTCACTGTAGTCTCTAAAAAAGATACTCAGCATATTTAAGCCTTTTGCCTTCTCTAGTATCCCATAGAAAAAAATTTTCGCCCTCTCCCTGGCCTACAATCAGGGATATGTCGTGGCTGGTGGGGTGGCGCATTTACCATCTGGGCTTACCCTCGCGCTCTCAAGCTTGTTATAAGTATATTTTGGTTAATGTAATTGTTCAAGTATCTGCTGGGCAAATTTCCATGCTAAAGGAGAACGTGTCTTTTTTGAATTCCTTGCAGACCTATCAAAACCAATGTATATGTTTCATCCTAAGGATACTTTTTATTTCAATCTTTCGATCAATCTCACAGGCATACTCTGGCCTTATCTTAGGTCATACCACCATCGCAAGTTGGTGACATTAATGTTTGATTAGTGGAAAGTAGGTCCAATCCACTAATTAAAAGTCGTGTTTATTTTTTTTTTGTTTCGCATGTATTGACTCTGCCAATCGTATTTTTGTCCTTTACAATCATTTTTGCAACTCAATGTATAAATTTAACTAATTTTTAATAGGTTATTTGATTGGCAAATTAGTTATTGTTTAATTGGAATTTTCTTGTTCTGCAGATAGATGAAACTTTGGTTGATAAATTTTTGAATCTAGGGGGAACGAGAAGTGCCAGCCTTATTGAGGCTGGGAAAGGTAAACAATGCTCGGATATGTGTCTACGTTTTACTGAAATGTTTTCAATAGCTACGCTATTTGGGGTGGGGTGCCACTTCTTTAAATGGCGCCATGTTTTGTTGGTGGGATGCATAACATGATAATGCATGGAATGTGTGTGATACATAATATTTATATTCCACGCAAAATTTCATTTTTAATTGGGTTTCCAGAACTCAGAGGAATGTGTATAGAACATGTTGTTTATATTCCATGTAACGTTTCTTTTTAAAGGTGCCACTAGAACTCAAAGTCATGGGTTTTGAAATTTTGGGAGTAATAGCTGTGGAATTGGTGTAGGCATGAGCGGAAAAATTTTATGAAGCTTATGAGTAATGAATGATATCTTATTAATTATTTTCTAGATTAATTTTGAAAAATAAATAAATAAAAAAAATAAAAAAAATACTAGATGGAGATATTCTTATTAGGATCATGGATTCTATTTCCTCTTTCTTCTGTCTATCTCTTCTTTTTAAAGTGCCACCATAAATTTTTTTGGCACTAGTGGAAGTGTGTTTGAATTGGGACCCATTGGACTTGGTCCATAGACAGAACAGTTGTTTTCCTGTCAACAGGCAATCAAGATTTAGATGTTATGTTGGTTTACCATCAGATGGTGGAATCCCTTGCCTTTACTCCTTTTGTAACTCAATTCGCATCCAACTATCTGAGAAGCAAAATATTCCTGTGGTTGTATTGATTTTATCCCTGGTGCTCTATGCAATCAAATAGAGTGTAGGCCTTTGGTGTCCAACAGAAAGAACTGAAGAAACGGCTTGGTAGACTGGACTAAATAGGCTTTAAGGGACCTTTCTCCAGGTATAATAAATGTGGTACCTAGTTGTGAAGGATTAGCAAAAAATTGGAAAAATGTAAAAACGCGTGTTGAGGTTTGTCAGGCATTCAAGCATAAACTCATACCAAAGTCTTACAATAGGAAGTGCATGTCTTCAGCTGCCGCCTGTAGCACAGAAGTGAAATCCATTCCTAGCTTCCCTTTAGCTGCCATTTAGACTTTGCTTCTTTGCGATCGGATGTTTTCGTGATACCAATGATGGCATGTGCTTTCCTTAGGTTATACTTGTACTCCATGGGATGATAACTCTCTAAGGATACCTGGTATAGCCTGATATCATAGAAACTGATTGATGCTTACCTACTCTCTTCCCGCTTCTTACTTTTGTGTGAGGGGATCCTTGAAAGTATAAACAACTGCCTATTGAATTCATGCTCTGAACTTAAAAACTTTCACATTTAATTTCACTTTTGAAGTGTCATGATTGTGTTTTAATTTGATGTCTTGTAGTTTTATACATCCTTCTTTTCCCAAAAATTGTCCTGTAGTATTCTGATTTTGATAGATGCATGGAAACTTTATGTTATAAAACACTGTTTAAGTCAAATTTCTACATCTTCATCATTGCTACTGTTGATCCACAAAAGTGGAGCGTGAGCTAAGCGATGATTAATGTGGTGTTGGGGTTCATTCTTACTGATGTCTCGTGTCCTGTGAAATTGTGCCTTAACTCTGTTTTTTTTTTCTTTTGGCATACAGAAGTTGCAGCTTTGATTGTTCTAATATCTCACGTGGATCAAATCAATGATGTATTTTTTGGCCAACAGGGTGTTTTGAAAGGTCTTTATGGAACTTATCAATTATACCTCAAGTTATCATTACTTTGTAGATATTCAGGATTCTTAACTCATTGGTATGCAGGATTGCAGAAAGGGGCACTCATCATCCTACGTTCAACTATTCTGCCATCATACATCCAGAATCTAGAGAGACGTCTCGGAGGTCATGTATATTGTGAATTTATAATGTTGTCCTTTCAATTTAGTGGCACATTCTCCGGAAAGTATTTCTATCAGTAATCTGGTGTAAATCTTAACTTCATTGCTTAGATTACTTCTCCATGGCAAGGCAATGGAGGATACATTACCGCCCTTTTTCTTTTCTCCTCCCTCTTTTCTTACCTTTTTATTTTTGCCTGTGGAATTTATGTGCATGGCTAAGTTCTCTCAATATTAGTGACTTGTAACTTAATTTAGGATTATCCTCTTCATTTTCTGTTAGTGATGCATGCATAACACTTGATCTGCCATTAGGAAGCCTCATTGATAATCACAAAACATATTATCCCGTTTTGGATTTCAAAGTATAAGGGAACAAGGTATTCATAATAGGTAAAAATATCATATTTCTTAAATCAACTCGTTAAATCTCAAACAGCCAACCATTAACATCAAATGTTAATTATGTATTTCTTCCCTGAGACGTTTTTTCTGTCTGTTATTGCACTCAAATGAGTGATATAAATATTAAGATTGGTGGCCAGGACTAGGCAAAATCGGTTGGATAAGTTATGGCGTGCATGGTTATTTTGCATTCATATGTAAAGGGAACATATGCATAAAAAAAAATAAAATACGGACATGGGACTGTGCATGTTCTTTTGCTCGTCCAACCTTTGTTGTAAAGCTACTTGGCCGCAATCACAAATTGACTCATCTACTTGAAATTTTACTGAAAACTATTATCAATTGAGCATTCTTCTTTCTTTTTGGCAATCATTCATGATCCTGTCAGTTGCTCTCTTTAGGAAATAACAACCCCCATGCATTGGTACTGAAATCAGTTTATTCTATTGATCTCACAGATGAAGATTCGATGGCTCATCTAATAGAAGCATATGTCTCCAGGGGATTTTCTGAAGTCTTAAAGGGAAGAACCATGGTAAAACTGTTTTTTACACTAACAACTGTGCCTTCTCTATCTGCTTATTATTTGTTGTAGCAGTCCAATTTCACATTGTTATCAGATAATTTGAATAGTGGAGAATGCTGATTACTTTGATTTACCTAGATTACATCCTCAGGAAGTTCTGAAGCTAATGCGAAGGCGCAGCCTATTCTTTCTGGTAAAAATATTTTATAATCTACAATCATTCTATAGGAGCATGTAGGCAATAGAATTGGTGAGGCAATTTGCCTATATATTCTCTTATACAAATTATCATTATCTTTTACAGCAATGTCCGAAAAGCTTTTCACCTACGAAGGTGAAGTAGGCACTGGAAGGTGTGATTTCTTCTTGGTCTTGTTAATCTTCCCATAATGTATTATAAACACTGTGCTCTTGCTTTCATGTTTTAACTTGATTATTCTAGAAATAATGCAAGTATTAGAAAAAGGCAAAATGACATGGTAATTTAGACAAGTGACAAAGTGCTTCTTGGATTTGATTTCAGAATATAGGGCTACTCAAATAATGATATGGCATTTTTATTTTCTAGAATTTGATATTTAGTTCTGTTCTCCTTTGCTTCACAGTAAAATTAAAATGGTGAATGAGCTGCTTGAGGGCATTCATCTTGTTGCTGCACTGGAGGCGATTTCTCTTTGCACTCAAGCTGGAATTCATCCATGGATAGTCTATGATATTATTTCCAATGCTGCTGGAAACTCATGGTGAGTGTTTGTGACTAGATAGTTCCTTTCTTTTTATTTATAAAAGAAGAAAGTTTTATTGGATAAAACTGCTTCGAGAAGCAGTTTGAAGATTCTAGCATTCTGCTGTAACCAAATACTCCAAATCGCAGCAAGTACAAGATTCAAAAGTTTTTACAATCCTATTCTTTCCCCATTCCAGTTTCCACCATGCATAGAAAAGAGTGAAAAGCTTAGTTTTACAAACATAAAAAATTAAAATGTCAACTAGCTCCATCAATTTCTCTGTTAATCAGCCTGCCTGCTCCACCAGGCGAGCGTGCTTGCACACAAAAAAAGAGCAAATAAACATACAAGGATTTCTATGTGATTCGGTGATTGATAGAAATAAGTGTACCTGTTGATATTTGAGATATATAGTTAACATGCAGGCTAGCAATTTTTTTCTATTTTTATTTCCCTAACCAGTAAAACACACTTGCATGGATGTGGCAATTATGCATTTCCTGGAACGTATACAACATGACTAGGACAAAGTTACATGTTTGGGGCACGAATGCAGATCTCATCTGATAAACAGCTTTGAGTCATACTGTCTGTTTCCTCAGAGTCACAGTGATTTGACACTCTTTGTAGCCAACTGTGTTATTCACAAAACATCACATGGTAAATCTCTCATTTCTAACTCGGGATAATTACCAAGATTAAGAATCCATTAGGTGGTGGTATTGGTTTTGTCTCCCATCACTTTTCCACGGTTTTTCACAGCTCATATTCAGGCCATGCTCTTCGATATTTTGCGCTGTGTGCTTTGCTACCTTTATAATGATGTCCTTGTTTGCTCTCTCCACTCTGTTTTTTCCATTATTTGTTGGCGATGGGGTGATTCTTTTGTCACTGCAGGATTTTCAAAAATCATATTCCCCAGTTTTTGAGAGGTGATACCAAGGTGCATTCCTACAGGACCGTGGTCCAAAATTTGGTAAGGGACGCTGTTATTATACATCTTTAAGTTTGGTTGCATTTGGAATAATGTGTAAAAGTGTGTTTCTTCCAGCTATGGGCTGAATTGTTTAGTTTATTGGGTTCATCTCGTGTAGGTATAATTAGTTAGTTTTGACTTTCGAATGCTGAATTTCTATTAAATCGAAGGTTGAAACTTGGTTCCTTTGCTGATGGATCACATGCTAGACAAGTTAACTCACACATCCTGATTTATTCATATAGTTCTTTGTAAAACTGTTTATAGATGCTAACAATCTAATACAACAAACTGAGGCAGGATGAGAATAACATAAATAAAATGAGATAGTGTTTAACTTATATTTAACAAGTCTGCTACAGGGAGCTGTTTATTGTTGTATGCAATCATGTAAAGTATGTCAAGGCAGGGAAAAACAAACAAACAGGAGAAGCACCTGTTGGCTGAGCAGTATAGCAGATTGGTAGTGATAATGTGAGAAGATTTAGTAAATAAAGTTGTTTTCACAAATTAAGCCGCTATGGAGTTAGAGATGATGAAGAATTTGTTTGTTGAAAATAAAATTCACACTGACCTAGAGTTTATAGTTGGGGCCAGAGAGATGTGATTGCTTGGGAAGATGTTGTTGTTGGGGTACAGGCTCCTACTATTTTTGGACTGCCAGGAAACTTGAATTTTGGTGGAATAGTAGTGGGGGTCTGGGCATTTGAAACTAGCACCTGTAAAAGTTTTCCATGTGAATTTTGAAATATACCATCAGATATTTTTGGATCTTTTCTAAAACCGTTTGAGCATGTATGGATAGATTAGAGAATCCTGGGGAAGTTGTAATTCTAACAACTCAACTAGTTATTTTCAGCTAACTTTAAGTTCCAGATATTTAAATATTTGATAACATATCTATCATCATTCTATCATTTTTCAATGACCTGAATTAATTTAATAGAAGTGCTAGTGACAGTCACTTTTATTGAGACTGCCTTATCTCAGTCAATTGTGTGGTACATGGAAGGTAAGTTCCATATGTTGATGCACCATGTAAAAATGCAAACTTAGCACTCCTCTTGACTAAATGACTCAAGTTTTTGATGAGTACCTTAACCTTTTATTTGCATTTACCAGATGATACTTGAGACTGATGGAATTTTCAAATTTTAGGGTATTGTTTTGGATACAGCCAAATCGCTTATATTTCCTCTTCCACTTTTGTCTGTTGCTCATCAACAACTTATTCTTGGTAAACTCACAATTTGATATACTCATTGCTTAATTTCTCTAATCAACTAGTTTCCTTCTCAAAAATCTCCCTCCTATCAGGATCTTCATATGGTCAGGGTGATGATAGTGATGTCTCATTTGTCAAGGTTATTCCCCTGTACTTGTGTTATAGAATTTCATTTGCAGGTCATTATGACTTGCTTTTAGGCTATTATTATTGAAAATAAATGGCATGACAGATGCCTTGTTATCTTGTGCAATCTTTTTCCAGGTCTGGGGAAAGTTGCTTGGAGCAAATATTCAAGATGCAGCCAGTGCAGAACTCTACGAACCTGAGCAACTGGCAAGACAAATTGTTGCCAAATCTGTTGTCGTAAAGAGAATTGGTTTCATTGGTCTTGGAGCAATGGGATTTGGCATGGCAACTCACCTGCTGAAATCAAATTTCTGTGTTGTTGGTTATGATGTAAATCCTTACCTTTTTTTTTTCCATCATATTTTGATTGAAAGAGTCAGTTCCTGCTTGGAGCTGGATAAGGATTGATTGCTGCCATTCCTGGCCTGAGTATCTTTCATGCAGTACACATTAGAATGGAACTTTGATAACTATGCATCACATATCCTGGTGAAATTCGTTTAACAATTGGAAAATTGAATTGAAATGACCCTGGAATTCTTATCTTACCATCTACTATCTAATAGTTTATGCTGATTGTCAATGGAAGTAGAATTATTAATTTTTTTAATCCTTCCTGTTATTTAATTAAAAAAACAAACAGTTATAACCTTTTTGAGTAACAAAATGTTAAATATTTTCAGTTTTTGAATGTATGCATATAACTTCTCTTTGTGTACTTGCCTGCTTGTGAATTTGTTTATGCTTTGCATGTATATATATTTTGCTTGGGGTGCTTCTATAAGACTTTTTCTGGGGGCTTGTCTAATTCATACATATTTTGTAGATTGATATTAATGTGTTTGAATTACAAATGCAAATTTATATGGTTGCATCTTTTCTTGGGTGGCAGGTGTATAAACCAACTCTCACTCGATTTGCAAATGCTGGTGGTTTGATTGGCAACTCTCCAGCAGAAACATCTAAAGGTTATTTTGAGCCACAAGTATAAGTTTGATTTGCCTTTTCAAATATTCTATACGACATTTATAGTCCTTTTATGGAGCTAAAATGATTGGTTTCTTTAACATTTCTTGTTCAGATGTTGATGTACTAGTAGTTATGGTCACAAACGAAACTCAAGCGGAGAGTGTTTTGTATGGAGATCTAGGAGCAGTTGCAGGTACCTTTCTAAAGCAAAATGTGTACATTGAGGTGAAGATGCTAACTTTATTTTTGTTTTTTTTTATAGCCTTACCATCAGGAGCATCTATCATCCTATCTTCTACAGTATCCCCTGCATTTGTGAGCCAACTGGAGCGACGCCTACAAGGTATGTCCTATATAAAAGTATAAACATTTATACTTTCAGCTATGCAAACTCCCAATGTGAAGATCTATTGTGTTCTTATTCAAATACATAGTTGTTTGTGTGTGTATATATATTCAACTTACAAAAACTGTAGGTTCTAGCATCATTTTTAGTTTTGTAAAAACGACAATTCTCCAATATTAAATCTGTTCTATTATAATTCAAGAATGCTTAAAAATGACAATAAAAAATTTATGTATCAGTAGGCAATTAAATCCATTAACCAGTTATTGCGAGGAGGAATTTGGAAGCAGTCCTTCCCCTTCAACATTTTTTCACGAAGTAGTTACACTGAATATATCGAAAAACATTTCCCTTTTCTTCTTGACACCAGTCATTCCTGCACTACAAATCCATACCAAAGCACTATTAAAGCATGTAGAAATTATTCTTTCCTCTCTTTAGCCCAAATAATGGGTTTCAGAGAGCCTGACCCAAACAACAACTAGAATCATGAATGGATTCTGGTTGTTTCCTTGCTCGACCTTTCCTGGTATGGCGTGAACTAAAGAATTGTTCATTCAACTAATGTGTTGTTAGCTAATCTGTTACTATAAATACATAGGAAAGACTTAAAGATATTGAAAACTAATATTCATAGATCTTGGGAATGCAAATAGATATTATAAAAGGAAAATGCATAGTTTAATTTTCATTCTTGCACATCTAAGATCTTGGAGTTGAATAATGCCATTTCTTTTTAATGATGTAAAAGCACGACGTGATTGTTCAACATTGTCTTCTTAGAAAGTTAAAACTTGAATTTGGCATTAAGCTAGAATGATGATGGAGAATTGATGTGTGGAAAAAAGCATAAGAAAATGTAACAGAAAATGAGCTAGCTGAGTTTACACATGGATGAAGATTACAAGTCCATTCACTTTTACCTTTTTTTATTTTACTTATTGTTTTTTATTTTAAATTTGTTTTACTTTCTTTGCATCTTCTCTTGTTTGTAGGGGGCTTTTTTTCTCTCTCTGTATTTGTCATGTGTAGAGTTTTTGGTCCTGTTTTTTAATGAGTTTGCTTGTCTTGATTCACAACAGCAAACCGTGGTTATTTTTGGTTTAAATATTGTGTGCAATTTCTTTATATGCATGCAATGAAATAGCAGTGGCATTCACAACAGAAAACCGTGGTTATTTTTGGTTTAAATATTGTGTGCAATTTCTTTATATGCATGCAATGAAATAGCAGTGCCACTTCTAATTGAAGGAACAACTTATGGTTTAAGCTTGTTTGGGATGCTCGATTTTGTTTTTTGTGACTATCACCCCTATCATGCCATGTTTCTATGCTTCATTTTTCCCAATATTTTCTTACTCAAAAAAGGCAAATATCGTAGGTGAAGGCAAGGGCTTGAAATTGGTGGATGCTCCTGTTTCTGGTGGTGTCAAGAGGGCCTCAGAAGGAACACTTACGGTCTAACAAAAAATTCTAAATTGGTTCATTTTGAAAGCAGCTATGTATATTTTGATAACTGTTTCTCAAAGTAATTTTATATTGCTGTCAGATAATGACTTCTGGTACTGATGAAGCTCTTACATGTACTGGCTCAGTTCTCTCAGGTAATTATCTCATTAAATATTCTTAATTTTGAATAGAGGAGTTTTTGAGATCTAGATTACAACTTACCCATGATTGTTAATTATGAGCAGCATTAAGTGAGAAGCTTTATGTGATTAGAGGAGGTTGTGGGGCTGGAAGGTATTTCAGCATTAATTTTTCTCTCACCATGCATTATATCATCATTTTGTAGGTTCATTGATCAATTGAATTATGCGTTAGTGTACAGACATGCAAAAATTGTCTTATCATGCACTGTCATAGAATTTTCCAGGGAACTGAATTATTACTCTCTGTTCTTTTCAATTATTGCCTTTAGTGGTGTAAAGATGATTAATCAGTTGCTCGCTGGAGTTCATATAGCATCAGGGGCTGAGGCAATGGCGCTTGGAGCTCGATTAGGTCTCAATACAAGGATGCTGTTTGATTTCGTCAAGAACAGTGGAGGAACATCCTGGTTTGTTTCATGGAAAATGCACTGCTTTAGTTTGTTTTCTTTTACTGAGCTGAATTTGATAATTTTTGTTATTGTCTTAGCCTTTAATACTAATTTTATTTGAAATTAACATGTGATTTTTACCCATTTAAGCGATTATTTAAAAAAGGATGGTTCTTGCATCCCTTTTCACTAGGATTCAGCTACTTCAATTCTTAAGTTCATAGATTAATCCCGGGAAAAAAAATTGTATCCATTTGCAGGATGTTTGAGAATCGTGTTCCGCACATGTTGGACAACGATTATACACCGTATTCTGCACTCGATATCTTTGTGAAGGATCTGGTCTGACTGACATTTATCCTGCATTATGTTTGAAAGATGCAATTATTTTGATTCCTGGTTGATAGCTTTTTAAAACTGCTCTAAAATCATCTACAGGGAATTGTTTGCCGTGAATCGTCATCCCTTAAAGTTCCACTTCATATTGCAACTGTTGCACACCAACTATTCCTGGCAGGTGTTGTGATCTTCTGATTTCCAGTTGTTATGTTTTCCCTTGTCCTTCTTTTGATATTTGATCTATAATACAATAATTTTTAATTTTAAAAGTTTTAGCTAGCTGAATATAAGATTTATCTTATGTTTATGGTGAGATATGTGAGAATGATGTGTTTCAAGGTAAGTTGGATTTAAGAAGAAATTCTTAGTTTTTTCTGTTCCGTTTCACAAGAGATGACAATGCAGGATGGAGAATTGGGACCTGCTTTGCTTTTTCTTATTAGGATCAATCATCCACAGGGAGGTAGGGATTGACTGGATAGTCAAGAAAAGGACAGAAAATGTATGAATTATTACCAGTAGTAGTGTCTTCTTTGGCATAGAAAAGAGCTACTTGCACAGAAGGTCCGAAAGGCAGGACAGGAGATTGAGGCTTGTCATTATTGTTGATTGCTCTATAGTGTGTAGAATGGAGCAAAGGGATTTTTTTCACTGACCTCATGTTGTTGGAGAAAGGTTATCTAAGCTGTCAAAACCTGGACAATCTAGAAGGAGAATGAAGCATTTGAATAATGGCCCCCGATTCAACCTATATATAAGTGGGAACTGAGCTGAAAGTCAAGCAACATTTAGCTTATTAACTAGAACTTTCAATAGCTTTAGACTTTGAAAGAGACAAAATGGTGACAAAAGACTTCAAATTATTTTTTTCTGTCAAATTTCAAAGATAAGGAAATGAAAACAATTAGACTGGATGCTTGGACATGCAGGTTGTAGCAAAAATTTTTCTGCAGGATATGTGATGGAAAACTGGCAGCATATGCCTTTAATAATCATCTATGTTTTGAAAATGTTTCTCATGCTAGTGCATATACGGATTCTCCCTTACACTTACTTTAGTTACCTTTGCTTATACATACTAGTTGAATTTCATGAATGAGCAGGCTCTATATGTGTACTAGTTGAATTTCAACTTTAATAATAATCTATGTTTTGAAAATGTTTCTCATGATAGTGCATATACGCATTCTCCTTTACACTCACTTTAGTTACCTATGCTTATATGTCCTAGTTGAATTTCATTGTTGAGCAGGTTCTGCTGCTGGCTGGGGTCGGCAAGATGATGCAGGTGTGGTGAAGGTATAGCGATTACTTTTGAAATGTAAAACATTTGGAAGTTATTATATATGAATGAAGTCAGATGGTCACAGGTTTAACTGCAATTTTTTCTTGTATCAGGTTTATGAGACCCTCACAGGTGTTAAAGTTGAAGGAACACTTCCTGTACTTAAGAAAGAAGTTGTCCTGCAGTCTCTTCCACCTGAGTGGCCCCTGGACCCCATTGATGATATTCATAGACTGAACCAGAGCAATTCAAAAACGTTGGTGGTTCTAGATGATGATCCAACTGGAACTCAAACTGTTCATGATATTGAAGTATTAACAGAATGGTGATTTCTTGCCTCTATAATGTATAATTGTTTTGCAAACCTGACCATCAGACTAAAATATAAAAAATTTCAATATAAATATATGTTTTCATTTCTTTCTGAAGTTTAGTTGTTTCATCCCTTTGTCTTAAATTCAGTTCTTTCTTCTGTCAATTCCATTATGCAGATAGAAAGCCTTGATACTCTATATCTGTAAAAAAAACAGGCCCTTTTGAAGGTGCCTTTGCAAATTTTAAATAACCGTGCCTGTTCTCTTTGCAGGAGTGTTGAGTCACTAGTTGAGCAATTTAGGAAAAAGCCTGAATGCTTTTTTATCTTGACCAACTCCAGGTCATTGAGTTCTGAAAAGGTAAACAACTTTCTTCACATCTGATGTTATTTCTATTCATAAAGCATGTATCTTATTACAAAAGAAAAGAAAAGCAAGTACTTATTCATCTTACAATATCTACTCAAAGGAAAACAATTTACTTGTTTGAGACTTGTATTTCTGATTACCCAATTAACTGTTTACAGGCGAGTGCATTGATTAAAGATATCTGTGGAAACCTAAGCATAGCCGCTAAGTCAATTGAGAATATTGATTATACAGTAGTTTTGAGAGGCGATTCAACACTACGTGGTCATTTTCCAGAGGCAAGGATGAAGGCCCTTGAGTGTCGTATTATCATATTGTCAACACCTTCATAGCTTACCTTATAAAACCACATTATGATGTACTTGATTTATTTAGGAAGCAGATGCAGCTGTTTCACTACTTGGTGAGATGGACGCATGGATCATTTGCCCATTTTTTCTTCAAGGAGGCCGTTATACAATCAAAGATATACACTATGTTGCAGATTCTGATTGGTACTGGGCTCCTCTTGTTAGATCATAGTGATTCTTCATTGGCATTTTGCATAAGAAAACCCCTTTGTTTGCAGGCTTGTCCCTGCAGGGGACACAGAGTTCGCTAGAGATGCTTCTTTTGGCTACAAATCTTCAAACCTCCGTGAGGTCTATCTTGTTCATCCCTGTCTTGTACTTGAAAGGATGTTAGATATGGTACTGAATTTGTGACTGTCTGGATTTTCAGTGGGTTGAGGAGAAAACTAGAGGCCGTATTCCTGCTAGCAGTGTTTCATCTATATCTATCAATCTTTTGAGAAAAGGCGGGCCAGATGCTGTTTGTGATACTCTTTGCAACTTGCAGAAGGTATAGATAATCAGCACTTGGTGCATGTCTGAGTGATGTATCCATGCATTAATTAGATGGGAAATAGTTTTGCCATGCCTTTGTGATTAAAACAAGTCATGGTTTATTGAAGTATTGTTTATTGATGGTTTACTTTTTATGAACTGAAATAGGGTTCAACTTGCATAGTGAATGCAGCAAGTGATCGAGACATGGCTGTATTTTCAGCTGGAATGATTCAGGCAAATTTCTTGCTATTATATGTTTTAAATATTCTTTGTTGTGCCTAGCTAAAATCTTGTGAAGCTTTTACATGCTTTTGCGTATTGAGCAGGCAGAATTAAGGGGGAAATCCTTTTTATGCCGCACTGCTGCTAGTTTTGTTTCTACCCGAATTGGAATTATTCCAAAAGCTCCAATACTGCCAAAGGATCTAGGAATAAACAAAGAAAGAAAGGGCGGGCTTATAGTTGTGGGATCGTATGTTCCCAAAACAACAAAACAGGTTGAAAAATGGGGGACTTTTGTTTTCTTTTTATTTTATGCCCACGGGGCTGTGATTTTCTACAGTGTTAACATTCATGTTTTTCATTAACTCACAGGTTGAAGAACTTAAATTACAATGTGGCCAGTTTTTAAAGAAACTAGAGGTAATACAGATGCATGTGTTTTTGTATTTTCTCAATCATGGTGTTAGTTTTGATTCTCTTCTTTAAGGAATATGAGATATTATCTATCAGCAACTGGACATCCATAAGTTTTCATTTGTTCATGTACATGTACTCAAATAAAACTGCCAATGCAAGGGACTGTTAATTATTTTTTCTTTTGTTATGAATAGGTTTCTGTTGATAAACTTGCCATGAAGTCATTAAAAGAGAGGGAGGAGGAAATCAATAGAGTGGCTGAGATGGCAAATTTGTTCCTTGGGGCTTGTAAAGACACTTTAATCATGACCAGTCGAGAACTCATTACTGGAAAAAGTCAGTGATCTTTTCTTTTCTCTCTTGTTGTTTGTGCATATACATCTCATGGTGGTCCATAAAACTGTAAATAATCCAGACCCTTTTCATGCTGGGAATGTATCACCTGAACAACGCAATTTTTACGAGCAAAATCTAGTAAGATCATACATTCTCAATACAAATAGAGCTCAGTTTTTTTTTTTTTTTTTTTTGAAGAATCTGATATTCTAAAGATATAGATAAAAATATACAATTCAATGTTTAACAATGACCCAAATAGATGTTCTTATACGTACCATGAACCGAATTAACATGCCTACTAAGCCCACCCCCCTACACACCCTGATCCCGAATCTTGTACAACAGCCTGAACGTTCCTTATTTGTGGTAAATATGAGATCAACTATTGATTGTCTTCATTTTTTTTCCCTTATTTTTGGATAAGGGTTTTCACTATTGAAAATAGGTGCAAAGATAGTAACAAATGTTCTTGAAAGAAAAGAAAAAATTTCAACTCTGTCAGTTATTCTTGATATACAAATTAAGAAGGCCTTTTATTATTATCTACTTTCTTAAATTGCCAGCTGCTTCTGAGAGCTTGGAAATCAACTTTAAGGTGAGCTCTGCTTTGGTGGAAATTGTGAGGCGGATATCAACAAGACCACGATACATTCTTGCAAAGGTATTTCAATTTGTATAAACAAAAAAAGTTCTATTTCTTGCAGTCAAGTTTTCCTTTTCTATTGTGCTAATAGGCTTTTTAACTGAAAGGTTCTGAGCCTTTCCTGCCCTAGTTTTAACCATACGGATTTGGGATCATTAAGTACAACCCAGAATCTTGCCAGAAATCTTATTTATATTTCATTCCAAAAGTTGAATTTTGATTGGAGAGTTCTGCTAGAGACTACTTTTATCTACCTAGGTGGATTTTGCCTTTCAGCTTCCTTGAGTTCTGCTTTCCTTCTTTGTAGCAGTAAGAGTGCTGATAATTAGATTTAATTTTAGATATCTGATACTTTCAGCATTACCTCTCTGTCATTTAACTTGAAATTGCAATAGACATGTCTATTTTGTCTAATAATAAGTTATATCTCTCTTTCTCTCCAAATTTTCTCTAAAGCCATGAAATTATAATAATAGTAAGTCCACTTTATTTTGGTAATAAGCAAGTCCACTTTTGTTTTTCACTTGCTTACCCTTCAGCATTGTTTTCATAATCCATACAGTGACTGATCTCAGAACTTTTAACTAATACAATGTAACCATTTAAGTAAATTAACCTTCAAAGGCACATTTCCACTTGGCCAGTATACCTTCTCCTTTAGCTGAGATATGATTCTGGATGCAAGTGGGATTTGACCCCAAGCCCCAGGTCCAATGCTAAGAGACTTTTTACCAGCTTACCCACTAATTTAGATGATTCTAATATGTCTTGTTCTAGGGTGGAATCACGTCATCCGACCTAGCTACAAAAGCTCTAGAAGCAAAATGTGCCAAAGTAGTTGGACAAGCCCTAGCTGGCATTCCATTGTGGCAGCTTGGTCCAGAAAGTAGGCATCCAGGAGTTCCATACATTGTTTTCCCAGGTAAAAAAAAATTGTAATTTTATGTAGCTGCTATCTTTCCATAAAATAAAAATTGAACTCTTAATTATTTTTTTCTTTTGCAGGTAATGTTGGTGACAGTAAAGCACTAGCTGATGTTGTGAAATCTTGGGCGCTTCCTTCCCGACTTTCATCAACAAAAGAACTTCTTCTTGTAAGGACTGCAAATTTATTGTTTAAATACTGGATTTATTTGGATATTGAAATGTGTAGATATTGATATTATCCTTATAAAGAACGCAGAGAGAGGTGGATATGCTGTTGGAGCATTTAATGTCTATAATATGGAAGGGGCTGAGGCTGTTGTAGCTGCAGCAGAGGAAGAAAATAGTCCTGCTATTCTACAGGTCAGAATGACATTTTATAAGTTAGATGAGTAATTTAGGAGACAAGATATGGAATTAAGCTTGTCTTTTGGGACATGGATGTGAGCTTCAGCCTTTTTACAATTATGGCTCCTTACTAAATTACCAAAAGCTGTGTTCTTTCAACAGATTCATCCTAGTGCACTGAAGCAAGGAGGAATTCCATTAGTTGCTTGTTGTGTCTCTGCTGCTGAACAGGCCAATGTAAGTCTGTTTTTCATATCTTAAAATATATTTTTTTAGGGAATTTGAAAGGGTAAGAGAGGAAGACAAGCGTTATGGTGTAGATTTTGCACCGTCATTTTATTTTCTGACAATTTTCCAGATGAACCAAAATATGTGCCAATTTTCAAATTATAATAAGCAAGTTCCCTGGAAAGATCACTAAAAATTCAATCCCCATCGGAGCCATTATTTTTCATCTAGGATCAAAATCACTTAAATGATTGGGTACTCTAGATAAAGAAGACAAATGCATCAAATAGATGAAAAATACATTTTTTTGGTCTTTTTTAGACAGGATAATAAATTATAATCTACATGCATGTTTTGCAGGTTCCAATCACTGTTCATTTTGATCATGGAACTTCAAAGCAAGAGCTAGTTGAAGCTCTTGATTTGGTAAGTGCTGCTTGTTATCCACGAAAAAAAAATTACACGGTTCAACAAACTATGTAATTTTTTAATATTGGCAACTCCTTCCATTTATCTATACTGAGGAATAATTTATTACTGAATTTGCATTTTCTTGAATCCAAAATCATGCCAGGGATTTGATTCATTAATGGTAGACGGCTCACATCTTTCTCTCAAGGATAATATAGCATACACGAAGTATATATCACTTTTGGCCCACTCCAAAAACATGCTGGTGGAGGCTGAACTAGGGAGATTGTCAGGGACAGAGGATGATTTGACTGTTGAAGATTACGAAGCAAGGCTGACTGATGTTAATCAGGTCAGTAGACTTCTTAATTGATTAAAAAAAATAACTATACCCGTATTTTTGATACATCCAAAATCACAATTGTCTTCATTTAAATTTCAGGCTGAAGAGTTCATTGATGAGACTGGTATAGATGCTTTGGCAGTGTGTATTGGGAATGTACATGGAAAGTACCCTGCAAGTGGTCCAAATCTCAGACTTGATTTGCTTAAGGTGAAGTATAAACAATCAAATGTTAGCTATTTTTCTATTGTCAGTGATTATGTTAAAATTGAGAGCTGAGATCTATCTATTAGATTTCACCTTCTCAGTGTGAGATGGTCAATGATTCTGTGCTGTCATGCTTTAGTTCTATTGATTATATGTTTTATGCAGTGTATGTTTGACCTTTTCATGCATACTATATTGCTGATTGATGTTTTATGAGTATGAGAACGATGTTTGCACAGAGGGAAAATGAGGAAGAAAGACTATTTTATATGGATTCTTGAGCTGCCAGTCAGTTTCTTAGATCTTTGATCTGGCATCATCATCTATGTTTTTAAGATGGAGGTTAAAAAGCGATTTTAGACCCTCAAAAAGCAAAAAAGTATATTGCAACCATGTAAATGTTCCTCTGCAGCATATTCCTGATGTAATGCAGAAATCAACTTGTTGAACTTTTACATCTTAGTGAAACTATAAACCCCTTCAAGTGCGTCACCATTTTCCTGTAAATCTAATAGGCTGTTTGCAAAATTTGGTTTAAGATGTAAAGATCATCCACTTCTAATTTGCAAACTCAACTATTTCCGCTTTTCTTATTCTTAACGCTTCCATCCTTAGGATTTGCATGCCTTGAGTTCTAAGAAAGGTGTATTTCTGGTGCTGCATGGAGCATCTGGCTTGTCCGAGGAACTTATCAAGGTACCCCCCCCCCCCAACGCCCGTGCATGCATGTAAAACTATGATACATATATATGATGCAAAGGCATTAGTTTTGTTGGAGCTATCTGTTATAAGGGCATATATACTTATCAGATTCAACAAAGCCTAAATCAACATTGCTTAATGAATCTGCCACTGATTAACATAATCAACCTCCTTGACCGCATCAAACAGGCTAGTATTCAGCGGGGTGTGACGAAGTTCAATGTTAACACCGAGGTGCGCAAGGCTTACATGAACTCACTAAGCAACCCCAAGAAAGATCTGGTCCATGTGATGGCTTCAGCAAAAGAAGCCATGAAAGTTGTGGTAGCAGAGAAGATGCGCTTGTTTGGTTCATCTGGAAAAGCATGATTTTTTTTCCCGTTTGCTTGCAATATTGTAAGAAGAAGCAAGTAATGAGCTAATCATAAGGACTAGTCCCCCATTCATTGTTCCATCTAAAATATTCAAGCTGTAATAATTTGTGGCCTTCTCTATATGTTATTGGCACGCTTTATATGCCTCTCCGGCCAACCTTTTAATCTATTATTTTTATCACTCCCATGGGAACTAATCATTTTTGCTTCCATTTTGGAGTCCTTGCAGAACTGATTTGATGTATGGATTGACAGTGAGGAGGAGCCTTTGATTGACAAGGCCTTGGTTGATTTAGGGAAGGCTGATCTTCAGCTCAAGGTGAGGTATTTAGGGGATCTAGATCAAGGCATATAGTTATTCTTAATAATATGTTAGGCATAAAAATAGAAACATGGTGTAGTTCCCTACATAATCCACATCTCTTTGCTAGGTCTAGGAAGTGTGTAACTCTTGATGAACAAATTATATCTGTAGTGTCTCTGCTGATTGTAGTGATAGATAGCATGTCACTGTGTGAGCTGGTGTTTAAGGGTGTTTTTTTTTTTTAAAAAAAACTTAAGGCTCTTTGTATAGATCAATACTTGTACCATCTTTGTCAAGACTTCTGTTTTTGAGATCCAGAAGCTCCCCCGAATTCGTTTTTCCCTTACTAAAGCCGAAAGTATTTTTTTTACCCCAAATCTTTGAGCCTTTCTAACAAATCAGTGCTTTTGAAGCTATTCAAAATCTGTTTCTAAGCAAGAAACACTCGCAAATCAACTCTAAAATTAGTTCTCCTTTATCAATTTAAGATGGAATCAATTTCAGATTTTAAAGAACTATTTTTCCGGACATGACTTATTTATTTATTTATTCTTTAAAATGCCTAGTTCTTGATACTTTGAAGTAACTTGTTTGTTAGAACTACATCTTTTTCAATAGGCTATTTGGAATCTTGTGTGTTAAATTTAATTAAAATATTTAATATAATTTTATGTTTGCAATCATTTTAACTGTTAAAAATTAAATTTTAAATGGTATAAAAATAAATTAGAGACTAACCTATCTAATTTTACTATATTAGAGAAAAGAAATTAATTTTAAAACTAGCTTTCTAAGGATAATATAATAAATAAAATATATTGAATTCTATTTCTTTTAAAGATATAAATTCAATCAGTTTATCAATTAAATTTAAATTACACATTAGAGAATTGATAGAAATATGTGATTTCTTCACCTTGCTTTGCAATTCAGCATGTGTTGTCACATATCTCATTTCAAATAAATAATATTGCTCACTTGTATTATTGGCACCTTTTTTAAAACAATCGAGAAGATTGCTCTCAAATACTCATAAACAAAGGAAGTTGGAAAATAAACACAGAAAACTTCATTTAAAAATAAAAATTATCAATAAATTTTACGATTCTTTTTTTAATAATAAGTTCACTTTTCAAGTTTTTTCTTCCGAACAAGTTTATAATTTGTTACACTCTCTATAATATATATCCAAACAATATATGTAAAAATTTCATAGTTACGAACAAAAATTTAGAATTATACTTTTTTTTTCAATTATATATTCATAACTAAATTTGTATTTTTTAAAAAGTTTACAATAATGGTAATATAAGAAAATTTGATTGCAACAATAAAATAATTTACAAGTGAAAAATAAGATTGTTTAAAAATTGCTATAAAAAGTGTTTTAAGCAAAAAAAAATAAAAATGAAAGAGTAAAAACCACTTAAATGATATATATATATATATATATATATATTTAAGTATATATGGAGAATAATATAGGGATCATAATTAAATATGAACTTAGAAGATAATTCAGTTAGGTATATGTTGATATATTAGGTTTTTCCATAATTAATGGTATAATATTGGCTAGGATGAGTATGAAGATATTGTGAATTGAGTTTCAATGTGTAAACATTATATTTTAAGAGTTGGTTTAGCATTATGGTGACAATATATAAAAAAAAGCTTGAATATATAATGACATTATAGGTGAGGTGAGGTGGCTAAAACATCATGGCAATAACAAATCTAGTCGAGAGGGGGTTTAGATAACATGGATCGAAAAAACCTAGACTTTTTTTTTTTTTTTTTTATCTCTGCATCTACGTAGTCAAACCTCTTGGGAAATAAACCGAGTAAAGCCAAACAAATAAACTTGAAACAAAAGCAAGACTTTCTTTATCTCTGCATCTGCAAAGTCAAATTCATCTTTACTATAATAGTTTCCACATATAATTTTTAAAATTGAAAACTAATTTATTGTGGCAATGAATTATTATTAGATCTCCATCTTCAGAAAAACGAAAGGTTTATGAAAGGCATACAATAGCTTTAAAATACTAAATTAAAATTTAGATTAAGATGTTAGAGTTCACAAGAATCCTTTTAATATGGACACTTCTCAAAATATATTAAAATTATATTTAAATGATTTGCAACTTGATCCATTAAAAACCTATATTTAAGAACTAAAATTATATATAATGATCACTTTTACCCTATACATATACATATATGTAAACAAGTAGTATAAGATCACAATAAAGTTGATAAATTCTTCATCTACCCATACAAAAGATAGTAAAAATTTTGATTTCTTTATTAAAAATAGTCTTCTTTCAAAAAGTCTATAAAAAATAATTTTTATTAAAAAAATCATAAACCTAATAAGATTTACTTAATGAATATGGATAAACCTAGTAAATAATAAAACTCAATGATCTTAAATTTAAATAAAGGCTTTTATTATTTATAAAAAAACCTAATAATAACTAAAAGATAAATAAAACAATAGTCCAGCTAATTTAAATAAGACTAAAGTTATTTTTATAATTTACTAGTAGAATTGAAGTTCAATTTCAAATACTTGGTTCTTTTTTATCTTATAGCATGATTGGAATTCTTTGAATTGAATTCAATTTAGATATTTTAATAAAATCTCATGATTGGAATTATTTTGAGTATTAAGAATCAAATTTCAAATAAAATCTAATCTGAAAAAATTTATACAAAAGTAAATAAGAGGTCAACCTCTCTTATTAACAATTCCAAAAAGAACTAATTTAATGATAAAACTAGCTTTCAAAAAATACCCATCTACCCATATCTATTTTTTAGAGACCTTTAAAATAATAAGATTAAGGTAATGATGGTAATATAGAAAATAAAATAAATTGAATTTCATCTCTTCCAAATATGTGAATTCATCTTATTTATGAATTAAATTTAAATTAAACACTATAAATATATTCAATTAAAATAGATAATTGATACAAATAAGTTATTAATGAATTAAAAGACATGTTATCTTTCACTAAAAAATTATATATGTTTAATTTTCAATGCAACTAGAATTATATTAAAATTCTTTCGATAGCTTTAATTATGATCAAAATAGTAGTAAAATATCAAAACTAACATATTTAAATTTTATTATTTAAAGAATTTGCAATTTAATGATCAATGAGATGAATTGGTCTCGAAACTAGGGAATTCATGGATTTTTAAGATTGGATCTTTCAGTTCTGTCATCAATACTGGGTTGCTGAATGTTCGTGGGCTTTATGCTCTTAATTGAGATATCTCTTTCAAAATTAAAACCAATTCTGAATTAGTTATACAAGGAATAAAATATTTACAAAAGATCATATACTTTCCTTAAATACAAATTTTAAATATAATGAAATAACATAAACTAGATTGAATTCCTGCGAGATGTAGCAGAAAGTTTGTTTTTTTAATTGCAAAGGGAGATCAAACTGCCAAGTATATGATGGAAAACTAGCAAATAACAGTATTGGTTGGATTAGGTGCTGAAACCCTTTTCCATGGTAATTCTTCTGTATGTGATTTCCTTCATATGTATTTTGAGTTCGCTTGCATGTCCACACATCCAATTCTACTGATGAGCAGGTTCTGCTGCTGCTGTGGTTAAGGTTCAGAGAGTTATAATTACATAAGAAATGTACAATATGAAAAGCTATAATAAGTGATTTAAATTCAGTCTGCTTAGCAGCTAGGGTTTTTTCTTGGTTTTCTGCAGAGATTTATATTCATGCTTGTTAGAGTTGGTGAAATGAAACTAAATCCCTGCCATTGTTAGAGCAATTGATTTTCTTGACAACCATTTTCAATTCAGACAACATAATATTACAATAAAAGCACAATCTGTCTAAGCAGAAACAAATTGATATCTTGTAAAACAGAGAGCAACAAAAATAAATGCAGAAGTTATGAACAGAGTTACATAATTTACTCTGAGAATTTCCTCCCTGAGAGAGATTTATTTAGCGAGCTGGGTTTATCTTCTTCTCCTTGCTGGTACCTTCTTTTTCGAGCATTTTTGGCCCTAAATTGATCGAAAAGTGACCTGTCCCTTCCTTTCTCAGACTTCAGCTTGTGAATCCTTTCCATGAGCACACGTTTGTTCTTGAAAACATTTCCTTTCACCTTCATGTACATCTCCTTGTACATGTGCTTATCAATTTTTTCAAATTCTCTGTATTTTCGAAGCAAACGTCTCAGCACTCTCATTTTCCTCATCCACAGAACCTTAGATGGTAGCCTTGCTTCTCTCGTTCCCTTCCTCTTTCCATAACCCGCGTACCTCCCTTTTGTCCTGGCTTCTTTCACTTTCCTAATCCTTGATCTTGAGTGGGTTATCATTGGTTTTCGGATGATAAAACCATCCTTTATGAGCTTCCTTATGTTCATCCCTGCAACAGGCCATGCTCTTGTTAATTACTCATGCTTCCAAGAAAGACTTATAATAATTTTACGAAGATTCTTTCCCAGATTACTTTTCAAATGAGCTCATCCTTCCTACCAGTAAATCCCAGAAGTTCCATGAAACCGTTTTGATAGAATTAGCATTACTACAGTAAAACAAAAGAAATTGAAGGCGATAGAATACAAGACTTACTGGAATTAGCCATGGAGATTTCAGTGGTCTCATTAGGATCAAGCCACAATTTTCCCTTGCCACAATCGAGTAAACTAGCAGCTAGCCGCTTCTGCAGCCTCAGTGACACCATTGTTATAGATTGGAAGAATTGACAACAGAAATTAATCTTAACTTCTCCTATGAAGAGACAATGGCTCAGTTTCTCATGTATATACGAGGGAGGAGACGTGTGGGCTATCTGTCACGCGTTACTTGGGGAGCAAGTATATGTGCTGAGTTGAATGAATTTATTATTAGCTTATTAATTAAAGTTAAACAGGCATTTTTTTTTCTTGGGGACAAAGTAATTAAGGAACAGAGAACTGTTGTGCAGAAAAAAAATGGTGTTAGGGCACTAAACTTTTTCTTACCAGGTTTTGCTTAGCGTTTATTACAAGAAATGAGTTTCAAATCATTAATTATAATTATGAAATTTAATTAAACACACACACACACATATATATATATATATATATATATATATATATATATATATATATATATATATATATATATACTGACGAATAACTATTCTTTGGCAATAAGTTTTATCGCTATGCAATCAAAGCTTAGTTATATGTTTTTGACAATTAACAAATTGATTTAATTATAAATTATCAAGCTTTACATAGAATTATTCAAGAATTAAAAATCATTCATTTTAATTTAAAAATATTTATATATAAATAATTTATTATAAATTATAAAAAATATATTGAATAATATATGATACGGTGCAATAAAAAATCCTAGTAATATCAACCGATAAAAACAATATCTTCTATCGTCCATGACAATGTCAAAACGCTGCGCTGTAAAAAATAAAAATGCTCTTAATTGAGAATAATTTTAGGTACACCAGGCCTTAGCCCCACCGTATTTGGACCAGCTGTTCAAGGCCCCGGACCAGGCCCAATTTATTAAAAAACTCAGCACGTTTTTCTTTTAAATTAGTTAAATAACATAATTTAAAAACAAATTGTTGAAATATCATAATTTGTATAATTTTTTATTGGAGAATACGATAGTCAAACTTGTCGCTGTTGAGAAAAATATAACATTTAAGCAATGATTAGTAGACATGAGATATTAATAAATAAATAAATAAATAAATAAATTCGGATTAGTGTAAAAAAAAAAAAAAAAAGAATAAAAAAAAACACCATCAATAGTGATCGTTTTCAGACAGCAAGTATGATTCACTTCATTAGTGTCTTCGGATTCGTTTTCGATGTGTTTTCATGATACTGGTGGTAACGTGATAAAAGAGGATCGTGCCTTCAGATTTTGTTCTTCTTCTCAAGTTTGAATGTATTGTTTTATATTTATGTATGTATTTTTCACCAATCATTTTGCCAATTTTTTTATTTTAAAAAAAACTTGCTAAGAAGCAGAAATAGCCCTTTATCTGGTCGTCTAGATCAGGAACGGTTTGCTTTCCGATTAATCAAACCCTCGAGATCTCCATCCACTCTTAAACCCTAGCGCCACCACAACCACCGCCACCATGAAACGCTCATTCGACGACATTGGCGTCTCCAAAACCCAAAGCAAACCTGTCTTCTTGACCAAAGCTCAACGCGAACAATTAGCCCTTCAACGCCGCCAAGAAGAAATCGAACAGCAAAAGAAACGCCAACAATTCCTCCTCTCCCAAACCCGCCCTTCCAACTCGGAGTCCGACAAGCCTCTATCCAATTCTGACCGCCGTGACCAGCGTGACAGAGACAGAGAGCGCGAGATGGAGAGAGATAGAGATAGGGAAAGGGAAAGGGAAAGGGAGCGGGAACGGGAACGCGAACGCTCCTCGCGGCGCAACAGAGAACGCGAACGTGAAGAGGAAGCAAAGGCGCGTGAGCAAGCCAGACTTGATAAATTAGCGGAGAGAGAGCGAGAGAAGGAGCTGGATGCGATTAAAGAGCAATATCTAGGGTCGAAAAAGCCTAAGAAGAGAGTAATAAAACCTAGCGAGAAGTTTCGCTTCTCTTTTGATTGGGAAAACACGGAAGACACTTCTAGAGACATGAATATTTTGTATCAAAACCCTCATGAGGCACAACTTTTGTTCGGTCGAGGGTTTAGGGCTGGCATGGACCGGAGAGAGCAGAAAAAACTTGCTGCAAAGAATGAGAAGGATTTTAGAGACGAGCTTCGAAAGAAAGAAGGTGTAGAGAAGAATCCAGAAGAGGCGGCTGCCCAAAAATTGAAGGAAGAAGCTGCTGATAGGTATGATACTTTTGATATGCGTGTTGATAGGCATTGGTCCGAGAAGAAGCTTGAAGAAATGACTGAGAGAGATTGGAGGATATTTAGGGAAGATTTTAATATTTCTTATAAGGGTTCCAAGATTCCGCGGCCCATGAGGAGTTGGGCAGAGAGTAAGTTGACTAGCGAGTTGTTGAAGGCAGTGGAGAGGGTAGGGTATAAGAAGCCGTCTCCTATTCAAATGGCAGCGATTCCACTGGGATTGCAACAACGGGATGTTATCGGGATTGCTGAGACTGGTTCAGGTAAGACTTGTGCTTTTGTTTTGCCTATGTTGACTTATATTTCTAGGTTGCCTCCAATGAGTGAGGATAATGAGGCCGAAGGGCCTTATGCAGTTGTTATGGCACCTACTCGTGAGTTGGCGCAACAAATTGAGGATGAAACTGTCAAGTTTGCACATTATTTGGGTATTAAAGTAGTTTCTATTGTCGGTGGGCAGTCTATTGAAGAGCAAGGGTTTAGGATTAGGCAAGGTTGTGAGGTGGTTATTGCTACTCCAGGTCGTTTGCTTGATTGTTTGGAGAGGCGTTATGCTGTGTTGAATCAGTGTAATTATGTTGTGCTTGATGAGGCTGATAGGATGATCGATATGGGTTTTGAACCCCAGGTTATGGGAGTGTTGGATGCAATGCCATCGAGCAATTTGAAGCCAGAAAATGAAGATGAAGAGCTTGATGAGAAGAAGATTTATCGCACCACTTATATGTTTAGTGCTACTATGCCACCTGCAGTGGAGCGGCTTGCGAGGAAGTACTTGAGAAACCCTGTTGTGGTCACTATCGGCACTGCTGGGAAGGCCACTGACTTGATATCTCAACATGTGATAATGACGAAGGAATCGGAGAAGTCCAGCAGGTTGCATAGATTGCTTGATGAACTTGGAGATAAGACTGCAATTGTTTTTGTTAACACTAAAAAGAATGCAGATATGGTGGCCAAGAATTTGGACAAGCATGGCTATCGTGTGACGACTTTGCATGGTGGGAAGTCCCAGGAGCAGAGGGAAATTAGCCTTGAAGGTTTTAGGACCAAAAGATACAATGTTCTTGTGGCAACAGATGTTGCAGGTCGTGGTATTGATATACCTGATGTGGCCCATGTCATTAATTATGATATGCCTGGAAATATTGAAATGTATACTCACCGAATTGGACGAACAGGCCGTGCTGGAAAGACAGGTGTGGCTACAACATTCTTAACTCTTGGGGACACAGATGTTTTTTATGATCTCAAGCAAATGCTTACCCAGAGTAACAGTTCTGTGCCTCCTGAGTTGGCTAGGCACGAGGCTTCAAAATTCAAGCCCGGAACAATTCCTGACAGACCTCCTAGACGAAATGACACTGTTTTTGCTCACTGAGAAACTTGGATATTCAGAAGACTCTGGAACATGATCTATGTGCAATGTAGTGGTATCTGAAACTTCTTTGCTTACTGCTGCACCAATGGGACTGAGTTCACCACTGTCGGGTATTCAACAATCTAGATTTTAATCATGAAACTCCTGCTGCTTATATTTTCTTGACAGAGTTTCAGCCATTATTCAGTAATAGAAGATTTCATGTTGATATTCGTGGAGAATGTCATATTTGTTCTCTCTTTTTTTTTCCCTGAATAACGGTGTACCTGACTTGATGTTCTTGAAATATCTAACTTTTTTCTGTCTACGTATTTTTTTTCCCATCTTACATTAAATTTTTGCTGCTGCAGTTCTTTGTGATCTGCATTTGTTTTCATCAATTGAAGTTAACTAAAGAATGGGTTGAAATAGATTTATAACTTGATATTTAAAGGTTTTATGACTCCGAGTTCAAATTCTATCAGTGGAGCTTATGATTACCTTTATCAAAAAAGGAGGTGTTGGATGAGACTGGGCCTCTGAATACAAGTGCCAACGCATGTTTTACTGAGTCTTAGTTCCAAATGTTCTGGGAAGAGTAAAGGGCTTTCCCTTCCCTCTTTCTCCCCAGATTTTTCAATCTTTTGTATGATTTCTTCAGAGTAGTTTGTCATCTTTTAGTTTTCCCATCTATTTGGCCAGGCCTACTACTCTTTTATAAATTCTGTGCTTACTTTATATATTTACATCTTAATCTTGCATTTGTTTTAGTGGGCTGTGGCGGTTTGGGGTGATTTTTCCTTGGATGCAGGGTCTTCGAGACTTGTGTACACAGTTTCTGAGAGGTGATACCAAAGCTCATTTCCATGGTACTTTGGTCCAAAATATGGTAAGTTACACTAAGATGATACATATCTAATGCTTGATTGAATTTGGTTCCTTTAGTTATCCTTTTATAGTGTTTGGATATGATGTTCTTTCTAGCAATTGGTAGTTCTTTCATTCAACTGATCTGTTCGATCTTATTGGAAATATAATTATGTTTGTTGCACTAGCTTTGTGTTATGTGCCACATTAATTAAGCTGGTATTGAAGCTCAAGTGATCTGAATTAATCTAAGGGGTTATTAAGCATTTGTTCACATCTATTTGCAATACTTCAATTTTCAGATTTTAGGATATGGTTTTGGATGTAGCCAAATCACTTTCATTTCCCCATCCACTTTTGGATTTAGCTCATCAACAGCTTAGTTTTGGTAAAATTACCTTGATGTCGGATGTGCGGATTTTTTCTTGCTCAAATAACATTTCCCTTTTCATGCACTTCACTTTACAGCACCTAAATCATTAAGGATTACAAATGGTAGCAAATTTGACTGTTTATAACTAAGGGAATAGGTTATATATGAATATTGTGGTATGTTTAAGCTCGTATGGTGATTAAAAAAGTGAAAAGAGCGAAGGATATTATGAAGTTTATAATTTGAAGCGAAGATGAATATAAAAGCATCGCCTCATATTTTCCTGAATCTAATTATTGTGGCCTTCTCCTGTTCATCAACTTGAACCTCATTCATCTGCAGTTGATGTTATGATCAGTCATGCTCTTCAGGCCAGTATCTTCTGTTACACATTTGTTCTTTTCTTTATATCCTTAATTTTGGCAGAATGTCAGAGTGCTTTGTCTCCTCGCTTTTTTCTTATTGTTGAATTTGGTTTGTTTGTGCAAAGGAAATGCCAGTCTCCTTAGCAGTTGGGAGTTTGATTTTCCTTTCTTTTCTATTTTTAAATTTTAATAATGCCAGCTATAGTTGAAATTTAATTTCCTAACATTTCATTCAAGGAACGTTTAATCAGAGCAATTGATGCACGCAACGACCATCTGCAATTTTACTGTTCTAAATCCATAATGACTCTTGACAATTTTTAGATTTTCTGTTTGTGGAAGAATAATTTAAAATTTGCGGTAAGAAATTAATTTAGGAGACAAGCACGACCCAACTTTAAGGTCGGCTAACTTTATTACGACACAAGCCCAATCTGCCATTAGCTGAACAAATTGATATCTGCACAGCAGGCACTAGTAAATGCAAAAATATATGAACACATACCCATAATTTGCACTAAAATGTTCTTCCTGGCGAGAATCTTTATTTACACGCATATTTAATAATGTCTTCTTCTCCAGGTCGATGCTTTTTTTAGCTTTCTTGGCCCTAAATTTATCCAAAAGTGGCTTCTCCCTTCCTTAACCTGAGTGCCTCCCTTTGGTCTTGGCTTCTTTCACTTTCCTAGTCCTTGATCTTGAATGGGTTATGATTGATTTTTTTGATAACAAAACCATCCTCTATGAGCTTTCTTGTGTTCATCCCTGCAAATTTCGTCTTCCATTACTAGTCATCGTCTCATAGGACATCAAATCTTTTGCATGATGAAATTTATTTATGCAGTCAATATTTTGTTCAGCATTAAAAAGAGAGAGCTAGCAAATTGAGAAAGAGATGTAATAGTAGGATATAAGACATACTAGAGTTACCATGGAGTTGTTAATGGTCTCATTGGGATCAAGCCACAATTTTCCATTACCACAATTAAGAATACCAGCAGCTAGCCTCTTCTGTATCCTTAGTGACACCATACTGATTCTTTGTACTTTCTCTAATGTTTTGTCCTCTGCTGCGACGAGAAAAAGATTGAAATGCAATCCTTAAAATCTCCCTAACTTGTCCTAAGAAGATCTTGAGGAGGTGTTGGAACCATGTTTGCTCAGGCTCTGCTGGTGTTGCTTGGGGAGCAAGTATGTTGAGCTGAATGATTATTGCCAATCCGCTTTTCGTATCAGAAGAAACGAAGGGAGTAAAGATGTGGAACTGAAATTGACATAAAGGACTGAAATTGCAAAACTACTATTTGGTCTCTCACATTTTAATTTTGTTGATAACCAATCCTTGTTATTCTGGCTTATTGTGTTTTGGTGCTAAACTTTATTTTTATGATGATTTAGTCTTTAAAGGCTGACAAAGAAAAAAGAAAGTTGTAAAAAAAAAAAAGTTTTAGGAGAGAGAGCTCTTTAGTTGTTTGGTCACCAATAACTTTAATTTTTGTGTTTATATATTTGTTTTCGAAAAAGAAACACAATGAAGGTGGTTTCAAATTTCGCTAACATTGAAAAAAGTAATTCGAGACTATGAAGTTTTAGAAGCCTATTAAAAATTTTAGAAGTCTATAAGAGCCTTGAGCTCATGGATTTGATTTTGATTTTTTAAATCGATTAAAGCAAGTTTTGTATTTGAAAATAGAGTTTTAGAAGCACTCATTAATAACTTTAATTTTTATGTTTATAGATTTGTCTTTGAAAGAGAAACACAACAAAGATGGTTTCAAACTTCGCTGACATTGAAAAAAGTAAATTGAGACTATGAAGTTTTAGAAGCCTATAAGAAGTTTTAGAAGCCTATAAAAGCCTTGAGCTCTTGCATTTGGTTTTGATTTTTTAAATTGATTAAAGTAAGTTTTGTATTTGAAAATGGAGTTTTAGAAGCAGTCACTAATAACTTTAATTTTTGTGTTTATTGATTTGTCTTTGAAAGAGAAACACAATGAAGGTGGTTTCAAACTTTACTGATATTGGAAAAAGTAAATTGAGACTATAATGTTTTAGAAGCCTATAAGAAGTTTTATAAGTCTATAAATTCTTGAGTTTTTGGATTTTGGTTTTGATTTTTTAAATCAATTAAAATAAGTTTTGTATTTGAAAATGGAGTTTTAGAATAAGTTTTGTATTTGATGACCAAAAATGGTTGTTGTGGAATGACATGTTGTCCACTAATTATAAAAGAATGCCCCATGCTCTAGAGCTTAAGCATATGGGTGAGGTTTTTAGACCCAGTCAAGTAAGGACTTATAGTTTAGGCATTCTTTTTTTTTTTTTTTAAAAAAAAGATCTCTAAACAATTTTTTTTAATAATAAATTACAAAAAATATATTCAATTATTTCATGTTTTCTTAAAACACATTTGAGTTGTTTTTTCTCTCATACTTACAAAATCTAAATGGCCTTGAAAACTTACTATAATTCTAGATCAATTGGCAATGTTTACTAGAACAATATAATGATGATTTTGTATTTCCATCCAAAAAACTTTGTAATGACTTTTAAGAGCATTAAAATTTTTTCACATGGCTCACTTATCATTTCAAATTGACCGAGGATAAATAAATATTTTCTCATCTTGATTGCATAGTGAACCGACTAGAATACCTTTGGAAGCAAAAAATTAAAACTTGGCATCAAGGAGTATTTTTGTATAAAAACTTCACATGGCTCACCATATTCTTTTGTTGGATCACCTTGAGACCATTCCAATTAGGATGACTATAATGACAATGTCAAAGTTGAGTTTGATCTATGATCATAAAGGATAAATAACTTTTCTTTTTTGGTAGACAGTGACCAAGCACAACAAATATTTTATTACATGTCATCTCGGTTTTCATGATTAAGCCTTTTTTAAAATGATAAATCTTGCACTTTCTGTGTTGCATAAAAACTACAAGACCCTTCTTTTGAAATTAACTAATACTTAGTAAATTGTTTTTCAGCTCTGGCGCGAAGAAACCATCAGTAATCACCTACATGATCCTATTTATCTCCATTCGAATATTGCTTTTTTCCTTGTACAATGAGACTTATATTATTGCCCAGCTTCAGTTTTTCTCTGAAATTACTATTAAATTGTGAGAATAATTTTTTTTCCCTACACATGTGATTACTACACCCAGAATCAAGAAACCGCAAGTGATCTCTTCCTGCCTCTTTGCCATCCATATAAGCCACTAACAACATCTTTTCACGAGTTTCAACAAAGTTGACCATTGTATCTTTTGATCTTTTGGGACATTCCCATTGAAAATGACCCAATTTATGACAGTTATAACACTCTAAGGTAGTTTTATCAAACCTAAATCTGCTCCTACCTCGATAAGAACCTTTATCACCACTTTTTCCTCTTAGTTGAGGTTTGTAAATGATTTGAAGGGCTTGTTCATCCATAGTGTGATGATTGATCCATTGTTCATGCACTAACAGACTGTTTTGAAGCTCATCTATGGATAAAGTATCCAAATTATTTGATTCCTCAATCCAGCATACAACATAGTCGTACTTTGAATTCATTGATCTCAAGATTTCTTCGATGATTACCATATCCTTCATTTTTTCACCGTGAATTCTTATCTTATTGGTTGTATTAAGAATTCTCCCAAAGTAGTCATTTACTGATTCCCTAGCTTTCATGTGCAACACTTCAAACTTCTTACAAAGAGCTTGGAGTTGAGCACGTTTAACTTGTGTTGTCCCTGGTACTTCTGCTTTAAAGAGTCCCAAATATCTTTTGCTGTGTCATTTTTCAATATTGTCTCCAAAATAGATCAATCAATGGCTTGGAACAGATAGTTCTTAGCCTTTAGGTCCTTCAACTTTTGATCTTTAATCACCTTATTATGTCCCTCAGTGAGATTTGTCTCTTCAATTAATACAAATATCCTAGTTTTCACCAAACTCCAATACTCATTGGAAAACAGAAAATTCTCTATAAGCATACTCCAATGATTGTAGTGTCCATCGCATTGTGGGATAACAGGCTATACAAAGTTGCTTTTACTTGTCATGTTAATCTTTAACGCTTGATGTCTGTTGTGTTGGTCAGACCACATGATGATGCTCTTATACCAAATGTTAGAATCAAGTACAATTAACAAAGAACTTTGCAGAAACAAAAGCATTATAACTCATAGATGCAGGAAGAACTCTATTTTAGTTAAAGAACCAACTTGGCTATTAAATAGCCTTTTATCAAAACAGAAAAGGAAATAACAACCCATAAATTTATAGTCCTAAAATCGTGGTGCACAACTAATTACAAAACAAAGAACAACTTGTCCTTTTAAGACTATGGATTTTTATGCGTGACTTCAAACCACTAAAATCCTAAAAAACAATGAAACTCGAACCTTATCAAACTAGGAGATCCTAACAACTTTAACAAAGAGCTAGCAGTAAATATGAGGCTGAAGCAAGGGCTTATTTCATCAATTAACTTCCAAGCATTGTGTTCTTTTAAGGAATAATTTGTACCAAATGCAATTGTTTCTGCATTGCTTACAAGGTGTTCTTTGTTAAATTTTGTAATTATAAGTTGTATATATAATTCATTTGCATCAAGTGTTGTTGTGATGATTTTAAGACAATCACTGCCTCTAAAAAAATATAAATAAATTCCAATGACTAACATTACAATGTGTTGTTACTTCACTCTAATGATCTAGTTTCTAAAAATCAACATTTATAAGAAAAATAAACTTATATTATTTGTTTACTAAAAATAGTTTTGAATATATAAATTAAGAAAAATATCAATCATTTAGCCTTAAAAAAATTTATGCCATGAGCTAACAGTGTGATTGTAATATTATTTCTTTAGAGCTCAAATGAGAATAAATAGCAAACCAAATTCTTTGCGTTCCTATTTGTAAAAAGTTTTAGAAATAAAAGAGTTTTTATTGATGTGTTTTTCTCTCTCTTAAAATTGTTTATATATACACACACACACACACACACACACACACACACACAATTTTGATAGCGAAAACACACAAACACATCTTTTAAAAAACATAACTAGATTTAAAAAGACATAACTCAATTTTAAATAGAGTTTTGACAAACACAACTCTTGATTTAAGAGTTTTAACAAACACAACTTTCCATTCATCAAACACAACTTTTCATTCATCCTAACAATCTTTTACACAAGTTAAAATTGTTTGACCAAAATAAAATATAAACTAGACACATGAAATAGTGTAACAATAGAAAGTCTTTACATCATGTAAGACATTTTTTTGGTCTTGAAACTTCTCTAATGGAAAACTATTGAATTTACTCAACTAACTAGTGAATATCATATATTGATATGTTCAACTTTTCGTGCAAACCCCAATAATAAAATTCAAACAATTTTTTTTTATTAATTTTAGTTCTCAATATTATATTTTTTTTTGGTCTAAAGCACGTCATGGTTTCAAAGAGTGATCTAAAAAATTTAACATTTTAAATTTTTATAGAAGTGATCTCATTTCACACCAATATAAATGATCTCATTTCACATTCATATAAATGATTCTTATCAAGAGTATCCTCCAATACCCCCACTTCATTCACCATAAATAATAAGAAATGTGTCAAGTTTAAAACTATTTTCTACAAAAAAATCAAAACAATAATTTATAATTATCATCTTAATATTTTGAATCTAGTATAATCTAATTATAAAAAATTAGTTTTATTTTATTAAAATTAAAAGTTATACCTTTTAACTCAAGAAAATCTTTTATATTAGATTTATAATAAAAAATAAATTTATGATAATAATTAAATGTGAAAATTATATATAA
This sequence comes from Populus tomentosa, assembly GCA_018804465.1. Lineage (NCBI taxonomy): Eukaryota > Viridiplantae > Streptophyta > Magnoliopsida > Malpighiales > Salicaceae > Populus > Populus tomentosa. The sequence continues at coordinate 3,786,764 of CM031997.1, forward strand.
AAAATATTTTTAATGTTTTATAATTGATAAAAAATTGTTTGCATATAAAAAAAATATTGTATTATTGGTGTCGTTTTTCATTTGAAAAGGAGTTTGAAACATGTCAATAAAAACTATTCCAAACTCAAAATAAATTTGAAAATTTTTAAAACTAGTTTTTCAATTTTACAAGTGTAGAAATATTGCATTGCAGCATAAAGTTCCAGTCTTACTTGTTTAGACTCTAGTTTTTAAAACAATTAGAGTATTATTTTGTTTTTAAATAATATATTAATATCGTGTCCACAATAATACAAGAGATTAGTATTAGCGGAATAACAACAACAATAATAAATTATCATTAAAATTCACTTATATAAGACAATATCTTAATAATTTATTTTATTAATTATATTTCATTCTACATAAAACACATAATTAAAACAAAATTTTAAAATAAGTGATATCATTTTATAGTATTATGACTAACTACATCCACTAGTCATATCATTAACCAAATACACTTGTTTTTTACTTACAAGTACGAAACCAATCATAATTACAATTGCAGCTACAATCTTATTATAATATTTGAGTTAAACATATATTAAATTGTTAAATATAAAAATTCAAAAAATATAATATTTGAGTCTAGCCATATTATGATTCTAAAAGCTCCAAAGAATCTAATTTGATTTATTTTTTCATTGTTAAGGTGAAATTACATATGTATATCAGATAATGTTTGACCACTTTACAATTTTTATATATTTTTATATAAAATCCCTAGGCTTTGTTGCTTTTTTTGGTATATAATTATTTTTATTTTGAACACATGGTTACAATTTTATATCCTTTCATTTTGAAGTACCCGAAAATTATTTTATTGCAATTGTATTTGCATGATCTTAGTCTTGGGAAACATGATTTTGTATTGTAACTTCGAAAAAAAATAAAAACCTTTTGTTTAGAAAGGTATTTATGATAGTTTTTTTTTGAAAAAAATATCAATAAATTTTCCATATGTGATTTTAAACATTTTTTAATATCCTCAATTTGCATAAAAAAATGTATGATATAGCTGAAGTAAACTATCATTAATTTTTTTTAAACAACATTTTAGTTTTCACAATAAAAGTTGTTTATTAAATTGATGGTACAAAACATATAAACCTTAAAGAATAGCTTAACTGATCAGGTCTTGGATTTACTCCATTATAATTACAAGTTTGACTCCTCTCAGGGCCACTAGAGACTTTAATAGTCATTAACTTCAAGGCCTTTAGAATTAATTAAAATACATGCAAACTAATTTAAACATCCACATTAATTAAAAAAAAAAACATGCAAGATACCTTAAAAAATAATACTATAAATGAACTTCCATGTGCAAGAGCAAAATATATGAAGTTGAAAGTACTCTGATCTCTCTTCACATGTTGTCATTCATTTCATCTAGAGAACATACAGGGTTAGAGAATCAAAAACACCCTGCACCAGTTATGCCGCCCTCATTGCCATAACTACCTACGCGTGGGATAATGCTCCATCACTATATATTTAGTGGAGTTTTTTGGTGGAAAAATATTAGATGAAACAATGATCAGTAATCAATAAATCTTCCATATGCGATTTTAAACATTTTTGGATATCCTCAATTTGCATAGAAAAAATGTATGATATAGTTGAAGTAAACTATCATTAATTTTTTTAAAACAATATTTTTGTTTTAACAATAAGAAATTTTTAATCAAGTTGATGGTATAAAACATATAAATCTTAAAGAGTAGTTCAATTGGTCATATCTTGAATTTACTGCTCGATGATCATGAGTTCGAGTCACCTTAGAGCTATTAGAGGCTTCCATGATCCTTAATTTCAAGGCCTATAAAATTAGTCGAAATGTGCATAAACTATTTGAACATCCATATTAAAAAAAAAAACATGTAACATACCTTCAAAAACAATACCATAAATAAACTTCCATGTGGAAGAGCAAAAGATATGAAGTTGAAAGAACTCTTATCTCTCTTCACATGTTGTCATTCATTTCATCTTGAGAACATAGAGGGTAAGAGAATCAAAAACACCCTGCACCAGTTAAGCCGCCCTCATTGCCATAACTACCTACGCGTGGGATAATGCTCCATCACTATATATTTAGTGGAGTTTTTTTGGTGGAAAAACATTAGCTTCTCCACCTATCCCTTTCTATGACGGTCGTGTAGCTAGGTCACCACCATGAAGTTTTGGGCTGGTGTTGCCCGGAGCTGTCATGCCTTAGAGGGTCTGATCAGCGAGAAAGAATAACTTCCATGTGAATGGAAAAACAGGTTCTTAAAGGGGTGGAGAGAGATGGCCCCATGCATTCGTAGATTGTATTAGTTTCCACTTAATTTGATTTCACACCGCCAGTGTCTATTCTCTTTTCCAAGCATCGCTAAGCTAGCTTTTGCGCGTGAAGACTAAATTCTTCTCTTCAATACTGTGGAAACTGTACCATCAACACTGCTTACTTTTGTTTTTTTTCTTTCATTTTTTCTATTTTTTGAAGATGACTGTTAATATTACAAGCATCTTCACGTGGTCACGTCGATGGCCCCTGTATGCATTCGTAGATTCGTGTTGGTTTCCGCTTAGATTCCAATCCTCTAACTACAAAATGGAGGATCTTGGCTTCTTATAGACCTGCTTAAGCTCATCCTGGCTTCATCAGGCACAAACACCGAAAAAAATCAGAAAAGAAAAAATGCTTTCAGGGCTAGTGAACTCATTTCTTTGGTTCTTGGGCATTCTTTTGTTCATCAACTACATAGAAGCCACCACTGCAACTGCCACTTTTGGCTTCACAAATCAGACAGACCAGCAAGCTTTGCTTGCCATTAAGGATCTTATATCAGAGGATCCTTTCAATAGTTTAAGCTCATGGAACAGCTCACTGCAGTTCTGCAGTTGGCAAGGAGTTACATGCGGTCGCAGACATCGAAGAGTGACTTCCCTGAATCTGTCTTCACTTGAGCTGGCAGGTTCACTATCTCCCCATATTGGGAATCTTACATTCCTCAGGGTGATTGATCTCAGTAGAAACAGATTCCATCATATTTTTCCACCGGAAGTTGGTCACTTGTTTCGATTGAGATATCTTTCTCTAGCAAATAACTCCTTCCAAGGTGAACTTCCTTCCACCTTGGGTGTTTGTTCAAACCTCATATTCCTGAATCTATATGGAAACAATTTTAGAGGGAGAATTCCCAGTGCACTTGGCTCTTTGTCTAGGCTCCGCTGGTTGAGCCTCGCCAGCAATCATTTCACAGGCGCAATCCCACCTTCATTTGGGAACCTCTCCAGTATGCAGCGTGCAAGTCTAGCATTGAACAATCTGGAAGGAATCATTCCTGCTGAGCTTGGACGACTCTCAGCCTTGAATTTTCTAAGTCTGTATTCCAACAAATTGTCTGGTATGGTTCCTGAACAGCTTTACAATATCTCATCCATCAATTTGCTTTCCTTTGCGGAGAACCAATTAACAGGTCGCCTCCCGCATGATGTAGGCTTAACCCTACCCAATCTGCAAAATCTTTATCTTGGAACAAACCAATTCTTTGGTCATATTCCAAAATCTATAGTCAATTTCTCAAGCCTCATAGATATTGATTTAGCATATAATTCCTTAACGGGGCCTGTTCCAAATAATTTGGGAAACCTGCAAAATCTTGAAACAATAAACTTTGGCGGCAATCCGCTTGGGGATGAGAATACGAGTGATTTAACCTTTCTTACCTCCTTAACCAATTGCACCAATTTAAGGGAGGTGTGGTTTTTTGAAAATCACCTTAGAGGCGTATTGCCAATCTCTATTGCAAATCTCTCTACCAGCCTCTATTGGTTAACATTGCAGACTAACTACATAACTGGAGAAATTCCTGTAGAGATTGAAAATCTTAAGAACCTGGAGTATCTTGCATTTCCTGGAAACAGGCTTACAGGAAGATTACCTGATTCTATTGGAAAACTTTCCAAGTTGCAAGAGCTTCATATTTACACCAACAAAATCTCAGGAAATATTCCATCCTCCTTCGGAAACCTTTCTGGAATACTTCGTCTCAATCTAGCAGACAATTTTCTTGAGGGAACTATACCGGTTTCTCTGGCAAATTACAGTCAACTAGAAGGGTTGGAACTTTCATACAATCATCTTAGTGGTGTGATACCTGAGAAACTTGCTGGTATTGATTCTCTATTTGGCTTCTTCTTAGCTTTAAATAATTTAACAGGTCCATTACCATCTCAACTGGGTAATGCAAAAAATCTTAATGAATTGGATATTTCAGAAAACAAATTATCTGGAGAAATTCCACGTTCTATCGAGAATTGTGTCATGTTGGAAAACATCAACATGGAGGGCAACTTCTTTGAAGGAACTATTCCTTCTTCTTTCAAGAAGCTAAGAAGTATTCGAGTCCTCAACCTTTCCCGCAACAATTTGTCTGGGCAAATTCCTAAGTTTCTTGGTGAATTACCTCTTCTTGGTTACCTCAACCTTTCCGTTAACAGTTTTGATGGTGAAGTGCCAACTGGAGGAGTTTTCAACAATGCTAGTGCATTTTCAGTTGCCGGAAATGACAAGCTATGTGGAGGAATCAAGGCACTGCAATTGCATGAATGCCCAAAACAGAGACAACAGAATGGTTTTCCTCGGAAGGTAGTAATTCTTATAAGTAGTGTTGCACTTTTCCTTCTCCTGTTGTTGGCATCTGTCTGTGCTGTTATACACAGCAAAAAAACAAACAAAAGTGGACCTTCTTTGGTCTCACCATTAGAGAAGAAATACCAAAGAGTTTCCTATTCGGAACTTGCACGTGCTACTGGTGGGTTCTCTTCGACCAACATAATTGGGGACGGAAAATATGGTACCGTCTACAAAGGTATTCTTGGATCTGATGATCAAGTTGCTGTAAAGGTATTCAAGCTTCAACAAAGAGGAGCCAACAATACTTTCATGGCTGAAATCAACGCGTTGAGGAATATCAGACACCGAAATCTTGTTAGAATTGTAAATTCTTGCTCAACCATTGATTTCAGAGGCGATGACTTCAAAGCTTTGATCATGGAGTTCATGTCAAATGGGAGTTTGGAGAGCTGGTTACATGTAAGTTCAACGGAATCAGAAGATTTCAAAAATTTAAGTCTGCTGCAAAGGATAAACATAGCGACTGATGTGGCCCTAGCATTAGATTATCTTCACAACCAATGTGAAACAACAGTAGTTCATTGTGATCTAAAACCGAGCAACATCCTTCTTGACAATGACCTTACTGCTCATGTGGGTGATTTTGGCCTGGCAAAGATTCTTTTAGCTGCTCTTGGGGAGTTATTTTCTACAGAGTCCGGCTCAATTTGCATACGAGGAACCATTGGTTATGTAGCACCTGGTAAAATATTAAGCAATTACTCTTCCTCGTATTCATTTATAAATCAACTTGCTACATATATCCAATAACTATGTTTGTATTTTCTGCTATACATGTGACGTGTTGCTTTATAATTCCAATTTGAAGACGATATATAACATCATTTCGAACATGATGTCTATGCTATGTAGGAAACTTAGTAAAAGACTTCTTAGTTTTTGCTTAAATTGCAGAATACGGAATGGGAGGAGAGGCTTCAACACATGGTGATGTGTATAGCTATGGAATTCTCTTACTGGAGATGTTCACAGGAAAAAGGCCCATCGACAGCATGTTTACGGGGGAATTTAACTTGCATAGTTTTGTTAAAGCAGCCCTCCCTGATCAGGTAATGGAGATTATTGATCCTCTACTGTCAAATGATATCCAAGAGGAAGCTCAGACAAGGAGAAATGGTCCAAGAGGCAGCAGAAGCATCGACATTGGAAAGGTAAAGGAGTGCTTGGCATCAATCCTGCAAGTTGGACTTCGATGTTCTGCTGATTTGCCAAGTGAAAGAATGGATATAGGACATGTTCCCTCGGAACTGCATAAAATTACCAAGATTCTCTCTAACAGCTAGAGAGATCTCAAGTTCTGTAATTTATGATAAGTGGCATACTTTGTTTTTGTTTTATTGTTTTGCTCAGAATACTTGAATGTTGAATGCAGCAGCCCATTTTCTTCAAGCAAAATGACTGTACTAGACTCTTTTAAGGTTATGGACCTAGCCTGTCAGTACATTATAATAAAGATTCGTTAGTAGAAATCAAACCTTATTCTCAAGAATATCCCACAGAAATGATTCCATCTGCAAGTTGCAAATAGCCTATTCTTTACTCTCTCTGAAGCCTGAACCATTTTAACCCTTCACGACTTTCTCAGGTTTTTTCTCTCACAAAATCCCACAACAGTGTTACAGGAACTTTGAGTTTCTCAGCTAAACAAATCACTATCTTAACTCGAGAAATTTTAATTTGTTTTGTTCCTTGGTGTTTTATCTAGTTATATATGTTTCTATTGTTAAAGCAATCCAAACTAAGATAAAAGAAATACAAATACAAGAGAGATGGAGGTTATGGTTTTCGTTGATCACTTTATTCTGAAGTAATTATTTTAATCTAAATACAAAGAGATTATATAAAGATTAAACTAAAAATATTATTCACCCTTAATAAAATAAAACAAAATAAATATTATATCTTAACATCTCCCCTCAAACTTATGATGCGATAGCTACAAGTATCGAGAGTTTGCCAACTAGAAAATGAAAACAAGAAATGGAATGTGACTTGGTAAAGAAATCTACAATCTGCAAAGAAGAAGAAATAAAAGGTAAAGTAATGGTGTCATGCTTGAGATGGTGACGAGTAAGATGATAATCGATTTCAATGTGCTTAGTTCGTTCATGAAAAACCGAGTTGTGAGTAATCTGAATAGAATTATGGTTGTCACAAAACGTATAAGTAGGATGAGAAAGTGAAACTCTCATATTCACAAGTAACCAGCGTAACCAAACAATCTTTTTGGTAGCAGATGTCATCATGATAGTCTACTTCAGTTGAAGATTGAGAAATAATAGATTGCTTTTTACTCTTCAAAGAAAAAAGAGAATCACCTAAAAAGATACAGAAACCAGTAACAGACTTATGATCTATGGGATCACTGTTATGATTAGCATCAGAGTATGCTCGCAGCTCTAAGGAAGAGGTGGATTAAAGTAATACTCTAAAAAACTGTATCTCGAAGATATTGCAAAATACAAAGAACAATTGCTTAGTGAACGGTAGTAGGAGAAGCAATAAATAGACTAACAACATGAACAATACATGCAATATCTGGATGGGTAATAATGAGATATACCAAGCTTCCAACAATAGTACGATATAAAGTAGGATATATCAAAGGTAAACCATAAAAAGAAGAATCTTTTACGTTAACCTCAATGGGAGTATTTACAGTCTTGTTATCAGTAAATCTAGCCCGCTCAAGAATATCTACAACATATTTTTACTGAGAAAGTAGGTAATCTCTGGGTGAGTGAGCTACCTCAATACCAAGAAAATATCGAAGATGACCCAAATCCTTTATTTCAAACTATCTAGTCAATTCTATCTTCAAAACTGAAATACCATCAATGTCATCACCAGTAATTATCATGTCATCAACATATAAAGACAGAATGATATGATTTGCATCAGTGCACTTTATAAAAAGAGTAAAATCATGACTACTATAAACAAATCCAAGAGATGAGATGACAACGAAGAATTTCTCAAACCAAGAATGAGGTGCTTGTTTGAGTCTATATAACATTTTTTTTTTAAGCTTACAAACATACCCAGAGTCATGTGAAACACTAGGAGGAGGCGTCATATAAACTTCTTCTTGAAGATTTCCATTCAAGAAGATATTTTTAACATCAAGTTGAGATATATGCCACAACGACTCAAAGTTATGGCAATAAGAGTATGAATAGTAATCATTTTTGCAACAAAGGCAAATATGTACTCATAATCTATGCCAAACTGTTAAGGGTATCCTTTTGCAATTAACCTAGCCTTGTACTGCTCAATAGAACCATCAAAATTACTCATTATTTTATACACCCAACGATAACCAACAATACTCTTACAAGGAGGTAAAGAAACCAAATTTGTCTTATGCAAAGCAGAAAGTTCCTCATCCATAGCTTGTTGTCAAAGATGATTAAGAATTGTCTTTTTATAGGAAGAGGGCTCAAAAGGACAATGAATAGAAGCTAAAAAAAAAGTAAATGATGAAGAATAACAAGAAAAAGCAAAATTTGGTAGCTTTGTAAACTTACAAATGCATATGGATTGACGTAGAGTTGGATCCATAATCTCATACGAAGTTTGAGGGACTGTAGATGAAAGCGAAGCTTCAGGTGTGCCAGAAAGTAAAGTGTTAGTACTTGCTAAATGATAAGTACAGATTGGTCGAACATAGGGAGAAGAATTTGAGGTACAAGGAACCTGAGATGATAAATTATCAGAATCCTCAGAAAAAAAAATTCTATACAAATAAGATCAGATCTAGTTAATCTATGAGTAATGAATGGAATAGAAAAGAAAGGTATATGCTCAAGAAAGACAACATGATAAGACACATAAAGTTTCTGAGTTATTGGATAAAAACAAAGATACCTTTTTTACCTTTACTATAATGCCAAAAGACACAAATAGTAGATCAAGATGACAACGTACTACAATCTAAATGAAGATGAAGAACAAAACAAGTACAACCAAAAACTTTAAAGGAGGAATAATTAGGGACATACTCATACAACTTTTGAAATGAAGAAAAGCCTGAAATATAAAAAGATATTATTGTATTAATCAAACTTATAGTCGTAAGGCCATTTTCTCACCAAAAATCTCTAAAAACAGAAGTAGACAATAATAAAGAACGAGTAGTTTCGACAATGTGCCTATGTTTTCTTTCAACAACTCTATTTTGCGCAGGAGTATCTGTACATGAAGTTTGATGAATGGTTCCATCTAAGGCAAGCAACTCATAAAATTTATTAGAGGTGTATTCCCCACCAAAATTACACCTTAAACATTTGATAACAGCAGAATGTTAAGTTCAAAAAGTTGTATATATAAAAAATTCAGAATGATGTTTCATTAAATAAACCCAATAATAACGAGTATGATCATGAATAAAAGAAACAAAATGTCGAGACCCTTCTTTTATGGTAACAGGAGATAGTCCCTATACATCAGAATGAATCAAGTCACCTGGGAAAGACAAAACAAAAATACTTCGATTAAAAGGTAAAACTAAAAATTTTGCTAGTTTACATCCACTACAATCACAAATATCACAAGTTTTCAAACTTCCTAAAACTCATGTGGATGCCAAAAATATCAAATAAGAAGATAAAATATGACCTAGATGAGAATGCCATAAATAAAAGTTAGAAGAGGAAGGACTTAAATGAAAAGAAGACAAATCAACACTAATAGTTGTAGCAGCAACAACTGACACTTTTAACTCATCCAAAATACATAGTTCATTCTCCCTATGGCCTCTCTCATTTAGCTTCTGAAATTGCAAATCCTAAACACAATAAAAAAAAAAGGGAAAAAATGACTAAATAATCATTAGAATCACATAACTGACCAACAAAAGCAAGATTCAATCTGAGTTTTAGAATAAGATAAATATTAGGGAGAGACAAGTGAGGTATGATAATAGAACTAACACCTGCTAAAGGCATGAAAGTGTCATCAGCGGTCATAACAAGAATAGAGGGCGAAAAGGACATATAAGTAAAAGATGAAGAATCTGAAGACATATGATGTGAAACACTAGAATCTAAAACTCATTCAAAATGTAACATACCTAAGAAACTATGAGATAACTAACCTTCAGAAGAGGAAGCAAACAATGCTTGTGAATTTAAAGAGAGAAACTTCTAAAATTACTCAGTTAGAGTACCATGATCGATGATAGAGCTTGATGAAAGTCTGACGTAGTATTATGGTGTGGTGGTTCATAACCTTAAGGTGGTCTATAAGCATTAGATTGTGACTGATTGTCAGGCTTCTAAGCTAGATTCTATTATCTCAACTTGGGATACTAAGTCTTCCAATGACCTTTTTACTTTGTGCGGATGTATATTTGCTTGTCCGTTATTGATTTCCTTTATGTAGATGTTGTGTTTGCCAGAATTGATTTGCTTTTGTCGAGTAATTTATAATATATGGTTGATTTCTATATGTGAATGTGTTTGTTTGTTTATTATAAGATTTATGCTTTGAATTTATTTAAATTTCATGAAGTGGTATAATTATATAGGTTTTTGTTTTTCCTTCAGTGATGTTTATTAATCGTTAAAATTGATAAAAGGTCTTTGTTCTCGTGAAATTAAAAATCTGTTATTTTTGTAATAAAGTACATCAACACTTTCTTACAAATTTGATTTAATGTTCATATTCTAAAAGTGAGGATCAGGCCTTTTTGTTAGACCGAGATCCCAAATCATTGTCTTATGTCTTAGTAGTCCTTTTCTTTTAGTAACAAAAAGCATATATATCAGTTTATACAAATTCTTAGCGTAAATTCACAATAAGTACCTTTTTATCATAAAAAATAAGCATGAAGCAGTACCTTAAGTAAGATGTTTTAGGGTGATAATTATCTTTCTTTTAATATAATCAACCATTTATCTAGAACTACTAAAGACTAGTTAAGACTTTTAGTTACCAAAATTATTTTTTCTTATCTTACCTTACCTTACCAATCCTAATTAGCTTGTCGAGATATCCCTATAACACATAATGGTTAATTTTATGCTTTGGATTAACCATGGCTTAAAGAGGATGCAAAACATGTTGCTTGTGTAGTAGAGGATAAAGATGTTCCCTCTTGGGAAAGAGATGTTTAGTAATGAGTGTAAAAGACATACGAAGACAGATTGCATAATTGACATGTCAGTTGGCGGAGGTAGAGAATATGTGAGATCATGAGAAGAGTGATCACCAATTTATTTTGAAGGTGTGAGCAATAAAGGTAACCTTTTGATTCCTTAAAAACAACATAAATCGACTCCCTTAATCATAAGTAATTATTAATAAGTAAGTAGATCTATTCTATTTCTTTAATTTAGTATTTATCTAACATAGAAGATGTTAATCAATCATTATTGATTTATTATAATTGATTAAGAATGACAATGATTGTCATAAGTAATTATTCATAAGTAAGTAGATCTATTCTATTTCTTTAATTTAGTATTTATCTGACATAGAAGATGTTAATAATATTTTAAAAAAACAAATCAATCATTATTGATTTACTATAATTGATTAAGAATGACAATGATTGTCCATGGTCGATTGACCATGATTGGTTAAGTTTAGCATGATTGATTGATCATATTCTTACATGCATGATAAATCTAATTAGAATTAGTATATTTTTGCATAGATATTTTAATTTTGCTATTTAAGAAGCATTTTCATGTTGTTAATTGAACTAAACAATTTGAAATAACTCAAAGAGAAATAATAAAACTAAGCAATTTCTTTCTTGATAAAGACCATACTACTCATATGAATGATTATGGTCTAATAAGGGTTATATTAGCTACCATAGCTGAATCAGTTTCTGCCAAAGTTGTCAATTATGTTATGTTGTACCCGAAATAACCAATATATCTCATGCAATATAAGAAAAATAAAAACAACCTGAAACAAATTTCATCTATATTTGAATATTGGTCTATTCTGAATTTTTTTGGCTAAATTTAAAGTGTGATGGTCAAGTTTCATTCCACTTATTTTATTCCATGAATAATGTTTTTCTTTTAAAATTTATGTTGTTTACTCTAATTTCATTCTTCAGTACTTGGTTTATTAAAAATTATACTTCATAATTTATTATGGTTTTTTTCCTTTGTGGTTATCTAAGTCTTATAACCCATATTATGGGTTTAGCGAGTTAACCTAGTTAACTTGGATTTTTTAATCTATTTTTTTAGTTGATATGTTTTTCCAGTTTCATCATTCAACATCTTTAATATTTGGTTGATTATGAATTAGTCTTTTTCATTTACTTCATTTTGTTTTCTATAAAATTATCCTAATTTCATGACCTGGATCACTGATTTTACAAATTAACATGAGTAGACTTATATCGTTTTATTACATTACTCCTTTAAATTGATTTTAATTTATTTTATTTGAGGTTATCATGGTCTTATAACCCAGGTCATGAATTTAGAAGGTTAACCTGGGTTGACCTTAATTGATCCAATAAATTATCATTTCAATATTTAATAAAATGATATCATCTTGAATTTATTTTAAGTTAAACTATATTTTTACCAATCGTGTAGGTTATCTTTAGACTCATTAAGTCAATCAGGTCATTCTAGGACTCTCGTATAATTTAATTTTTTTTATACTAGAAAAATATTAGCTACACCTGTATATTTCTTTTTATGTTGAAAAAAATGATCCGACCCGTGGTGAAGCACAGACCAACAATCTAGTAATTACTAAATAGGAATATTTAAATTTTGAAATTAAGTTTGAAATTTGAATTGCATAATTCAAGTTAATTTATTTTTGGATTTGAAAATGTAATTATATATATATATATATATATATATATATATATATATAAAACCTCGAAACAACACACTAAAATGCTTAGAAACTGAAATGTATTTGTTTGTTTACTAGAAGTTGATTTACTGTTTAATTATTGTTAATTTCCATGATTTGTGGCATTAATTGTTTGCTGTTAATTTATTTGTCAAAATTAGGAAAAGGCATCTCTAAGAGTCCACCATGTGTTTTACCATTTGAATGCACACTTTATAATACTTGTACACATTTTAAAAATAGATTATATAAAATGCTCTTGCTAAACCCAAACATTTTGGAGCTTTTATACAATAATAATATATAAATATAGAAAATGAGATGGTGGGGTGTTTATTTAATTATTACACACCATTGTTAAATTAAATTCTTCTTTAATAACGTGTGATGCATTTTGTGATTTAATTTAATTATATTATTTTTTAATGTAATATATATTTGCAATGTTTATCATGTTATTGAGATAATAAAAGGACTAAACTAGTGTTAGTAACATTATGCAAAATTATAGGCCATATAAAGGTGATGCTAAGGATTACTCTATAAAAGAGATGGCTACAAACAATATAGTTCATGCTTCTAATATTTGAAAGAACAAGTTTATGATGGTTTTTAAGCCTTGTAACTTTATCCTAATTAGGAGTGGCATGTTTGTAGACAAGAGATATTTAAGTGATGGGCTATCAAGCTTAACTTATGACTATTATACCCAAAAAAACCATTAAAGCTTTTTTCCTTGTTTATTTAGTTGAGTCTTTCGATTTATTTTATAGGAAAAAGTAGTGAGCCTCTAGATTTAATTCATATTAATATTTATTATTTGAAATTTATGCAAAAATAAGATAGGGTTAAAAATGCATTATTTAAGAGACGATGGCTAGAAAGCGCACTCGAAAAATAAGAGATAGGGTTGAAAATCATAGTCTTGAATACAAAGGTTGAAAAGCATACTTGAAAGAAAAGAGATAGGATTTGTAAAGAAAAAGATGATCTTTGTGAAAACTAAAAGATTTTTTTAAGTGGTATAGTTGTACCAGGCAATATGTCAATTGGTAAAATTCAAAGATTTTTGAAATGATCAAATTTTCATGGGTGACTTACCTAGATAAAAATGCGAAGGTTTTTCAAAATAGTCTTATTGTAATGGGTGACCTGTCCAGGTGAAAAATACAAAGATTTTTCAAAGTAGTCTCATTGTAATGGGTGACCTGTCCGGATAAAAAATATGACTTACCTAGCAAAATGTTTTGGCCATAAAGTCTAGAAGGATGACAGGATAGGGCTTGAAGGCATACTATCTAGGAGATGAGAGCTCAAAGGCACACTATCTGATAGATGAGTTTATTCGTCCTTCCAAGGCTTCATATGGTGCTCTAGTCCTCTTTCAAAAGAAGGCAGATGGGAGCCTTCGTATGTGTGTGAACTACCGAGCACTTAACTTGGTAACCATGAAAATAAATATCCAGTTCATTTAATTCAAGATTTGATGGACAAATTGTATGAAGCTTCTATCTTTACAAAGTTGGACTTGCAATCAGGATATTGGCAAGTATGGATTGCTGAGAGTGACGAGCATAAGACTACTTATGTGACGACGTATGACTCATATGAGTTTTTAGTTATGCCATTCAGCCTAACAAATGCTCCAGCAACATTTTTTAATCTCATGAATGATGTTTTATATGATTTCTTAGACAACTTTGTTGTAATCTACTTAGATAACATTGTAGTTTATAGTAGAGGAATTAAAGATAATGTAATTCATCTTTCTAAAGTTCTAAGTAGATTGAAGGAACATGAATTGTATGTAAAGAGGGAAAAATATGAGTTTGCAGAAGCTGACATTATGTTCTTAGACTATCTAATTAGGGAGGGACATGTGAAGATGGATCCACGGAAGATTCAAGCCATTATTGAATGGTCAACACCGAAGACATACATGGAATTGAGATCTTTTTTGGGGCTTACAAACTATTATAGATTATTCATTAAATGTTATAGTAAGAAAACAACTCATCTCTTAGATCTTCTAAAGAAGAATTAGAGATGAGAATGGTGAGTTGATCGCTAATAGGCCTTTGAAAAGTTGAAGATAGCGGTAGCATCAACTCTAGTCTTGAGGCTGCCAGAGTTTTTAAGAAGCCATTTGAAATGTAAATTGATGCTTCGATGAGGTCATTGGGGTAGTGCTTGTATAAGAGGGACATTTTATTGCTTTTGAAAGTCAAAAGTTGAATGATGTTGAACAAAAATATCGACTCATTAAAAGAAAATGACAGCAGTAATGCACACTACCTTGGCATATAGAGAATATATTTGTTGGGACCAAGATTCATTGTCAAGACCAACGACATTGCTAGTCTGGTTTTTTTTTTTTTGTATTGTTTTCGAAACTGCGTTGTTTTTGTCTTTAGGGTTTTAATTTATAAATTTGGTCAAAGTTTAATGTAGTCCTCCAACTTTTTATTTCTTTTAATTGCACTCTTGAATGGCCTAGAACTTTAAATTTTATGCAATTTTGCTCTTACTGAACTTCAATATAAGCCTTAAATTTTAGTACCTTTTTTATTTTGGTTTTTGGTTTCGAATTTATACAATTTGATTCTTAATTGACCATTAAACTTTCAAATCTCTTTAATTTCACCCCTGATTTTGATCAATTTAGTCCCTAGAGTTCGGCGCCTCTTTCAAAAAGGTTATTGGCTACAAATTTCTTCAATTTAACTCCTAATTAACTCTAAAACTTTGATTTTCTTGTGATTTTACGTATGATTTGAACCAATTAACTTAAATGCAGAAATTATATCTGCAGAAATGTTAGTGCAGGAGAAAATTTCCTTGATACAAAGCTCTCGCAATCAAGACTTTTGTGCCTATAAATATCTTATAATGTGACCAGTCCTGCACATTGCAGAAAAAAGCATACCAGTTTACCAAAAACAAAAACTTGCAGTCTTGCCTTTTGCGTTTTCTGTGCTGCAAAATTTATGGTTAACAGTGAGCTTCAAATTAACCTGACGTCACTTCCGTGTTAAGGAAGGCGTTAAGATACAGAGAAACCTATCTTTGGTCTCAGCAAATAGTTCAGGAGGTGCTTAGGACAGCGATAAAGATACAACTTCCGTAGCCAATGCCTCAGGGTCTGTGCCAATAAATCTAGGAAAACAAAATCTTCAAATTCTGAATTTTGGCAAAAATTTTCTTGCGGAAGAGGATGCCATTGACATGACTTTTCTCATCTCACTAACCAACTGCACCAATCTACTTGCTTTCAGTCTTAACACAAATGGTGAATGCTTTCAATTTTCCCCGAAGTCTATGAACATCGAGAGCAATACGCATTTACAAGCTGAAGAATTTTATGATAATGAAGAAAACTTGACAGTACAGCAGGCTTGCACGGAAAATTTACAATCTACGTTGGCTTCATAAAGTGTAATATGTTAGGCTTGTTAATTTTTGTTTTTCGTTCAATGCAGCATTTGTTATATCTCCAGGGATTTTTGCTGCCATCCCCATGTTTGAATTTCACAGTCTAAAACATATTCTGCTCATAATTGCATTAATCTTGTACATAATGTTCTTGATGTTTTGACTATATATAAGCTACTCGAACTTGTTTGACAGTGTGGTTATAGTTGTTTTTCAAATAACTTTTCGTATTAAATACATGCCAATGATATTTTTTTATTTTTTAAAAATATTTTTAACATTAGTACATTAAAATAATTTGAAAATAATAAAAATATATTAATTTAAAGTTAATAAAAACATAAAAAAAAAATTAAATTTTTTAAAAAATATTTTTAAAATTCAAAAACAAACAGACTAGACAGTGAACGCAATAGTGTGCTGGATTGTAAGCTAGTTCTCTTAGCTGCTTTATGACTCTTTAGAAATGCTCATGCTGTGGATAAAAAAAGGGTCAAGGAGGAGAGATATTATCGGTTCTGTAGCCTAAGACTCGATGAGTTAAGCAACGCGGGAACAAGCGATGCTTGCACGTCAAATTATTCTTCTTTCACGTGTCTGTTAATGGCGTTAGTAAAACCCATGTTTTATGAACACTTTTGGTATGGTTTGATGGTGGAAATTAAGGGGTCAAATGTAGGGAACACTCGTTATTATTTCTAGTATTGGTTTCCGATCGATGGTGAAAGAGTTGCGAGCTTCTATCAATTTCCGGTGCCGGTTTCAGATGTCAGATGGGCTGGAAATGAAATGGCATTTGCCGGAAGTACTTGTTTATCCACCATTAATAGCACCTCACTATCATTTGGAAATTAATGGAAGCATTGTTGAGCAAGTAATTTTAATTTTCATGCAAAAGCGCGCGCGCTGGCTGAATTACAACAAAGCTTACTTGAATTATTAGTTGTAGTAGAACGTCTATCATCATGAAATCACTTGACTAATAAGCTTAAAATGCTTCTTTTATATATATATTGCTTGCATCGATCACTTTTTCTTGCCCAAAAGTTCTTCTTTTAGCCTTTTTATTTTATTTTTATCGTAGTAAATTCATTAGAGTTATTAACCTCGGCAAGTTTTGAAAATGGTCAGTCTAGCACTTGAATTATTATGTTGAAGGGGTTGGCCTAGTAGTTAAGATACTAGTCCTTTGACTCTTGTTTCGCTATAAGCAATACCAATTCTTTTTTCAAACATACAAAAAAAAAATGTGAATATTTTAGAAAAAAAAATACAGTATCATTAAACCTAATAAATTGAAAGACCGATAATAATGGCTTGGATTTAAAAAAAACGTATAAAAAGAAACCAAAAAACAGAATATCAATTTAAAATAAACAAAATACTTAAAAAAAAAACATCTTAATTTTGCATTTAAGAAAAAATAAAACAACATGTGATTGACCTAAGTTTCATAACCTAACCACACCATGAAAATCCGTGAAAATCAAATTTGAAAAAATCAATTTCATGGGAAAAAAAATACATCACAAAGAAAAATTAAAAAAAAACAAATACTTAAAAAAAAGTTCAATTAAATTATTTTTTAAGAAATAATCAAACCACTATTAAATTAACTAGTTAAACCTGCGACTCGAGTCATTAACTTGAGTTTAATGAGTTTTTTATTAAATCAATTTTTTGTCAAAATATAAAATAACAAAATAAAATAAATAAAATAGAAGAAGAAGAAGAAGAAGAAGGGAAAAAGGAACCAAAAATGTCTGGACGGTGACCATTCATGGAGTTATTGGACGCCAAAAGATGAAAGAGTTGGTAGATAATTAGATTGGGTTTAGATGCATTGATGAAATGAGATTTAATTGCCCGCGATAACCCTATCCCTTTCAGCTATGACCGCCAATCAACCTTACATGGTGCTCTTTAATTCAGATTAAACCATCATTATTCATCGAATTCTACGATTGCAATTTAAGCTTACCTGTAACCATTACTAAGATCTGGCAAAATCTAGCATCTTTTCTACTTTAATCTAATTCCCAGCAATTATCTGTAGCTATATCAAATTCTCGAACAGAATCTAAATTTCGACATCCTCAGATTATCATCCTCATTTCCCTTGAATCAGTCTACCATTTGAACTACGAAACTAATTGGAAGTAGATTAATATTCAAGGATTTGTTAATCTTGAATTTGATTTAGAACACAAGCTAATATAATCTTGAATAAAGAACTGGTCTAACTAGCTTCACCTAATTTACCATCCATTGTTGTTAATCCTGTCTATCCAGAAAGGATTTGTCCACCAAGTTGCCATCTCTTGGATAAAAACCTGGCTGAAACCAACACAAATTGAATCAAAATTTATTTGTTTGCGTCGTCCAGATATATATATATATATGATGGCTGCACGTTTTCCCGATGTATAAAACAACTTGAGTGTTTAACAGTGGCATATTAAACCTTCTGCATCATTAAAATTATCAATCTGCTAACATGAAGACGATTTCAATTCGGAGGATTGAAAATGCATCATAATGTCTTACAAATCTTTGGCCCATGCATGCCTGTGTTGAGTGCACCAATCACATACGGGGTAGGCAACAGCTATGATAGCAGATTAAATATATAATAAAAAAATACCACTGTATTCTGACATTTTATACACAAAGTTATCCAAATATTGTCTTTCAGATCACCTCATCTTGTTCGGACAAGTTCAAGCGGTAAAGTTTCCATTGCCAGCTGAAATTTGAAAGACAGTTTAGATGCAAACAAATAGGTTTCCTCTACAATGAAATTCAGAGAAATGCTTACCCACAGTCTTGGAGATCTTGGATCAGATTTTTTATGCAATTTGGACAGTTCTGACTGAAAGCTGATGACTATGGACACTTTGAACTCAATTGAAAATGGACTGCAAAGAGAATTAAAAAAAAAAAAAAAAATTCTCAGTGGGGTTTGCATAGCTTTCCCACCTTGTATCAAACAATTCTCCCCCTATATGAATTACTAAAATTTCCTTTCCATCGGCAGAATCAAACCCTTTAAATAAAATGAAAGAGGATGCTTGGGGAAAATTTAAAACTACAAATAGAGCACGTGAAGTCATAGAACCAATGGGCAGATTTTACCAGCCAAGATGGAATTCGTGTCCTTTTGTAAATTACAATGTCAATGAAGTGCTTATGCCTCTAACTCATAGAGCCATTATGTAATTTTTTTTAACATCACTATAATCCCCTTTTAAAGATAAGTACCAGTGTCTTCCATCTTCATGCAGATCCAAAAATACAAGATAAAAACAAGAGTCAGGAGAAGTTTGCAGCTCACCCAGCAAAGACACTTGGACAAGTCAAAAGGCGAGGGAGGATAACATAGATAGGCAAAGTCAGATTACGACAGACATCTCCATCTGCTATCTGACAAACACCAGAGAAAAAACAGAAGTTTAAAATCCAAACATTGTAAAAGTCGAAGTAATTTGGCAAGATAGGGAACATATCATGCCTGTGTGGTCTGAATCAAAGAAGTTTCAGTCACAATTTTCTCTCCCATTAGAATTGACTCTACACGGAGCAAGTGTATGTCTATGGAGGAAATGGGAACTGCTGATGTTTCAACTGTTAACTCCCCACTGATGGGATCCAACAAAGAACACACAGTAGACATTCTTCCTGTCACCCGAAAACCACCTATTGAATGACATCTATAATCAGTTGAGTTTCACTTGAACATAAGAAGCTGCCTAATAAGATACTAAAGTGCCTGCATCACAAATACAAGCATATAAATGCCAAAAGAGGAAACTATTTCTCCAAAATTCAAATTAAGGTTGGAGAAATAGTCTTAGCTAAGATGACTAAGAAGCGCACCTGACTTTATTTCAGGAAGTAAAGGATGTCTCTGAGTGTCCTGGGTAATGTAAAAGATAGCCATTTCAGGAGAAACTGGTCGCTCAAGCAGATCAGCTGAAAATGCAACAGCATCAGCAAGACAGTGGCTTATTTAATTCCCTATCAATAATACATATATCATCAGAAAATCACACCACACCTTTATCACTTTCAACTATAACTTCCATGGTTGAAGATAGTGATTTATAAAGGTATCCTCTTGCTATATCTACAGTAAACAAATACTATCACAGAAATCATCAATCATCAAGTCTTACAAAAGTGTGAATGTAATTAAGGGAAAGCCTTAGAACCATGAAAAATTAAAAAGAAGATAACAAGAATAATTTCAGTTACACATTTCTTCTATAGGACAAAAAATATATTCACCTGAATGCTAACATCCGTTCCATGAAAGGTCTCATAAAATCTTTCCAAACTTTTTTCCCCATTTTGTTTCAAAACCAAGGTAAATGGTACCTGCCAGACCAAGCAAACACTAAAATTAACGGAATAATAATAATAAAATAAAATAAAATAACTATCACAGGTGAAAAGGGCATATAAAATGATTGGAAACACCAGCATAAATGAGATGATATTTCATGAAAAAACAAATTCCGAGGGACAAGACTAGCCCGCATTATAATTTCTTCTATTAAATATTTCATCAGCTATCAAAAAGCTAAAACCAGACTAAATTTGAGCGAGTTGTTATAAATACCTCAGTTGTGCCTGAACCAATCTTTCCCGATGGTTTAACCTCAATGCTCTTATTCCTGTTTCCATGTTAAGTAACATTCACAGCAATCAGGGTAATACTCTGCTTGAAAATCCATTGCTTAAATAAAATACATGAAAAATCACACACCAAGTCCACTGATTAGATCACTCGTTCAATACCGAGTTCAATTCCAGCAAAAATTAACACAAAGCAAAACATACTTATGAGAAACAGAAATGCAGCCATCTCTCTCTCTCTCTCTCTCTCTTTCTTTTAATGCATCAACTATTATTTAACATTAAGCACACTTTATACAGTAATTTAAAAGAAGATGGAGCAAAAATACTAGTAACATACACGATGGTGATTGGCTTGACAGCACCATAAAAGGATTCAATAACTCCAGCTGATCCTCCTCGAACCTGCTTTCAAAACACAACACCACTCCAAATCAGATTTTAAAAAATTTTCTCGCAAATCAAACAGATAGATAGAAGGAGATAGAGAAATTGATGAAATTATCCAGGAACCTGCAAGTTAACAGATCCGTTGACGGAGAGGCGAATTCCATAGTGAGAAATTGAGGATGGAGATTTAATCACGATTTTGCCTTCAACAGGTTCCTGAAATTGATTGATTGATTAAAGCAATGATAACCATCAATCACTAAATAAAATTTAAATTATACTGAATAAAATTGTGTTTTATAGAGAGAGAGAGAGAGAGAGAGGGAGAGAGGGAGAGAGATTTACAGATGGGCGATAGATACGGTTGGATCGAGAAAATTTAAGGGCTATTTTTGTTGACATAGCTCCAACTCAAAGAGAGACTGAATACTGAGTTACTGAGTTCCCGAGTAACGGGTAGGAGACTGGATTGAGTCGAGCTGCTTTCGAGTTTGGGAACTAAAGACTAAACTATTTTCTGCAAATAATATAGGCTGCTCATATATAGTAGGTCTGCTAACAAATGACCGATGGCAATAAAATAACAAAAAGATAACTTAGAGGGTGAGATTAGTTAAAATACAGGTAAATTAATTTGAATATCTATATTAATTAAAAAATTAAAATAAAAAAATAAAAACAATTATGTCTATGAATATATTTTATTATTTATTATCATGAGTATAATTATTTTTTATTCTTTTTAATAAATAGTTGCCTTGATGGTAAAATTTCTCGTCCCTTATGAGTTTTTTTTTTTTTGACAATGACTCCTTTTACTAATTAAAAATATTTTTTTATCGTGTTATTAGAATTTTTTTTCCTTTTAGGAATCGCATGGTGGTAATAACAGGATGATTTATTGCAGTTAGAACTTTTTTTTCATTATTTTCCTTTTTTTCCTTTAAAATTTATGTCCATCATTCAAAATTTCAAAGTTATTCTCATTTATAATTGTCATCTAATTTATTTTTTATTTCAATTTTGACTTTTATTTTTTGAATTGTTATTTTTTATTTTGGATCTTTTTGTATAATTGGATGTTTTTTCTTAATTTCATTAATCTTTAACATTTAATTGGTTAGGAATTGGGTTTCGTGGATTTTTCAAATATGATATTTCTAGTCTAATGAATAAGATCACGAGTTTGAATAGTTAACACGGATAGATATATTTTTTTTTTACTTATTTTTTTTTTATGATTTCATCATTCGATATTAGTTTTGTTTTTTTTTTTTTCGAGTTATCCTAATCTCATGATTTGGATTGCGGATTAACTCAAATTAGCTTGCCCCTTATTACCTAAGTTATAGGTTTGTCTTGTTAAGCAGGTTGACTCAAACCAATTTTTTGCTCTCTCTTTTTTTTTTTCTCAATTTCATCATTTCTTATTTAATTGGTTAAGAATTAAGCTACATTGTTTTTTTCCTTTTGAAAAAAAAATTTCAAGTTATTGTGATCACTTGTTTAAAAACATTTGGTGTATTCGTGTGAAAGTTTGGCTAAATTCCCAAGATATATGAGAAACGATTGAAAAGGCTTTGAAGAGCCTATGGAAAGAGTAAAGTTGACTTCAACTTAAAGAAAGGCCTTACAAAAGACACGAAGAAAAGGTTAACAAGCACTCACAATCATCCATTAATGTTTTAATAATACCACTTTTGAGATAGTGGCTAACGCAACCAATATCAAGTAAGCATGTGAAGTCTTGCAACAATCAAATCAATGAGCTGATAATGTAAAAAAGATACACCTATAAAAGTTACGAGGTAACTTTAAAAAATTACATATGCTTGAATCAAAAAGTATTTTAAATTACTTTGCTAAAGTGTTGGCCATATATAATCATATGAAACGATATGGGGAGAAGATAGAAGAAACATATGTGGTATAAAAGATCCTACGCTCACTGCAAAAGAAATTTCACTATGTAGTGGTCACGATAAAGGAATCACAAAATATGATTTTTTGACAATTCAAGATCTCATTGGAAAACTACAAGCCCATAAAGAAAGAGTCAACAAAATTCAATAAGACATGGGTGCACAAGCACTTTTCTCAAAATTCTTTTGAAAAAAAAAAAAGAAGCAAGGTGATTTTGGATATACCCAATGAGATCGAGGACTAGGACAAGTCAAAGGAAGAGGAAGAAGAGGTAGATTCAGAAGAGGAGACAAAGGCAGCCCTAACAGGTCAACCGATCGATTGATTGAAACTAACCGGTTCACCGGCTCCACAGACAGTAACAATTCGAGACCCAGATTTGACAGCAAAAATTAAGTGTTATAATTGTTAAAGAATAGGTCATTATGCTAGGGATTATTAGAATCCAACCAACAGGACTGAAAAGAATGTCAATCTAATAATAGAAGAGGAGTAAGAAGCTATCATATTACAGGTTCATGATGAATGAATGAAAATCAAACACATTATCAACTTATAAATCTAAGTAAGTAAGCGCGATAATATGTGTTTGTCATTCTATATGGGTAAGAAGATTATTGAAAGAGTTGCAAACACCACAAGAGAAGCCTATAAAACTTTGTATGGACAACTCATTAGTCATTACATTAATAAAGATCGCCACTTAAACAAGGAAGTTGAAGTCAAATACGTGAAAACCCAAGACCAAATCATAGAACATTTTTACAAAGCCACTCAAACATGATATTTTTGTCAAGATGAGAGATATACTGAAAGTTATATAAAATCAAGTTTAAGGGGGTGTTGAAAATAAACTAGATTTCTAGTTTTTCTAAAAAACAAAGGAACCGATTAACCAGTTAAGTCAATATAATTATTTTTTCTATTCAGAATATGTTTTTCTTTGTTTATTTTAATTATTTATTTGTCTAGAACTTTAAACCTATAAATAAACTTGTAATATAAAAAGTATAAACATAAGTGTACAAAATAGAAAGTAAATGCATAGAAAAGGAAAACACTTAATAAAACACATCTTCTTCTCAAATTTCTTCTTGTTCTTTAGCAATGCTATCCATGTTTAACTACTTCTCTAATTTTCTTTCAACATAACTTAAGTTTGCACTCAGCAAGAGTCTATATCGAAAAATTGTAATATGATTTTTCTTTTCTTTTCCTTTTTGGCGTAGGAGCTAGAAACTTCTGATAATAATTTTCAGAGGATAATATTCAACACAAAATCTCGTGTAACTGGTTTGGTTATTAAGATAATTTTCACAGGATAATAATTTTTTCACTTGAAATGACATTTGTCCATAAATTATGCCAAACTGTGAGACATTGGATTGTTCTCTGTCCACAGCCTGCAATTCTTGTGATTTTGGGTTCAGTAAATTATTGCCAGAGATGCAGTTCTTATTTGGTTCAGCAATACATCCATGATCACATCAAAAGGCAGCAGATAGCAAGCCCGGAAAAGGCATCAACATTCAGCTCCGATAAATTTATCGATTCCCTTTTCATTATAACAGCAAAAGAAAGTACACAGAGAGACTTCTACGTCAAATATTTTATTTAGATGCATCGCTTAGTATGCATGCTTGGTGTTATTTGAGGTCCTTGTTAAAGAGTATAAACACCAACGAAATCCACACCCCTTGAGCTGACATATAACGAGGGGCCATACTGTTGAACTTCACTGATGGGAGTACTTGCATACTGTGCCTCGAGAGACACAGTCTCCGAGATTCTACCAAGCTCGTCGACTCTGACTCTTATGGGCACCAGTGTTTGTGAACCTTGTCTACCAGTTGCAGCTGCTATCGGAAAATCGCCCAGACTAGTTCTCTTGATGTTGTTTGGCCTCAAAATGTTAAGGTTGCTTAGGAATATATCTGAAGTTCCGGCATTCCGTCCTGTGAGCCAATATCGTCGAATCCTGTTGCCAGCAAACTCTGAGACGAGGACAAACCCGCCGTCTCTACTGACTGCAGCCCCCACTGCCACCGAAAGATTTCTCAATAACACGGTGACTTGATTTGTCCTGACGTCATATTTCAATAACCTTCCTGTTGAGTCGTTGGCAAGAACAGCTTTCGAGGAATTCCATGCGAAATGAGACGCAAAGATTCATGTAATGTTTGATCTCTTATAACTCGTTTCGTTCCAAATTAAACAAACAGAAAATGGACACTACTAGTGTAAATAAACTGATGACCTTAGATCATAGACAGCGCTAGCATCTGTAAAATAGATGTTTCCTGTGATAGGGTCTATATCCAGAGCATTGCAAGCGACAAAACGTTGTCCTTCAGCACTGGTGGCAATTTGTTTAGCAAGTCCCCCATTTGAGTCAGCAACCAAGAGTCCATAATATGCGTCGGCTATGTAGAGCAATCTTGTGAAAGGATTATACGCCAAACCCATAGGCCTTCCGCAGATAGGTCCTTTATCGGGATCGGTGGTGCCATTGCAAAGTGCTATCTTCCTGAGAAAATAGGGAGCAATTTATTTGATCATCAGCAAGTTATTCCGAGATTTTTTACACTAATACAAGGAAAGGATTAGTGTCTATAACACTAAAGAAAAAAAGAAGAGAAAAATTCTGGTTTATGACATAGGGTTTTACCAGTTTGGTGAGGTAACGGCAAAAGATGCCCAGCCAGTACTCGGTGGTTGCACTGGTTGGTATCTAAGAACACGACCGTCATTGACACCAGTATAGAAGGCTCCGCCGGGAGATTCAAAGGCAAGGGATTCAGGACCGAAGCCTGTGGGCGGCAAGAAGATTTGCCTGAAGGATTCAGAGAGAACAGTAGAAGGAAAACAGAAGACAAAAATGGATAGTATCGATACCATTACCATAGCTGCTTTAGTGCTTGGGCGAAGGAGAGCCATGTTTGGAATGAAGAGTACTGGTGACTAGTGCAGGAGTATTTATAGGCTCCAGAAGAGTCTTACAGCTTGTATAAAACGAGATTTCGAGTCAAGAGACCATCCTTTCCGAAGTATGGCACTAACCATGAATATGGGCTTTAATAAACGGAGGAACTTGCCGTTCCAAAATCTTCCAAAAGAAAAACACTTTTTTTCCCAGAAATATGGCAGAAGTTTGGTGATCCAAAACAGTATACATGTATAGGATTCAAGTCAATGAAAGTGAGCTTATCCTGTGTAAGAACCAAAATCCAAGAAACCTTTCATCAAGTTGTTTCACATATATATACGAGACAGACAACAGTACTCGTATTATATATATTAATTAACAAAGCCGGGGGATTTATTGCAGTTCTATACATAAATTATCATGAATTACTGTAATAAAATTATTCTTATTAAATTTTTTAAATAAACCAATTTATTATTTTGTTTAAATTTATTAAATAAACCAATTCTTAGCAAGTTAGTTTTTAAAGATTTATCGCGAGTGTAAAAAAATCTTTGCGCTCTTAATAATTCTTGGGGATTTTATATAGCTGTAGATATAAATTATTGTAAATTATTATAGTAAAATTATTCTTGTTAAATAAACCTTTTTTTTTTTTTTGCAGTATTTATTCATGTTATTAATTTTTGTATTTATTCATATTATTGTATTTATTCATATTATTAATTTTTTATAACTCATATTATGCATTTTTATTATTTTTTGCAGTATTTATTCATATTTCTCTTAATTCGTTGGCATGTTTCATCTCTTTCAATATTCGATGGGCTTTGAATTGAGAGGTGGGCTGTTGTCGTTGCAATAATTACGTTTGTATTATTTCGTTAATTTGATTCTTTTACTTTAAAAGTAACCTACAGGCTGCAAGCAATTTGAATCTCTGTATGAACTCTTTATTGATGCGTTTACTTCTTTCAATATTAAGTAGTTTATGGTTCCAAAGACATTGGAAATTATGTTTTTTTATATTAAATATTTGTGAATAATAGAGAACAAATTATTAATGTGTGGGATCTTGGTTGCATAATCATGCTTCAGAAGTCATTTTAATTTTGCTAGTAATAAATAAATTCGAATGAAATATGAATAATTTTTTAAGATGTGAAATAAGTCAAATAAAAAATTAATGAAAATGACTTTGTTAACAACCAAATATCCTAATTTAGGTTAATTTTAATTGTAGCAAAACATGCTTAGTAAATTGATGCAATCCAAATCTATTTATGCAATCTAATATTCAAATTTAAAATGCAAAATGACTTCAAATTTAATATTTTATTTTAATGTGCCCAAAAGCCCTATGATATCAATTTTGAAGCGATTTTGATGTGGTTTGGTTCCATCTTTTTTGTATCAGTGTTTTTGCGATAGAACTGGATCTTTAGCTTTTTAACGTTTTTCTTCTTGTTTTTTTCTTAATTTAGTATTACTGATATGTAGGGAAAAAAATAATGAAAACATCTTTTTTGTAATAGCAGATGCCATAAGCAAAAGGAGTTAAAAAAAATCAAAGAGAAATTTAAATGCGGAATAAAAAAAAATTAGAAAGGTATAATTTGATTTTTTAGAGTCTTGCTTTGATACCAATTAATACAAACACTTTGGATATAAAGATCTAAAAACCCACAAGCAAGATTGATACAATTCTAAAAAGCCAAAATTAGATTTGATAGAAGAGTGCAACACCATGATTACCTGAACCAAGACACCAACACTATTAAAATAAACCTCCACCCAATGATTAGTGAATCACAAATGAAAAGAATAAGGAAGATGTCACAAGGTTAATTATGTCTTAATGAGGTAAATTTATTATTTGTCCTGGTAAAAAGAAAAGTGTTGCATCATATAAAACACATATTTATTCAAAACATCATAAATCTTGAATTTTGTACTTAAAATAAATAAATAAATATTATATATATATATATATAATCCTCTTAAATAATCCTAATGGACCCTTATTGGATTTCAAATCAATAGGCCAAGCTAATATATATAGTCCATAAGCTTTTCTACAAAATAAATCCTATAGTGGAATAGAAGACCCTCAAATGCTTAAGTCAGCAAGTGTAAAAGTAGTGTAGTGTGTATGAAAAGAAATGTAAGAAAGATATATATATGAAGAGAAAGTGTATATGGCTTATAGCATGGTTGGCTTTGGCTGGTTTTTATGACTTTGGATGGCATTATTGACTTTGGTTGGTTTTTATGGCCTAAAATGACATGGCTGGTTTTTATTGCTCATGCCTAGAATGGTTCTAGGCATGGGTGGCTTTGGCTACCTTTTATATCTAGCTTTTATGGTTAGCTTTTATGATCTAGGCCTATAATGGCATGGTTGGCCTTAGTGGTTTTTATAACCTAGAATGTGAGAGCATGTTACAAGGCCTAACTTTCAATGGTTATATGGAGCTCTAGCCTAGGATCTTTATTTTTTCCCTGTGAATAGGAGTGCTTGTACACCCACATCTTGAAATTTCTTCATGGAAAAGCATAATGTATCATTAGTGGAGAAATTGGTATGTTACCAATGGCTAGCAATGATAGTCGTTTGTTATTGTATCATGCCATGATTGTTGTGCCATGTTTGTTATTGATAGAAATGTTGGTAATAAACAATGTTATTGGTGTAGAAAATGGTGCTTACTCTACATAGAAAAACTTGTGTGTGCATAGAAAAAATTGTATGCATAAAAATTTTCTATGTTTAGTTTATGGGAACTAAAGAAATGCATAGAATGGTGTATCAGACAAGATTGGACAGATAAAGTCAGTATCGAGTGTCGAGCTAAGGATTTTAGTTGTCTGGGCTAGAATTCCAACTATTAATTTTAACTTGACCCAGATGGCTAGAAAATTATTTTTTTTTTAGAAAAACTAATGCCCTATCATTTTCCCTCAAAGTCTTTTACAAAAACATGTTTAGAAAATTTTGATTAGCAAAAGTGATGGAGAAAAAACTTACTATATTAATATTTCCTTTTATGTTTTGTATGAGAATGTTACCATGGTTATGCCTACATGTGGCTTTTATTAATGTTTTCTTATATAAGATTTCTTCTTGTAAATTTTTGTCCATGATTTTTCAAGAGAAGGAACATTGTAATTTTATTGCTTGTCAAGAGAGACAATCTTAAGAAAATTAAGTATAAAATTAAGTAAAACAATAGGTGTATATGTTCAAGGATTTATGAGTAGTCATATAGACAAGAGATAAATCATTGATTCTTTTAGAGATAAGTGGTCCAAGGACCTAGAGAATGATTCATAATCCGTCTGAAAACCTAAAGAAGGATAATTGATCCTTTTTTAAGATAAGTGGTCATGGGGAATTAGAGAATTTAATAAAGACAAATATTTTATCATAAGGAAATATTACTTTATTAAAAGATTAAAATGATGGGGATACAATTCTAGAAATAGTCTAGAGATTATATAATCTTAAGTATATCATCATGGAATGTGAAGACTTGTTTCTCTTATTGTTTTGGTTGTCTCTATTTTTTGATAAATTATTAGAGATATCATCTAGAGATCAATCTTCTTATATTATTTTTTAGGGTGTGATATTTTTTAGTATCGTGTCAACATGGTAAAATAGACAAAACTTGTTAGGTTCTTTATGTTTGACCCATTTTTCATAGGAAGTGGGCATTGCACAAAGTTTTTTTTCCTTGATGGCATTAGAAATTTCAATGTGCGTAGTGATGAAAGGTGTGGTCATAAGCTTGAGGAATGTTAGGCGGTCAATGTGCCCACTAGCTCCTTTTGGATGCTATAATGGGAGAATGATGTGTTATGGAGATTATGTTCTCTTAAAAAAAAAAAAAGGGTTAACCTTGCCTAGTCACATTGGCTTCCTCTGCTTGAATATGGTTCTTCATTACTTGTTTCATGTTAATAAGAGTTGTTTCATGGAGAATCTATAGGTGTTCCCCTAAAAAATAGATGTATACTCCACTAATCAAGGTCTCAATGGTAATAGTTTGGAGTAGATTCTCCATGTTCAGTGTTTTCTCGTTAAGTCCTTAGAGTAATGCTTTGATGATTTTATCTTCTTATCCAGTGATGGTAAAGAGCTTAGCCATGCTCTTTTTAATTAGAATGTTATTGTTGAAATAAGAAATGAGCTTCATATAGAGATCGTGAAGACCAAGGATAGAACCAAGTTTATGGTTGTGATATCACACCTTAGGAGATCCTCGAAAAGTTACAAGAAATTTTTTGCATATAGCATCACTCTTTTATGTTATAAACTCAATTATGCTTCTGACATTTTGCATGTATGTTCTAGGATTTGTAAGGTCATCGAAGTTATCCAAGTTAGCATTCATGGTGACACAATCCCTTAAGAGTTGAGTGTGTAATACTTTTTGACAAAGTGGTCTCTACCTAATAGGAATAATGTTTATTCTTGGGAGGTCATGTAGTCTCTAATCTTGTCTCGCGTTTGGATCTTGTTAATTGGAAAGTATACAAATAAGAGTCAAATGAGGATTAAATGAGATAACCCCGTCTATAGCTAGGATATGTAGAGAGGTCTCTTCATAGCAAAAGCAACTTTTTTGGAGAGTAAGAGTATTATGCATACTTTGCACGTTATTTTATCATATTCCTTTGTGAAATTGAAGTTTCATTTATACATCTAGTGCACGTAATAGAGTTGTGTGTTGAATTTTTTGTTGATAGAATGGAAAAGTGCAGAGTTGTTCTTATATGACTAGAACAACATTGTTGAGCACTTATACTTGTTAGGGGAGTTGTTATAGAGTTAGAGGGGTTGAAGTTCTTCTTATAGTAGAGAGATCAATTAGTTTCTCATGTTCTAGAGTTTCGTCGGCCAAGAAAAATACTTTTGATTAGGGGTGAAGGGGAATGAACTAGTTTTGTTCAACCTCCCATAGACGACGCAGTTGATGAAGTCGTAAAAAAGCTTTATACAGTAATTGAATTTTCTATGGTTATGTCCTAAGTTGGTGTGAATGAGCTTCAATGCAAAGGCACAAGCTTGACTGCAAAACAAGTCCCATGTTGGAACAGATACCTTCTAATGTTTAAGTCAGCAAGTATAAAAGAAGTTTAGTATGTATGAAAAAAAAAATGCAAATAAAATGCATACACGAAAAGAAAAGTTTTATGGCTTATAATGACATGATTGACTTTTATGACCTAGACCTTCATGGCCTATTTTATAGTCTACACCTTTATTTTTACCCTATAAATAGGCTTATTTATACACCCAGGTCTTAGAATTTCTTCATAAAAAGAGGGACTGTATCATTGATGGAGAAATTAGTGTGTTATCATTGGCTAGTCATGGTGATCATTGGCTAGTCATAGTGATCATTGGTTATTGTATCATGTTATGGTTGTTGTGTCATGTTTGTTATTGGCAAAAATATTATTAATACAGTGTCATTAGCACACAAAATGATAATTACTCTACATAGAAAGACTTGTGTGTACATAAAAAAGATTCTGTGCATAAAAAGTTTGTGTGTGCAGTTTCTAGGAACCCAAGAAAAATACATAAAAAAATATGTTTTGGCAGAACTAAGTCAGTATTGGTGTCAGGTTTAAAATCCTGGTTGTCTAAACAGAAGGCTAGTTATTTAGGACTAGCTTAAAAAGCTGAAATTTTTTAGTGTTTTCTATAGAAAGCAATTTTTATTTTTTATTTTTAACTTTAATTTATTGTAAAATTTCTTTAATCATCAACCAAAAAAAGGTTAGTTAGTTCTCCATGTTGTAGAAGTTATATAGATCTTAAGGTAGTTACTATCTTAAAATAGAATAGATAACCACATTTAAAACGAGACAATATAGAATAGGAAATTGAGATAAAATTGTGTTTGATAATAATGTACAAATCAAAGTAAAATACATGTATCATGTTTGGTTAATTATTGACAAGACAGAATAAAATATTATAAAATTTATTTTACCTTTAATATATATTATTGTGAAACTTACATATTTAAAAATATATTTGTTATACTTTAGTTTATATTAAGTATTAAAATTAATAATAGTCTAATAATTTTAATTATAAAACCTAGATTAATCTAGCAATAGACATGGGTTTAAGCCAATCCAAGTTTTTTTAAAAAAAAATTAACCTAACAAAACCTCCAAATTCAACCAAGACCTAAACAACTTGGGATATAACCTCGGTAAAAAAAATCATAAATTTTTTTTAAAAAAAACTTTTTGATCAAACAATGTCATTTTGATTCTTTTTAAAAAATATATATAAAGATTAGACCAGGTTCATCCTTCTAACATGGACACTACATGATAAACTGAATAATAATCACTTTTATATTTATATATCTTAATTTATGCATAAACAATTTTAAAATTAGATTGTTTTAAAAAGATATTTTAAGAATAAAAAAATAATAAATATTATAAAAAAAAAAACATATGAAGTAGAAATTTACTCCAAAAATAATAAGTACATTTATTTTTATATCTCTGAAGAGATTTATTTTCACTTCTCTAATTCTCTACTCCATCCAAACATGTTTTTTAACTTATTAACTCCATTTCTCCAAACGCTACGTAAACAGTTTGCGTTATCTTTGGCAAACATTGTCCCGATGATAATTACTTAGCTCCTCCATGCTAACGAGATCGATATAACAGCCAATGATTAATTCGATAACTTTTTCCATGCAATTAATAAGTAAGATGCCACTTATGTTTAAAGTTTTGAGGCCACAATTTGGATGAAGAATCAGCCAGCCAAGCATTTATTAGGTCAATCACTGTGCTTACTCGATATCCCTCCTTGTTTTGCCTTTGTTGGCCATTGATTAGCAAGTTCAGCTTTGTCTGGCTACAATCCCATTGATCTGCTCCCATGTTAGTACACTTTCTACTTTCTTTTCCCCCACAAGGTACGAGAGTTAAGAGAGACGGCGGCGAGATGAAATTATACATCCTTAAATTATCTCAAACAAACAAATACTGTTTCAGTATACAAACAAAACGAAAGGGACATAAAAAAAACATACATGTGTATTATTGCAATTCCCCACTCATTTCCACATTTGTAAGAGCAAAAACTACACTGCCTTGTGCTTATTATTATTCCTTTTGAAAGCTTTTTAATCGTTTGCTTATGTTCACCAATGACCCCAACATGAACTTCCACCATTTACGCTTCAAATGATGTCTCTAATCAGATATCAACATCCGAACATTCCTTGGCTACTCTACAAGCAGATATTTTGCCAGCTATTTTCCGGAGTGACTGCCTGCCCAGTTGGTTGAGATACTCAGTAATGCTGAAGGGAATAATATGTTAATTATTGTTGTGGGAAAAGCTCGAGGAACTTTTACCTTGTGATGATACACAAGAATATCCTACTGGCTACTGATTAATTTTTATTATATTTTTACCGACGACGAGATTTAAGAGATGACTCCCAAAGCACCACATACCAGTCTCGTCTTCACTTGCATCTACTAACTACCGAGTAATCCTACATTAGACTTCAAAAAATGCCTGCTCATAACAAAATAATCTAAGTGACATATGGTCCTTGTTGAAACAACCAAATGCAGTGAATGAGAGTTTCATGACTGAGTAGAATGCAACGAAATAGTTCCATTCTATATTTTCTTCAAGAAGAAAACAAGAAGTAAAATAACCGCAAACTATACTTTGTCTACAGAAGTCATGAGAAAGCATTCAAACCTTGAAAGGGCTATCATGACGAAGTAAACCCACACTAAACCCCTGCTGCTGCTTTAACATCGTGATCTGCCTTCCCCTGATGGTGTGTACACGGCCAATTAACAACAATTAAATACAAAAACAAGATATTAAAAATCACATAAACTAAGTTAAACTGATCAGAGGCATAAAATAATCAGGTACTAGTGAATATAGGCTCAGCTCTTCCTGAAAGAACTCGATTACTGGTTTATGCCAGAGATGTTACAAACATAACTGGTTTTACAGAAAGTGTGCAGCTACAAAAATTTGACCAAGAACTGTAAAACGTGTTCTGGACACAGCATTTTAGTTTATTAGGCTGTTTCAAACATTGTTACCGAGATTGAAAGCATATTACTGATATAAAAGGTCTTTGCTTCCAACAAACCTCAGCTGGAGGACGCTCTCGAATCTTTCTAGTAGGAGTCCTCATTGTAACAAATTCCTCAGCTGCTGTTGGGTGAATACCCACTGTGGAATCAAAGTCTGCCTTGGTCAAGCCAGCTTTGATTGCAACTGCAAATCCCTGCAAGTTTAAGGATTCGAGAACCATAGGAGTTATGGAACTTGTAAATCAACTTCACTAAAAACAGAACCACTAGTTAGAGCCAAGAAAAACACCTGCACGATTTCAGGTGAATCTTCTCCACACATGTTCAACCCAAGAACTTTGTTTGTCTTAGCACAGACTATTAGTTTCATGAAGACCCGATCTGGAAGCCCTGAGAGAGTTGCCTTCAAAGGCCTGAAATTAGCTGTGAAGACATCAATATCGCCGTACTCTTTTTTAGCCTGCAATAATTCTTTCAAGAAATCAATCTTAGCTATTACAAGTAAAGTAGGAAAAATTATTAAGAAAGGAAGTACCATGTATTTCAGCCATTTGCACTTCAATTACAGAAATCCACAGTTTTGCACTCAAGATGACTCTCAATCACAAAAATACCACTAGCAGCAGCGAGAGGTTTAATATCATTAGCGGGGTGAAGAGGTGGCAAGCCTGTTAAACATCTAAACCTTTGTTTCGTTGAACCTCTTTGTGCCACCCAGACCCAAAACTAACGGAATAAAGGCTCTTGATAAATGCTAACAAACTAACCACTTGAAACTTGAGTGCAAAAACCATAGCACCTGTCATTGAGGTGCAAATAGCTGAAACCACAAGACTCCTTTTTCCTCTTCTACCCAATAAAACAACCATCACCTGTTCTTCCGTAAGACCAACTTGTCCAATTGGAGGCTGAGAAAACACAGCAGATGGAACAGCTCTATTCAAAAAAAAGAAAAAAGTCATGAGCTTGTCCTCATAGCTATAAAGTATCTAAGTAACCCTTTATTCACTATATCCTAAACCTGCCTGGGCAAGGAGGGAGTCAGCCAAATTTTTCCACCTGTGACATACACAAAGAATGTGCATGCATAGATTTCTCAAGTATAAGCAATTGTTGCCATGTTAATAGCTTGGAAGGTTTAGCTTTTAGTCCACTCAAAATGTTACCACAAGTACCAGTGAAATTAAACTTATAAAGATGATCATTTCTCAAATAATATTCTATTCAGAATTGCAAAACCATCAATTGGTGAATGCATACATTTTTCAAGCATAAGCAATTGTTTCCATGTTAATAACTTGGAAGTTTAACATTTAATCCAGCCAAAAACTTATCACAAGCACCAGTGAGTATAAGCTTATAGAACTGATCATTTATGAAATCAGATTGTACCCAGAAGTAGAAAAACAGCAATTGCACTACTGGTACTGGTACCTATAATCAGGTTTTGTTGGCTCATTCTGAAAGAGAGTTTTTGCCAATGCCCCACCTTCCATCAAAGCAACAGGAGTCAAATTTATCCTATCTGTAACATCTCCCACTGCCCAAATGGAAGGAACCGAGGTGCACGAGTATTCATCAACCTGAGAAAATGAGAAATTATTGAAGGAAAAATGAAACGAAATCAAGCAAAAAAAGGTCTGAAACATTCAGTGTACTACCTCAATTGCTCCATTGTTGGTCATTTTTACCCCCACACTCTCCAGTCCCAAGTTCTGCAATCACAACAAGTGGGCATTACATCTATCCATCCCTTCAATGTCAAGCACAGAAATAAAGTTGTTTGAGGATGAATCATCAAGTGCCTTTACTCAAAGGAGAGCTATATTTTTCACGATCAAAGACACCCTAAGAATTCTTCACAGATGGAGTGGTTTGAAGTTTGAATTTTTCTGTCAGAGTGGATGTATAGTTGGAGTCGCATCAATGCCAAGTTTTAACTAGTAGCCTTGAGACAACTTAAATTGGCTAGAGGGAAGCAACCACAGAAATGAAATTTCTAACCTTTGTATTAGGCCGACGTCCAGTGGCAAACATAACATGTGAGAAGCCTTCAACTGTTCCTTTGTTGGTCTTCAGTGACAATGAACCATCAGCTGACTTAATAATAGCCTGAGGTGACTCCTCTGTATGGAACTCAATTCCTCTTAGAGACATCTGTTCTGCAACAAAATCTCTGATCTACAGGAGCATACAAAGACCGATTAATTGTGAGGCAAATGCAAGCATGTATCCAGTAAGCAACTAGAATTACTAACAATTCATCACCTCTTCATCAAATCCCCTTAATACTTTTTTCTGCCTTATGAATACATGAACATCGCTCTTCAAGCCATTGAAAATTCCAGCAAATTCTAACGCAATATACCCTCCACCAACTATGGCGATTTTCTCTGGCTTAGATGGCAAATCAAGTGCAGCATCAGAATCAATCACGTATTCACTCCCAGGAATGTCAGGAATGAAAGGGCGTCCTCCAACAGAAATAAGTATGTGCCGTGCAGAGTAGATTTTTCCATCAACATCAACTGTGTGTGGATCGACAATCTACAAACATTAACTCAACAATTGAAAAAACATTAATAGCCTGTTCGGAACCAATTCTACACTAAAATTGATTTCAACTATTTGAGTAGATTGAATTTATTTGATTTGCTAATTGAATTCTTTGGTTTGGAATAAGTTTTAAAATTGTGAAATTCATTAGACTTGAATTAGTGAAAATACATCATTTACCCAAGTTGCCCTAGTCCCTAAAAAACCTATTCAAGCATATGTGAAGGGGGCGTCAGTGGAATTAATTTAAGTGGGTCAATTATGAAGCAAATCCACAAAAATCTGTAATTTTAATTGGTTGTAGAATTCGTTTATGTTGCTTAAAGCTTTCCAAACACTAGAAATGGATAAATGTTGTCGATTATTTCATTTCTACTCAAATCTTATTTCCAAACAGCATGTAAAGCACAAAAACACAAACTTGTACGGATTCAAAGCATCAGTTTACCTTCCCGCGGCCTTCAATTAAAGTGACACCAGCGTTATTGAGAATGTTCTTATAAATACTGGTCAGGCGCTGCAACTCAGCATTTTTGTTAGCCATCAAAGTATTCCAATCATGAAGTGGTTCGTTGTCATACTTCCATCCAAAACCCCGACTCTCATCAAATTCATGAGCATATTTCGACGCATAAACAAGCAGTTTCTTCGGTACACATCCACGAAGCACACACCTACATTATATATATTAAAAATTAAAAAATATAACATAATTCGACTGAATTCTTATTTTCTTCTGTTCAATTAAAGCTGGCAAATCAAGTTCTCAGCCACGTGTCCCTACTTACGTGCCGCCTACGCCTCCGGTTGTCTCCGAAGAGATAGTTGAGAACGGAAGCTCACACACGGCAACAGAAGCGCCGAAATTGGCTGCGAAGCGAGAAGCGCGGACGCCCCCACTTCCAGCACCGATAGTGAAGAGGTCGAAGTCATAGTGGCGGGAAGGTTCAGCGCCGTTTTCGGCCTCCGCACGAGTAGTGAGATGGCGGCGGTGGTGGTGAGAGATAGGGCGGCGGGAGGAGAGGGAGGTGGTGGTGGTGGTTAGGGTTTTGGGGAGAGGGAGGAAGGAGGAGGAGGGCGAGAGAGGGAAGGAAAGGGGGAGTTTTCTGTAGAGGGATTGGAGGGATGGGGAGGTGAGCTTTGGTGTTGTTAGAGAAGAGGCTGCCGCTGCCGCCATTTGGGTGTTAGCGTTGTCCTTGCTGCTTTTTTATTTTATTTTTTTCCTGGGTTATGTGGTGTTGAGGTGGAGAAGTAGAAAAAGTATAATACATATATTCCTTCATGAGGTGAGGAGTTGTCGACATTTTTGCTTTTGTTTTTGTGATTATTATATAATAAAAAATATATATAAAAACAAAACAGTAAATTTATTTTATTTTGATTACCTTTAAAAAGTTAACTCATTATATTTAGATTTTTAATAAAATTTTAAATAATTAAAATTAAAATTTATAATTTACCTAGTTAAATTTATGTGATTTATTGAGTCAACTTGAAATCTAGGTAATCCTACACAATCAAAATGAGATACAAGCTTTTTTTATATTTTTCTAATAAATTTAAAAATTTATAAATATTTGATTTATAAATATTTGATTTAATATTTTTTTATAACTTATATTCTTATGAAATGTTTTTTTAATTTTTCCATGTAGAATAACATTGTTTATGTTTCCTCAATCCTCATAGAAGAGCGTGCAGATAGCCAATACCCTTGCATGTACCCCACCATTTACTTAAATAACATTAACAAATTTTATTGTATTTTTTCAAATTAAAATATCATCTCTTATTCAGCCCCACTTGAGACAAATTAAAATTTTCATATAGATATTTCTAAGAAAAATTAATAAGCCAAGAAGGTTTGAAATTTTAATCATATTGACATTTTTTGAATTAAAAATAAAATCATTTATGAATTACTTTAGACCTCAAGAATATATTTGAGAGTGTAGTCGCGGTTATTTTTTAAAGTATTTTTCATACTAAAATATATTAAAATAATATTTTTTTTATTTAAAAAAATTATTTTTGAGATCAATACATCAAAATAGTCTATTTGAAAATATAACTATAATTATTTTTTAAAATATTTTTTGTGCTGAAATAAAAAAAATTATTTTAAAAATAAATATCAATATAACTAT
Source organism: Populus tomentosa (assembly GCA_018804465.1). NCBI lineage: Eukaryota > Viridiplantae > Streptophyta > Magnoliopsida > Malpighiales > Salicaceae > Populus > Populus tomentosa. The sequence continues at coordinate 3,825,465 of CM031997.1, forward strand.
ATTTTCAAACGTATTCATTTGAATGGTACAAGCAGACAAATAAATTATGTTCATTTAAAAAAGGAATCATGATAGTATTTTAAAATATATATATTATTGTTGAATAAATAAATTTGAATTTTACACAAAAAATAATATAAAAACAACCTTTTATTTATTATTTTAATGATAGAAGGAAGAGGATGAATGATGGCAGGCTATGCATCCCGATAGGAAACTCGTGCTTGCTTGAGTGGTTTTTTTATTTAGTTTTTTAATAATATTTATTTTTTATAGTATTATTTAAATGGAAGGTAAATGCTTGAAACCGATTAAATTTATTTTGCCTTGTTTTTCATATTATTGTTGTTGGTAGGCCTTTAGAATTTTTAATACATATAAAATAATTAATAATAAACTTTAACTAGAATTGACCGTTATCATTTATTGAATTGTTTGATGAATTTAATCAATATGTTGATATATTTACCCATCTAAACATGCATATTCAATATAATTATTTATTTATTAAATTTATTTAAACAATAAAAAGAAATTTCTCAATGCGAATTGAATTTAAATTCTGAATTATTCTCAATTTTTGAAAGTAATAATATAAGTTAAATCATTATTTATTATGTCAATCCAAATACCCAACAAAAAATTGTTTACAAATATACTCACATATTTATTTAATATAATTAAATATTTATATAAGAATTTTAGCAATCATATCATAAAATGAAATGAAAATTCTTGATACATGTTCAAATTAAATTTTTAATTACTTCTAATTTTTTAAAAAACTAATATTGTTTTCAAAATATATTTTATTATATTAGAGGGTATTAATTTATCATAACAAGAACATATAAAACATAAAATATTATTCAAGATAAGCCTAAAGTACATATAATTTTAAATCTATAAACATGCAAAATAAAATTCAAGATAAATATGATTTCAACCTTGAATATAATAAAAAAGAATATTAGAATGTACACTAAGCATATATTCAAACTTACAATGTATATAAGATCAAAGTAACTAGCATGCATACTAATAATAAAAATAGCAATATTTTAATTAAAACAAAGAAAAACACTTTCTTGTTGAAGCACTTTAAAGAAAAGAAACTTTTGTTGTTGTTATCAATAATGAATCATTTGTTTTTAATACTTTATTGCTCTTTACTTGTATAATTAAGATATTTGCAATATATCTCTCAATATTTCAACATTATAACCTTAGTTTATATGCACTTATAAACAAAGTTTTTGAAATAAAATAAAAGAAATCAAATATTTCTCAACAAAGTATTAACCTAAGCTCTATATTTAGGAGAAAAAATCAAAACATAAAGAGAATGAAAATATTAAAAAGGAGATGAGAAATAGTGCAAAACTCTAAAAAAAAAAAAAGTTATAAATTCTTCTTTCACCCTATTTTTATAGCAAATTTAGGAAGTTAAAAAGTTGAAGAATTAATTATCATTATTATCAATTTTTTATTAGCCATCATAAATTAAAAATTAAATCTTAAAAAATTAAGGGTTATTTGAATAGAAAAACCAAGAGTTCTTTGAAATTAATTTCTCATTCACCTATAATTTATTTAAATTATATTAACTAAACAAATTTTCGACAAATATACATTACATCACTTGATTTTATTATTTTGTTTAACAAAGGGTTCAATTAAAAACTAGTAAGCATGTAAATGATACATAATTAAGCGCATCATAAATTTTTAAACAACTTAAACAAACTTTGATGTAAGTTGATATTCATTCATTAGTTGATATTGATTGAGATGAATTAGAGAATATATGAAACAAAATTCAACTATTATATTATCCTAGATTTTTAAATAATTTAAGGGGTTTTGATAAGTATTAATCTAACATAAAGATAATTTGCTTACTTTTTTCTAGTTTTACTTCTTAAAAAAATCAAAATACCATAAAATGAAATTTTGCAATACAAACTTTCAATTCATTGAAAATAAATAATATATATATTATAAGAAATTATCAATAAATCTAAAAGATGCGAGGAATTCACTGTGTAAAATGTATTATGAATCCCTTCACAAGGTATTATGGATGAACTGTTCATAAAGTATTTTTCTCTCTTTTTATTTTTTTGGCCCTTATTGGACCGAATTGTGAACCAATTTGTTGTAGAATAGTGGGATTGAAAATTGAGGGATGAAAACGAAAAACAAAGAGGGAGTGGGTGGCTTTGACAAGGTTTGGGTGAAATATTTATTGTAGTCCCCAAACTTTCTAAATTATAAATATTAGTTCCCTTTAATTTTCAAAATTTAAGGGCAAAATAAATGTTGTTCCAAACTTTATTTTTCTTAATTTTTTTGTCCTTGATTTGAAAGAGATGAGAGAAAATCGCTAGAATTTGGCACTAGGAAAGAAGATTTTTGTTAGCATTGATCTCGCCCATAAAACAGTCGATATTGGTGTAAAACTATTCTATTTGATGAGGGGAGTTCATATTAGATTTTTTTTTAGCTTTAAATTGCTTAGAAAAACATATATGTCAACAATCGATATTTATGTCAAATTATTCTATTTTATGATGGGAGTTCATATTAGATTTTTTTTTTTTTAGCTTCAAATTGCCTAAAAATATATATATGTTGGTAAGATTTTTTGTTTTAGGTTAATTTCAGGTTTTGAAACTGCCTTTTGGGTTTTTTAAGGTCATAAATGGGTTTATCAAGTTTTCTATGATGTTTTCTAGATGTTTTGGGCAAAATAAATTTTAGGTTGAAAAAACTTCTACAGTGATTTCATTTTGGTGCCAAATTAGGAGGATATAAAGTGTTATAAAGTTATTAAAGTTTAGAATGTGAAGTATACTCTTTCAAAATACATAGACAAAGCGAAAAATCAACCACCTATAAAAAGGTAGATGTAATTTTCCCAAATTAAAAAAAATATTAAAAATAAAGTAAAAATATATGATAGTATTTAAGAATCATGTTTAGACTAAATAGCAAGTGAATCTAATAAAACATTTTTGAGTGTCAAAACAAAAAACCAAAGAAAAAAAAAAGATAGCAAAGACCTAGGCCCAATGCTTAGCTGACGCCTATATAACAGCAACGCACAAACAGGCTTGAAGGCTAGGTCTACATGCCTAGCCCTTCTTTAATTATTGTATTAAGGGGAGGACGACATGTCATTCATATATTTGTTTGAAAAATAAATGTATCATCTTGTGAGAAGCATTTGTTTTTAAGTAAAAATTTATTATGATTATGGAAGTAAGTTTTAATTAAAAACTTAAAAATCATGAATCGATCATTTTTACACACATGTATGAAAAAAATATAAGAATAATAAATTTTAATATATATATATATCAACAATAAAAAAAAATAGATATTTTATTACCACTCAACAAGCCAATGGCCTCGCTGGGCTAAGTCGGATACATGCGTGAAGCAATTTCTCGCGTGCATGAACTAGACAAATGTAATTAAATTACCTTCACATAGTTCTTGTAACCAAACCAATTTGAATAATTTCAAAGAATACAGAGAGATGAAGAGAGAGCATACCTATTTCTGGAGATGGCAAAGATGACTGTAATGCTGTGGTGCCTCTCGCCTACTTGAGACCTTTCCTTCTGCTTTTCCTTTTGCTCTTGTGCCCATGATCTGGTTTCATTTTCCAGCAAATTTTGAGATGATGAAGGAACAGAGAATGAAGATGTCGGCTTTTATGGATACTAATTTTTGGGTCGTTTTTTTTTCTTGTTTTTGCAAGGATAAAAGCAATGGCAAGGACAATCCTTGTTTGTGTGTATGCTCTTTTTTTATCCCCTGTTGTGTGTGTGTGTGTTTTGTATTTCTGCGTGTTTCTCTATTTTCTTTTTTTCTTCCTTCGTTCATGTCTTGTTTTCTTTTTTTCTCTCCCTACTTCTCTTGTTTGTTTATGAATTTATGCCTTTTGCTCTCCCCCTTTATGAGGCCTTTCTTTGGCTTTTATAAAGCCAGAGAAGGTCTGGTGTCCCTGCCTTCAAAAATGGAGGGCATCGTGGAGGCGAGAGATCATGGCCGCATCGTGGGTATAGTGGTCGTGATCTACTAGATTTTTCCTTGTTGAACCGGTCTTCAACAAGCAGATGATGAACAAAAGGATCCAAAACAGTGTCATTTGGCATGTAAAATGACATATTATAGATTGGTCCCTGATGTTTTGAAATGTATTAATTGGGTCCCTTAATCAATAATTTTTAATTTTGCCCCTTGGATTAATTTCAATTAAATTCCTGAATTTATTTATTAATTAAATCAAAATTTAATTAAGTCGTCAAACTTATTAATTCTCCTGATTTTATTAATTAAACAAATCCAAATTTTAATTAAATTTTCAAACTTATTAATTTTTCAATTTTTAACCAATTTACTCTCAAATTTGATAATTTCATCACTGAACTTTGAATTTGTGTTGTTTTAATCCCATTCTCAAATATATTTTTATCAATTATTTTTTTATTATTTATTCAAAAATTGGGTTATGACACAATTGATGATATCATCATAAAAAAAACCCTAATCTTTTAAAAACAATGGTATAATTGATTGTCTTTTAAAAAACAATGACATAATCGGACAATCACTTAAATATTATTTAAAATAATAAATTGATTTAAAGATATTCTTTTAGTAAAAACATTAAAAAAATATAAAAAATATAAGGATATCAAAAACTGTCACGTTTGGCCTATAAAACAATAGAGGCGCATGGGTATACAAGGCCACATCCACATGCTTATTTTTAAGAGCAAACGACACATTATCTACCTGATGCATTGTTTGCCTAGGAAGACGACGCATTGTCTTCTAGATCATTTTTAAACCACCTTCAATAGTTGGAAAGTCAGACCCAATTGACTCGGAAGATTTTTCTCTAATACACAGTTTTATGTTATTAAGTATAATATTCAATCCAATCATTATATCAAACTATAATTTTTCTAAGCAATTCTAGAGACATTGTTTCATATAGGGTTAAGATTTCACTATAATAAGATATTATAAAGGTCTTTTGATAATTTCCAAAAGTTATTACTGAATATTTGCTATATTTTTTCTAGTCGCTTTAAGATTTTTCTTTATCAAATTTATTTAGGACTTTTTTCCTAGATTTTTTAAGAATTCATTACTTTTTCTTTATTTTTGGGTTTCATTCTTTGTTTTGTAGGTTTTAAAATTAATTTAAGGGGTTGTAAAGGCTACTTGAAGAGAAAACATATAGTAATAAAGCTTAGAATTAGGTTTTTTGTGCAATCCCTATTCAATATAATTATATATTCTTCTACTTAATGTCTTTCCTTTATTGCCTATGTTTACATCAATTGGTATTAGAGTCAATTGATCTCAAGTTATTGCTTGTTGTGTGATGCAAGTTATTTTGTTTATTGTGTGCTATTAAATAACCATGGTTGACATAAAATGTTCAGTTTATAGTGGATGAAGAGATCCCCCATTGGGAGAGAAATGTTTAGTAAATGGTAATAAAAGATATGCAAAAACAAATTATAAAATTAACTCGTCAACATAATAAACATGTGAGGTAATTAGAAGAATTATTTTGTCGATTAACAGAGATGAATAAGAGAATATTGGAGGATCATGAGAGGAGTGATCATGAATCAATGACCAGTTTTGAGAACCTATTTCAAATGCATAAGTAGATGATGTAGTTTCTTGATCGAGATGAGTATTATGGAGATTTTAGTGGTTCGTTTGTATTGAGATAAATGTTGATTGATATTACCCCACCAATTTATGATTTTTATTTTGATGATGATATTGTTGATGATTATATAAAAATAATCACATTTATAATAATAGTGATGATATCATTGATGGTGTTCTTATTGATAAATTAAAGGTTGAGTGCAAAAAAAAAAAAACATGAAAAATACTCAATTAAAAAATTTTTTATTTATTTAAATCATGTCAATCTTTTTTATTACAAGTTTAATGTTATCACAAAATAGATATATTCAAGGTTTATATAGATACAGTACATATTCATGAAGTAGGTTTGAGGTTTGCAACTTATTACTTTTAAAGTTATTAAAAGAGAAATAATCTTTTAATTGTTGTTTCTTGTATAAATGTTAAGATAAAAGGACTAGAGTTGATGTTTGAAATTATTAGATACTTAAAAATAAAAAAAGGATATAAACGTTTTGACTAGACATCCATGAGATCAAAACAAGAGCACCTTGCATCCAAAAAAAAGTTCTTTTCAACATAAAAAGACTAATTGATAAGATTTTTTTTTTAATATGTAGTTTTATGTAATTAAGTATAAATTTTGATCCAATAATTAGGTTTGACTAAAAATTTTTAAGGAGATTTTAGAGGACTTATTTCATATAAAGTTAAACTTTTATAGTAATCATATATTATAAAGGTTTTTTGATAATTTCCAGAAGTCACTATTCAAGATTTGCTATATTTTCCTAGTTGATTTAAAATTATTCTTTCTATTTAGTTTGAAATTCTTTTATTATTTTTTCAAGTTTATTTAAAACCTTTTTTTTCCTAGTTTGTTTAAAAATTTAATACTTTTCTTATATTTTTAGGCTTTTTTATTAGTTATATAAGTTTTTAAGTTTATTTAAGGGGTTATAAACTTTTTAGATAAACAGATTATTTAGAAAAAAAATCTAATAATAAAAATTTAAAATAGATTTTCCATGTGCTTTTTCTTAGGTATAATTATGTATTTTTGTGCTTGCTATTTTTTCTATGCTATATTCATCTACATTGTCATCGAAATCCTAAAAATATGAATTTCAACTTTTTTCACTGAAAAATAACATTTTAACTTTAACTTTTGTTTTTTTTCCCCAACAAATTATGAGGCTTAAAACTATTTCAACATAAAAGAGAATTTTTTTATTATTATTAATATTTAGCACCAAGGATCAATAAAAGAGACATTGATTTCCCTCTTTATTTATTTTATTTTCTATGTAATGCAATTATCTTAAAAAAATAAAATACATATAATAAAATATTATTTATTATGTAAATTAGTAAATGATTAAAAAATATTAGGTAAATTCATTAATTACGTGGATACAAAATTTGTTTTATCTTTTCACAACTCAATCAAATACTCCATGATTATGATATTTACAATAATAATAAAAAAATATCTTCAGAAATCAAGTTAAATTTCAATAGATAAAAAAAACTCTATTTCCCTTCGGAGGAAATGCTAACATGGCACGAAATCATTGGCTATTCAACACCAGATGACGTGGCAACTGCCGAGCAAACCTATAGATACTCCAACCTGAAAAAAAAAAAAAACACCCCTTCGTTTCTCTCGGCATCAAAATCGAAATGCAGAAATACAAACTCACTCTCTCTATCCTAATTTTCTCTCTCCTCCCCCTCTCTCTCCTCGCCGGCCCATTCGTTCTCATCCTCTCACAAGACGACCTTAAAGACATCCCTTCCTCCGCCACCACCACCGATGCGGACCCCGCTGAGTCACTGCCCGAGTGGGACGAGTTCGGCGACTCTGACTCCAAACCCGAACACGAACTCGAACCTGGCTCCTGGCGCCCGATCTTTGAACCCGACGCCGTCAATTCCTCCACCTCCGAATCGAAACTCGATACGGAGATGGAGCAGTATTACTCCGCCGTGGAGAAGATATTGTCGGCGGTGAGTGACGGCGAGGTTGGAGTTATGGAGGAATCAGTGGCGGAAATTGAGGAATTGGCGAGTGTGAAGGGGAATTCGCATGCCCAATCGGTTTTAGGGTTTTTGTATGGGTTGGGGCAAATTAAAGAGAGGAATAAAGCTAAGGCTTTTTTGTATCATAATTTCGCGGCCAAGGGAGGCAATTTGCAGTCTAAACTGGCTATTGCCTACACTTATTACCGGCAGCACGTGAGTTGTTTTAATATTTTTTTTATTTGATGTACTTTTTAATTGTTGTTTTAATAATGTTTTGATGTTATTTTTTGGTTTTCAGGTGTATGAAAAGGCAGTTAAATTATATGCGGAATTAGCAGAAGTAGCAGTAAATAGTTTTTTGATTTCAAAGTATTCTCCTGTGATTGAACCAGTTAGGATACATAATGGGGCTGAGGAGAATAAGGAGGCCTTGAGGAAATCACGAGGGGAGGATGATGACGTGTTCCAGATTTTGGAATATCAAGCTCAAAAAGGGAATGCAGGTGCTATGTATAAAATTGGGTATTTTTACTACTTTGGATTAAGAGGATTGAGGCGTGATCATGCTAAAGCATTGGCATGGTTTTCAAAGGCTGTGGAGAAAGGGGAACCTAGATCAATGGAACTTCTTGGTGAAATATATGCGCGGGGAGCTGGAGTTGAGAGGAATTATACTAAAGCGCTTGAATGGCTTACACTTGCAGCAAAACAGCAGCTTTATTCGGCTTATAATGGCATGGGGTATTTGTATGTCAAGGGCTATGGAGTGGAAAAGAAGAACTACACTAAAGTAAGTTAATTTTGTCTTCGTTGTCATCATATTGGCTGAATTTGGCGTTTCTTGTTTCTGTTTTGTGAATTAAAGACTGGATTGCTTGCTTACCTGTTTTGGTCTACTTACGTGGCATGTGCTGTTTTCTCTTTGATATGATAATTGCCTCATCAGATTGAGATTGCTAGGGAGGCCTAGTTTGTAGTTTCTAATCAAGCTGTGAATTTATCCCTGATTATAGTGCATAAATTTGTTTCGATATGATCATTGCCTCATCATATTGAGATTGCTAGGGAGGCCTGGTTTGTAGTTTCTAATCAAGCTGTGAATTTATCCCTGATTATATTGCATAAATTTGTTTTAGATCCTCTGTGTTATTTGTGTAGCTTCGCTTCCTTTTCTATCTAAATACTAGTGTTAAGATTTAGTTGATTGGATGCTCTGTACTGGTTATCCAATTACATCAAGAGTTTCAGGTTAGATTCCTGTTGTGGTTTTAGCTGTTTCATACATGAGAACTTTTGTACCTATAATGTCTATTGCTACATGCAATGGTAAAAGTCTCAACTTTGCAACCACAAGGGTGCAAGTTGAGTTTTGGGAGTCGTGACTTCAGGAAAAAATACAGGATCTGACCTTGATTAAGTGATGGCCTTTGAACATTCTGTATCAATGCAATGTATGCACATCTCAAATCTCTCAAAATTTATCTTCTTTGTATTTGCCTGCATGTTGTCGTGTTCTTTTATTGCATAGTTTTAGAATATGCGTCAAAGCTATTCCTTTTTTTTTTTTTTACAGGCAAAAGAATACTTTGAGAGGGCTGCTGACAATGAAGATGCTGGTGGGCACTATAACCTTGGAGTAATACATCTTAAAGGGATTGGGGTAAAGAGAGATGTAAAGCTAGCATGCCAATATTTTATAGTAGCTGCTAATGCAGGTCAACCAAAGGCATTTTACCAGCTGGCAAAGATGTTTCATATGGGCGTGGGGCTTAAAAAGAATCTTCCTATGGTAAATTTGGTTTCTTTACCTTTCAATGTTCTTACCCAGGCTCTTTATGACAATATGCATCTCAAAATTTTTATGTGCTCTCTCCTTTTCCTCTTGCTCCCATAACTCCATATCTTGTTATTCAGTTATTTCCCGCTTTTGTCAGATTAGTGAAGGATCAATCAGATTGCCTTAGTGGTTGCTCACTTATTTTCTCACTGCTTTCAGAATCCTTGCTTCTCCTGGACATTGTCTTTGTTGATAATTTCCAGGTTCATCAGAGCACTTATATTAGGAAAATCTAGTGACATAATACTAAATAAATTCAAAAGAATATCTCTTTTCCAAGCTATTGAGAGTTCCAGGTGGTAATTTGTTAACAGATCAGGTTATTGATCATGTTCCTGACAGATGATCCATAAATCTGTATCGGACCCATGTTCTGAAGATATTGAGTGTAATAAGTTTTAATCAAATGTGTAATCTCTATTGCCATGGTATTTGGTTTGGGATCTATGGGAACCTAGTAATTTGGATTTCTAACAAGTGAATGAGTTTGGTTTGAACTCTAAATCTTCTAACTAATGTAACAGTAGCTCATTGTTTTCTGTTCTTTAAATTATTTTATGTTTCTTGCTTCGTTTAATTAGAGACTAATAATGACAATCATGCCTAGAATATGAATGCTATCCCACCACCACCCTACAATTAAAGTGAGATTTTGAGATTAGATATTTTTGGATCTTTGAGAAACACACATATATGTGCGCGCGCGCGCGCGCTTTTTGACCCTGAACTTCTAGTGATTGGTGTATGTTTGCTTTTAATTAGAGACTAATAATGACAATCATGCCTAGATTATGAATGCTATCCCACCACCACCCTACAATTAAAGTGAGATTTTGAGATTAGATATTTTTGGATCTTTGAGAAACATATATATGTGTGTGTGTGTGTGTGTGTGTGTGTGTGTGTACTTCTAGTGATTGTTGTATGTTTGCAAACAGTTTTAAAATGTATCAACATCTGTATCCCATTCATTTACTAGAGAGCTTTACTTTGTTCAGGCTACTGGATTATACAAACTAGTAGCAGAACGAGGCCCATGGAACTCCTTGTCTAGATGGGCATTGGAATCATACCTAAAAGGCAATGTAGGCAAAGCATCCTTGTTGTATTCAAGGATGGCTGAGCTGGGCTATGAGATTGCACAAAGTAATGCTGCATGGATTCTTGACAAATATGCAGAGCATAGCATGTGTGTGGGAGAATCTGGATTTTGTACAGATTCAGAAAGACACCAGCGGGCTCATTCTTTGTGGTGGGAAGCTTCAGAGCAGGGTAATGAACATGCTGCTTTGCTGATTGGTGATGCATATTACTATGGTCGGGTATGTGATGTCTTTCACAATTTTGATGCCTTTCGGTGCTTTTTTGTTCAGTTTCTGAATTGTTTTTTCATGCTATAAATTTCTCAAACTCTTTCTCCTTTTTTTAGGGCACTGTGAGGGATTATGAACGAGCGGCAGAGGCTTACATGCATGCCAAATCTCAATCTAATGCACAAGCTATGTTCAATCTTGGTTACATGCATGAGCATGGTAAAGGACTTCCATTTGACCTTCATCTTGCCAAGCGATACTATGACCAAGCTCTAGAGATCGATTCTGCAGCAAAGTTACCTGTCACACTGGCCCTCACAAGCTTGTGGATAAGAAAGAACTACGCAGACAGTTTCATGGTCAGTTTATTTATCTGCTTTTCATGCTGTCTTCTATAAGCATAGATGTGAAAATTAGATGATGGTGCAAATTAGACATCAGTTTCTATCAATTTATCAGAATTCAACTCAATAAATTGGATAAAAAAATCAATTGATCGGAATCCTTTGTATACATGAGCCGGTCATGTTCCACTATTTCCCTGTTAATTGTGTCACCCAGTGCTTGTTTTGATGTTTTGAGTTTATAACCACTGGAAAGTCTCCGTCCTAACTTGCTAAAACTTCTTCTGAAAAGTTGAATAAATATTTAGGACTCAATATGCACTTTATTTCAATTATTCAAATCATGTAGTTTACTGCTTCAAATAGCATGTTTTTTTGTTGCTGATCAGAAGCTTACCGTCCCTTGGGTCTCTGGTGGTTTTCTGTAGCAGAAAATTAGAATGTTGATGCAATTATCATATTATCACAAGGATCGATGTTCTTTTGTTTTCTTCCTCTTAGTTGTCAAATTCCTACATCATCTGGTGAAAACTTTTGCCTGCTGTTGGTGATCCTTCTTGCTAGAAATTGCCCTTTTATCTCATGCAAAGTTCACCCCACCAATGCAGTCAGTTTATAATGGGAAAAATTTTTGCTCCTGGTTTGCTGAGCAATTGGATGAGCGAGAAAATAATTTTTTTTATTGTGTCCTGGACAACAGAATCAATCTTTAGTGAGTTTACCGAAAAAATATAATGAGGAGAATAAGAAACTGAAATCTTTTAATTTCCGTTCCATCTAAATGTTGGTGCAAGATCGTTTCTCTCTTGTTTAGTTTCTTTCTTGCAAGTAGTATAGGAAATGATACAAAATATTATTCCTCCTTGTTTTTCCACCAATAAATGTGCTACAATTGAAATTTTGTGGACCTTTAATTTTTAAATATGCTAAAATTGGAACTTTTTTGGACCCTCAATTTCTTAATCTGTTTTAGGGTGCAAGTTCCTTTTGATGTATAATGGCATTCATGTGACTTCCTTTATAGTGCAGTTGATTCTGTGAATCTATGCCCTTCTCTGTGTGTGTGTTTTGGGGGGGGGGGGGGGGGCCTTAGGTCACCATGGGATTCTGAAGCTAAAATATAATTTTTGGAGGGCTAATAATTAGTTTGGTATTTAGGCTTGAGTTTCAGAATTGTTCTATAATACTATGACTAACAGATCCAGTGGTTCTTTGTCTCTGTTTTAGGTACACGTGATTGACTCATTGCCTGAATTCTATCCAAAAATCGAAGCATGGGTGGAGAATGTTATCCTGGAAGAAGGAAATGCAACAATACTTACTCTATTTGTCTGTCTTCTTACGGTTCTCTATTTTCGTGAAAGGCAACGTAGGAATGCTGGTGTTGCTGCTGGTGAGGTTGGCATACCAGACCAACCTATTGAGCATGCTCCTCCTGCACCCAATTAGTTGGCAGCTCATCATGATCTTCAAAAACACAAGGCTTTGTTAGTGCTCATCTGTGGAAAGGTAAAGTTCATGTTGCAATTGTGCTGTCATCTGGGGAGAGACAAAATTCACATTGCAATGGCATGTACAGGTGTTTAGATCTCTTTCAAAACAGCTGCACTGTTTCTGGTACATTGTACATTACAGAGAAGGAGAAGGCAGCCATAAGACATGCTTTTGTCTCACATGTGAAAAGACCATGTATTTAACATAGGATCATCTGATGCCTGTTTCAGGGCGGCGGACAGATATATTGTGCTACTTGTCACATTCGTTTATACAGCAGGTTCGTTCTTTCATTCAAGAATTCTACTTGTGATGAGCAATGATTTAGGGGTAATTTTGTGCAAATAAAATAGCCGAAGTTGATCGCTGTGTCTTCTTCTCTTGACTGCAAAATGAATATCTAGCTGACTATTTTCACCAATCTCTGGATGCGTTGTGATTCTTTTCCTTTTGTTATTGCATCAGTTAGCTTCCTTTGACTGTGCGTACAAGTTTCCTATACTTTTTTGCATCCTCCCAAAAACTTTGTTATCAGTTTGCGTGTCTTGATGTTTATAGAACCATCTAAAGGTTATAATACAAACGAATTTATCCACCAAGAGCTGAGCAGCTTGTCTCCATGGCTTTAAGCACCTCTGACAGTTTTATCTATTCGTGGACAATTCTTGACCGATTGTCCGATATCAATCAAAAACAGGTAAATTAAAGAGAGAATTGCTGCTGCTACATCTTTCTTTGAAACCAAGATGATGAGATTAGGTATCATTTTAGTACTATACTAGTTTACGTGCTTGCGCCCCGCACTCTGGGTTGGATTAAAAATTTCTTGAACGTGAAAGGAAATGTCTAGGATGAGATTAGGTATCCTTTTAGTACTATACTAAGCGAGTTAAACTTTAAATTTTTTATACTTGATTTTTTTTCTAGTTCGAGATTAAAATTAACCTATGTAAAAATTATTTTAATGTGATTTAGTTGATATGATGGGTTCAAAAGCAATTTAAATGACGGGTGAATAACATGGTTTTTTTAAAAAAAATTAAGATGATATTTTTATTTTAATATTAAGACAATTATATATTGAATTTACTTGAGTTTTATAACGTAATTCATCAAACTTGTAACCCAAATTATTGATTTATTTAACAACTTTGTTTTTTAACTATTTTTTTACTTAATAATATGATTATACAAATTAAGTGTTGACAAAATGGAGTGTCGGTTACATACTGAGTTATTTATTTGAGATTATGATAATCTTATAAAAAAATTAAAATAAATTATGAAAACTAATTTAAAATCAATGAAAAATTAAAGAATAAAGGTTTACATTGCTTTTATTTGAGACTTGACTTTATAGTTTGTTTTGATTTCCTAGATATTAGGATCTCACAATATAAAAGTAAACTTTGGGCGCTTGATTAGTACTTGATTTGAAAAAAATAAAATTATATTGATTTAAAATAATTAATCCTTAAAAGATCAAAATTAAAACTAAAATAAATATGGTGGTATAAAGTCAACAAGTAAGGTATCTAGGCTAGCACTTGCATCACACGTTCCAAAGTGGAGGAAGTCATCATGTGCTAGTGGCACGTGCATTTTTCTTCAGCCTTGGAGGTGTTAAGAATGACATGGCGAGGGATTCCAAGCAATGCATCACATGTTGGCGGAGGTATAGTGGTGATGTTTTAGTGACACTTTTCATTCTTCTTTTTTTTTTTTTTTCTCTCCTCTTCTTTGGATTCAAATTAATCTAACTAAGATTAAAATGTGTCGTGTTACTAAATTTTTATTTCAAATTTGATTCTTATTTTTTTATTTTTTATTTTTTGCACTGGGTCCTTTTTTAAAATGAAGTTTTTTTTTTTTTAATTTCATCATTTGTCATTGGACTGGTTAGGAATTGAGTTTCATGATTTTTTTTTAATGAGGTGATCATGATCTCATGACTTGGGTCACGAGTTTGAAAGATTAATCCGGGTTGACATTAGCCTTTTTTAGATTTTTTTTTATACTTATTTTTCTTTTCAATTTCATCCTTTAACATTGAGTTTTTTGAAAATTAGACTTCATGATTTTCATTGCTTTCCTTTCAATAGGGTTATCACAGTCTTATGATTTAGATTGTAAGTTTGGTGGGTTGACTAGAGTCTTTTTTTGGGTCATTTTTTAAGATTGAATATTTTTTTGGTTTTATCCTTTGATATTTTGTTGGTTTGAGAATTGGGCATCGTAATTTATTTTATTTATTTTTTGAAATTATCTTGGCCTCATGATCCATGGCAAGACCTATTTACTTTTTCTTGTCTTTTTTTTTTTAAAAAAAAAATTCAATTATGTCCTTTAGTATTTGGTTTTCTGGGTTCAAAAGCAATTTGAACGACCGGTGAAAAACATAGTTTGACTTAAAAAAAAATTCAAGATGATATTTTTATTTTAATATTAAGACAATTATATATTGGATTTACTTGAGTCTTGTAATGTAACCCATCAAACTTCTAACCCAAATCATGGATTCATTTAACAACTTTGTTTTTTTAACTATTTTTTATTTAATAATATGATTATATAAATAAGTGCTGATAAAATAGAGTGTCGGTCAAATACTGAGTTATTTGTTTGAGATTATGATAATCTTATAAAAAAAATTGAAATAAATTATAAAAACTAATTCAAAATCAATGAAAAATTAACGGATAAAAGTTCTTTTTATTTTATTTTTTTTAAAAGCCAAAAAAGATTCAATAGAAAGAAACAAAAAAGATGGAGATTTTTTTTATATATAAAAAAGATATGCTTTTTGTCCTCTTTTAATTTTTAGGATATCACAAAAAGAATTTGAGTGCATATTATAAGAAAAAAAATACAATGATTCATTATAGCTTGTGGTATGAATCATTTTAGAATTGCATAATGGTTGTATTTTTTTTGGCCCCTAAGTTATGTTTTTCATTTTAGTCCATTAATTTTTTTTTTTTGTAATTTAATATTGTGTTGATTAGGATTGGTTTTGGTAATTTATTTTTTATTCCCTTGTATGAGGATCTCACAATGTTGAGAAAATGTTTCATCGATAAGTTAATGTTTTGTTTGACAAAATACAATTCAATTTTATTGATTTAAAAGAATTAAAGCTTTGAGTACTGAAATTAAAGCTTAAAAAATGTCCAGTCCCTTTTTTTTTTACTAACATTAAGGATTGATCTACACGAGAAAGGGAAGAGGTCATGTTTTTTTTTTGGGTTACTCCACTATTTTTTTTTTTAATTTGATCATTTTAAATTGCTTTTATTTGAGACTTGACTTTGCAGTTTTTTTTGGTTTCCTAGATATTAGGATTTCATAATAAAATAAACTTTGGGCGCTCGATTAGTACTTGATTTGAAAAAATAAAATAAAATTATGTTAATGTAAATTAATTAATTCTTAAAGGATAAAAATTAAAACTAAAATGAATATGGTGGGATAAAGTCAACAAGTAAGGCATCTTGGCTAGCGCTTGCATCACACGTTCCAAAATGGAGGAAGTCATCGTGTGCTAGTGGCACATGCATTTTTCTTTAGTGGTTGAACATTGGCTTCCTTAGTGGCGTTAACAATGACGTGGCAAGGGATTTCACGCAAGGCATCACATGTTGGTAGGGAGCAGTGGTGATGTTTTAGCGATCCTTTTTATTCTCCTCCCTTTTTTCTCTCTCTTTCCTCTTCTTAAGATTCACATTAATCTAGCTAAAATTGAGAGGTGTCCTGTCATTATATTCTTATTTCAAATTTGGTTCTCATTCTTTTGATTTTTATTTTTTGCATTGGGTCCTTTTTTAAAATGAAGTTTTTTTTTTTTAATTTCATTATTCGTCATTGAACTGGTTAGGAATTGAGTTTCATGAATTTTTTTTTTTTATGAAGTGATCATGACCTTATGACTTGGGTTATGAGTTTGGAAGATTTATCCGGGTTGACATCATCCTTTTTTTAGATCTTTTTTTATACTTATGTTCCTTTTCAATTTCATCCTTTGACATTAAGTTTTTTGAAAATTAGACTTTATGATTTTCATTGCTTTCCTTTCAATAGGGTTATCACAATCTTATGACTTAGATCGTAGGTTTGATGGGTTAACCCGGGTTGACCAAAGTCTTTTTTGGGTCATTTTTTTAAGATTGGATATTTTTTTGGTTTCATCTTTTGATATTTTGTTGGTTTGAGAATTAGACATCGTAATTTGTTTTATTTATATTTTGGAGTTATCCTTGCCTCATGACCCATGTCAAGACCTATTTACCCTTTCGTGTCCTTTTTTTAAAAAAATTCAATTATGTCCTTTAGCATTTAGTTGTCTGGGAATTGAGCTTTGTAATTTTTTTTATCATATAATTAAATGAAACTAGCATATTCGACCCATTCAGGTTTGTGAATCGAGTTGTGATTTTTCTTATTGTTTTTCAAACACACTAGCAACGCATGAACATCCTTTTTATATGACAAAAATCTCGACTCGACCAACAATGTAACACGAGCCACGTATCTTACCTACTTGTGATGAAGGAAAGTAAGTGGAAATCTGGATTTTTATGGCTTGGCATTATTGCTATTTTAATTAATCATGGTTGTTAAAACTAGATTCTAATTTCAAATTGAAAAACCTATTTTAGAGATCCTGAACCTTGAGATTTGATGAAGTTGAGGAAAAACCTCAAATTAAGTTGGGTCTTTCCATAACCAGTGTGATTGGTTTTGTAGAAGTTTTCATTAAGTTGGATTGGAGTGATCTTCAAACTCTAACGAAACAAGTCTCATATTGAGATTGGTGACACTCTGATATTTAAATTAGCAAATTGTAAAAAGAAATTAATGTACAACAAAGAGGACAGGAACAAAAATGAGGTGCATAAGAGAGTGAATATTATGAATGTCGTATGTTATGTTTAGTTGTTTGTAATGACCTGACATAATACGCACTAATCATATGAAATTACCTCGTAAAATTTGAAGTTACAAGCATACCATGTCAGAGTAATCATAAAAAATAATTACCTTTGCTGCACATGCAATTTGTAAAATAAGTTATTAGTTGTTGCGTCTTGTTATGCAATTTATAAGACTTGTAGGCGTTTATACTAATAATTCATGTAATAAAGAACTAGGTGTGCATTGTTTAACATCAAGAGTTTTGTGGTGGCGCTATATTGACAAGAAGTACTCTTATACCTTCCATAACTTTTGTAAAAGAGAATTGTGTGTGTTTTGTGTAGCACTACTAGGCGGTTGTATGATGTCGTATTGATAAAGTGAATGTGTACTAGGTATTTGTGTAGTTAGATCACTTATATAAAAAATTTTTTTTCTTTATTTTCCCTCTCTTTTTGCAAGTTATTTAGTCAAGAAAATTTATAATTAAATTGGAAAGTTATTGAAGAATAATAGATTAAAGTAGAAAAAAGAAAGGAAAAGTTTGTTGGGAGTTGATGTGATTATAACTTCAACACCAAGAGACCCATTAGAGGTTTCATTGGGTTTAGTTATAAGACTTAGAGCAAAGAGATTCAAGGAGGCAATTAATGGATTTCTTCAAGATACATGGGCTAAGGTGGACTTCAAGAGGATATCAAATAATAAAGAACAAGCCTTGATTAATTTGATTCATGTCTAAGGAAGGCTTGTATGGGAGCATCCAAACATTACAAAAAGATTGGAATAAGAAGGTTCAAATATGCCAGTTTTGACCTTTAGCTATTATTTTGGCCATAGATAGAGCTACAAAATAATTTTGATGCGATTTTAGTTTTATTAGAAAGTAAACATCCATATATTTCTAATGATATATGGTAGACCTTATAATTCATCAAGATGAGGGATAGATATTTGTTTGAAGTAGAGCTTTGATTCTGTCAGCAAATTATAAAATTCAATTTTAGTCTTGTTTTAATTAGTTGAGTTATTATTTATTTATCTTTTAATTTATTTTAGGGTTTGCAGAGTTTAAGGATTTATTGCTAGAATCGAGAGTGTCCTTGTCTTGTCACACTTTCCTTTTCCACTCGAATATAGTTTTTCATTACCTATTTCATTTTAAGAAGTGTTTGGTCAAAAAGAATACACACATTTCATACAAAATATTTGTAAACCGTACTAACCAAGACTTTAATGGTAATAGGTTGGAGTAGAGTTTTTACACTAAGTATTTTCTCATTACACATTTGAAGATATATTCTAATGCTCTTATCTTCTTATTGTATGATGACAAATAGATTATTTATATTTTTTTAGTTGGCATGCTTGTGTTGAAGCAATAGATGAGTTTAGCGTGG
This sequence comes from Populus tomentosa, assembly GCA_018804465.1. Taxonomy (NCBI): domain Eukaryota; kingdom Viridiplantae; phylum Streptophyta; class Magnoliopsida; order Malpighiales; family Salicaceae; genus Populus; species Populus tomentosa. Next base: position 3,844,480 of record CM031997.1, read on the forward strand.
AAATCACCCAAGTCAAGGATAAAGCTAAGATCTATGTTATGGTACCGTGGCTGAGCAAATTTAGGAAGTGTTATTAAAAGGACTTTACCTATATCATCAATGTTTTTTCTACAAGTTCCAAGATAATTCATACATTTTATATATGTTCTCTTTATATATGTGTTCTACTTGGTGGTGGTGATATTCATTCTTAGAAGCTTATTCAGTATGGATCTTATCTAACATCATGGCCTTTTTTTTATAAGGACTGTGAGTGAGATTCAAAATATTCATTTTGAACGTTTTTCATTATGAGAGTGGCTTTTTTAGAGGGTTAGAGTATGAGTGTTCTCATGCCTACTTTCTTGTTGTCATTCTATCATGTTTATTTAAGAAACTAGAGTTGTTTATGTGCATTTAATAATGAATGTAATTGAGCTAGTTGTTGTGTTATTCATTGAGGTAGTGATAGCATTCAAAATTGTTATTGAATGGCTAGAACAACTTTAGTATGTGATTAGTACTTAAAAGTGCATGTTTATCAAGGGTTTATATCATCATTTTGCACTTAAAGTATCAATAACTCCTTAACTAAAGCATGTTTTATAATAACAAGTCTAATATTATAAATTACCCTAATATATGGTAAATGTTCATCTTAAATGCAGGCATATCACATAAATCAAAGGATTGATTGATGAATTCAACTACTGAAATTTTGAAGATAAAGAAGGGTGAAGCTTAGAAAAGAGATGTTGGTGCAGTCCAAACTGGAACACTGTTCGGTAATTGGGTCATATCTCGAGTTCTAGATATCCAAATGATCTGAAATTTTTACAGAGATTTGATAAGACATAGGCCTACAACTTTCATTTGGACATCAAGATCTAAGAAGGCCGTTTTCAAGTCCAAATAATAGCAACAACGGAGAAGTCCGAAGCTGTCCTGCAGCCCAAACACTATTCAGTCTTCAGCCCATATCTTGAGTTCTAGAAGTCCAAATGACCTCATCTTTTTTTTGCTGGAAAGCTAAGAGAATTTCGCAGAACTTTCATTTGGACATCTGGACCCAGTTCTGATGCTAGCATTTTTTTTTTATTTAGACAAGATGATAAGGATTTTCACTAAGTCAAAAGTTGGCCACCCACTCAACAATGAGTCATCAAAGCAATAATTCCGAATTTTGGCTTATAAAAGGAGGCATTTGCCATGTATTTAGGGGCTTGGTTGTTCAGATCAAGTTCATGCTTTTTATTTCTCTCTTTATATTTTTTGTAATTCTTAAGCTTTGCTTTTATTAATTTCTTGTTTATGCTTTTCATTTCCTTTCCTTTCCTTAGTTAACTTGTATTTTATTTATGTTCTTGTTTTATTTATTTATGTTTTTCTTCTTCATTATGTTTAGCTAAGTTTATTATGTCAAGGTGAAAAGGTTACACTAATGGTGTAAGAACAAGTATGGTGTAAACTCAATATGGACCTTAATGTTTAATATTAACATGTCTTATCTTTTTATCTTACTAATTCTTAATACCTTGCTTGTTAAATGGTTAATCTAAATTTGTGTTGTATAATACTTGGTACAACAAATGCTTGGCACTCTCATAACCCAACCGTATGGTATTACCTACACTTGGGGCTATGAAAGGTACTTGATTTGTTGTTAACATCAGTTAACATCATGAATTCCTGACAATATTTAAAAGTTTGGTGTTATGAAGATAATTAATATGATCATGTTAATAATTTATAATGAGCTATTAATGACAAATCATCCGACTGGAACCTCCTTCGTGTGTGGTTTCCAAATTGAGTAATAAGAGTTTATACTATACTTGTTTGAAATACCATTGGTGGATCCTCTAACCTTGACATTTGTCTTTATTATTATTTAATCCTTACATTAATCTTCCATCTCAAAGTTCTCATTAATTTCTTCCTGCTTTTCTTATTTTTGTTATTATTGTTGTTGTTATTGTTATTATTGTTGTTGTTATTATTATTATTTTTGTTGTTATTATTGTCTCTTCCTCCTCCTCGTCTTTTTATTAGTATTATTATTATTAGTATTATTATTATTATTTATATTCTTGTTATATTTTATGTACGTTAAGTATGCTCTGTGTTTGATCAAGGATCCTGATATTGTTGATCTTGCCTTATTCATTCGCATCAGAAATCTGTTTATATTATATAATATATCTCTTTGATCTTTTCATAAACTCAGTATATAGGCTGGAAACCTGTGACCCGATCTTTTAGATCATTCTCAGGTATAACAACGCCACGTATTGAGTATTATTATTATTATTATTATTATTATTATTATTATTACTACTACTACTATTACTATTATTGTTATTATTATTGTTGTTGTTGTCTTGTTATTTATAATTTATACAATTAACCTCTCTGTGGTTCGACCCCGATCTTGCCGGGTTATTTATTACTTCGACACTCCTACACTTGGGAGAAGACATCAATCTTTTGGTCGTGTCAGTATGCAAACTCATTTCAAAGAAGATTTAATAGAGACGTGAAGGAGTTGTTGTACATATAATGGGGATTGTAATTACTCTCACATGGCTTAGTGTTCTAAGTTTTTATCCATGGACAGAACTTTTGATGTATAAAACGAGAATGAACTAGTTTTTGTTAAATTATCATAAATGACACCACTGATAAAGTAAAAAAAAATAAAATCAAATTGAATTGAGCCTTTCCACAACTAATGCAATGAGCTTTGTAAGAATTTATATTAAGTTAAACTAGGTTGGCACCTGAACACCTGCACAAAAAGTCTCATATTAGGATAAGAAACTCTTCAATATTTAGATTAGTAATTCATAGGAGGAAAATAATGTACAACAAAGAGGATGAGAACAAGTTGCGTAGAAAAGTGTGATTATTATGTTTTGTGTTTAGTTGTCCATGATTACTTGGTGATCTAAGGTATTTATACACTCCAGTCACATGGAATTACCTCATGGAGTGTAAAAGTGCAGGCATATCACTTGGGAGTAATCATGAAGAATAATTGCTCTTACTGTGTAAGTAACTTGTAAACAAAGTTATTGGTTATTGTGTCTTATTACGTTGTTGGTGAGACTTAGAGGCGTCCTCATTAATAATTCAAGCAACGTAGAACTAGGAGTGTACCTCATAACACCAAATGGTTACATGGCAATGTCGTACTGACAAAGCCAAGCACCCATAACTTCCATAATTTTTGTAATGAAGAATTAGGCATGTGTCGCGTAATACTAATGGATGGTTGAGCAATGCTGCTTTAACAAAGCAGGTGTGAACCAAATATTTGAGTTGTTAAGGAATGTGTAGGATAATTATTTTTTCTTTTCCTTTTCCTTTCTCTCTTGTAAGTTACTTGGTCAAGCAAATATGAGGACTAAATTAAAAATTTATTACAGAATTAAGGACCGGAGTAGAGAAAAGAAAAGGAAAGATAGTTGACACATGCATTACACACATTAGTGTGTTGAAAAGGTCTATCACCTTAGCCATGTGTATCACCCTGTTCTAGCTTCAATAATAATTATTATTTTGATATTATTAGATTCATTATGTTGAGATTTTTATATTATATTAAGATTTTTATACTATATTATGTGCCTTATCAAAGCTATTGCAATGCTTCAGTGGCCTAATATTTCTTTCTTTTTTTGTTTTTGTTTTTCATTATTCATTTTTTCCTCTTTCATACCTTGATTTGGTCACTTACCATTTTTCTCCTTTTTACTATTGTTCTACCATTTTTCTCCTTTTTACTATTGTTCTACGGTCTTTAACTCAACTTTATTTTTATTTTTTTAACTTTGAACTTGGGCTTTGGCCCCTGAGATCATGACAAATAAAAATGACATTTAAAAGATAAATAACATACTAAATGCTTGTGAAATAAAGAAAAACTAATCCTTTACAGAACCGAACATGCATCCATTCATTTGATTTTTTAGTTCCTAGTCATTAAATACCCCAAAGTTTCAGAATCCAACATTTGTTCATTTGGTCTAGAAACTCAATAATTATCTAAAAACTATAAGCTATCTTTTAAGTAATTAAACTATAGATCTACTACTTCCAATAAGAAGCTATCTTATTCTTCCACAATATTAATATTAGTTAATTTTCAAAATACATTTTATTTAAAATTACATTAAAGTAACATTTTATTTATTTATTAAAAATTATTTTTAATATCAGCCCATTAAAACAATTTAAAAATATTAAAAAAAAAATTAAACAATAAATAAATAAATTTTAACCTGGTTACTGTAACATAATTTCAACTCATCAATTATACCCATTCTAATCATTATTATTTTTTTAATTAAACTTCATTTCTTTATTTATAACAGTGAAAGTTTTCACCAGCATCTCAACATCTTTGGAGTTGTCACAAGCGAAGTCATTGAAGCGGTTAGCAGCGAGCAATATAAACACACATCAATCAAACATCGAAGGCAGAAGAAAAATAAGTGATAAAAAATGCAACATTTTCATGAAGATGAATGTAGGTGCTAATTTTGGTGAGTTGTTTATGCCAAAAAACAAAACACTTTGCTCAGAGTCGGAGCAGCTCCACCAAAAACTACAAACCCTAGTCAAGTTACGTAATGATGGTAAATATACCTATTTATTTACATATACATACAGCTCAGTACAGTGTTAGAATCCTAAATTTGGGAATCCTAATCTACATTGATGATAATATACATATACAATGCATTAAACAATGCCGGCATATAAACCAGTAGCTGTTTAGCTGATGAACTGCTTAATCCAGAAGCCTGGTATAAACTTTCTCAGAACTGCTATAAACTTCAAGTTGCGGTCCCTTGGGCGAAATATTGAAGAGCATTGACAAGTTACGAAGTCATCACCATTTTTTCCTTCATATAAAGAAAAGAAGAGAACTTTTTATTGAAAAGAGCTTAGACACCATCATTGTGAGTTTTAATCTGCATAAAAAATTTCCTAGATTTCAGCATACCTCAAGTTAAACATCATTAAGTTCACTAGAGGTGCTACAAGCATGAACAACACCATGTTTAACCTAATGACAACCAATGTCTACAACAAAAAAGAAAGACAAGTTTTTCATTTAAATTGAAGCCAAATGATAGGGCTTCACTCTACTCCAACATGGGGTATTTATCAAAAACTAAAAGGAGCACAGTTTGGGTTCCCCGTAAACAAATTCCAGGAAATATTCTTCACCAGACCAAACATGTAATATATCACAGCACTTGAAATCCCAAAGTCAGATCTTTGCAGGTTCACTTAGCTATTAGAGAGGATGGTTTAATCAACAATGTCAGCCTCGAAAGAAACGAAATCACAAAGAACCCACATCTCGAATGTCATAGATAAGCATCTTAAGCCAGTTGCTGAATCATTGAAGGTTCAGAATATCACAAATCACCATGAAACAAGAGAATTACAAAGAAACAAGTAAAAACCCACATCTCCTTCCCCGCATGCCAATTTAATCAAATGTTCTCGAGAAAGAAAAACAACTTGCGATAAGAGATACCATATGTAATTCTCATACAGATGAACAAAACAACGTTGGAGTATTATTATACTACATAAGGTCATATGTATACCACGGCACGAGAAGCTTAGTTATATCCCAGGTGACCTAACACTAGGCCGATTTCCCACACTTTCCAAGAAAATATTCAGCCGAATTTCAGGTTTCGGATACGATTCATCAACTATTTTCACTGTGCAAAAATAATGTGCAAAAAATTCCTAAAAATATAAAAATTTGTAAAAAATTAAATACACACGCATATGTATATACAAGAGAGTGGCTCAGAACAGACACCTTTATAAAAGAAGTTCATCAATCTACTACCGACCACGAAAAATTAATTAGTTTTCTGGTAGCAGCCGTAAGTCCGGCCTTTTTTAATCATCATCGCCACTCAAAAATCAGGATTTTTTAAATCGATAAAAAATAAAAGCTGAAACAGGAGTTTTTTTAAAACATACCGTACCCGAACTCGAGAACGACGCCGATTAGATTGCCTTTAGCTAGTTAATAGCAGAAACGGCCTCCTTTATTTACAGAAACTTGTGGTCGCCTCCCTCTTCCATCTCTCTCTCTCTCTCTCTCTCACTTGTGACGATCATCTTGTGCTCCCTCTACTTATTTAGGGTTTTTGTGAAGGGAAGGAGGCGCACACTGTTTTTTCATTTGAAGCACGTTCTTACCTTTTTGCCCTTCCTTTGTTCTAAAATAAAAGGTAGATTTTCGTATAAAGTTTTCTCTCTTTTTTTTCTTTTTTTTTTCTTTTTTTAAAAAAAAACAATTGGATAAAGTTTGTAAATATTGTTGCTTATATATTTTAAGAATTCTTTTTTTTTTTTTTTTTACGGAAAAAAAGGATGGTTTTATACTTTTACCGGAAACACTAGCACGCGTTACTCAAATTACAATATATTAAGAGTTTGTTTACAAACATTATTACACAATAGTATTTTTATAAATTTTAATTTTTTTATTAAAAATTATTTTTTATATTTTTTTAGAATGGTTTTAATATGATAATACCAAAAATAATTTTTTTAAAATATTATTTTGATGTATTTCTAAACTAAAATTACTTTAAACCACAATTATTATTATAATCTTAAACACATCCTAAGTTTTTATCTGGTAGCCTATTTTATTCCTAGTTTTATGAACATGTCAAAAGGCATATATAGCAATCTAAAAACTAATTTAATGTTTTTTTGTTATTATTATTAACAATACACTAAAAAGGAAAAGTAACATGTGAAGAGAAAAGAACTGTAGTAATGAATAATATTTTTTTTTATATTTTAGTGGGCTCTAAAAACAAATTTACCCATTTTTATGATTTTTTCATTAATATTTTTTTTAATTTTATTCTTTGATATTTTATTTGTTTTTTATTATATTATCTCACTTTCTTGATATGGATCATGAGTTTGATAGGTTAACTCGGTTGGTTAGAGCTTTTTTTCTTAATTGTTTTTTCAATTTCATCATTTAATATTGTGTTAACTAAAAATTAGACTTCATTATTTGTTTTATTTGCTTTATATTAGGTTAATTCATTCTCATGACCTGAAAATAGTGTTTAACATGTTAACCCGAGTTGACTTGAGTTGTTTTTGTGTTTTTTTTTATTTGAGATTTTCCCTAATTTTATCATTTACTATTGGATCGGTTGGGGATTGAACTTCATAATCTGTTTTGATTTATTTTCTATAATGATATATTGGTCTCATGATCAGGGTTACAGGTTTTAGTATTTTAGTTAAATCAAGTCTTTTTTTTTCTTTCTAAAAGGTTATCTCAATCTTATATCCTTCAAATTTACTTTTTATTAGGCTGCTCTCGTCTCATGATTCATGTTGCAGGTTTGACAGATTAATCCAGTTGACTTGATTTTTTTAATTGACTTTTCCCCCTAATTTCATCATTTAATATCTTGTTTGATTGAGAATTAAACATTATGATTTATTTTGTTTTGATTTTTATGAGGTTATCTTGATCTTATAAACTGAGAATAGTGCTTGGCCATGTTAATCTATATTGACTTTGCTTATTTTTTGTGTCATTGTTTTAATTAAATTTTTTACAAATTTCATTGTTCAACATTGGGGCTGACATGATCAATAAATAATTAAGCTTCATAATTTATTTTTATTTGCTCTTTATGGGGTTATCTCAGTCTTATGATCAACATCGTGGATTTGATAAGTTAATTCGGATTAAATCAAATAGTTTTTTCTTTGTTTCTTTCTATGAGGTTACTCGGTCTTATAACTCGGATCATGAGTTTGGTGAAATGACCTGTTTTACTTTTATGTTATTTTTTTAATTGACTTCTTTTTTTAGTCTTATCATTCGACATTGGACTGATTGAGAATTGAAATTTATAATTTGTTCTGATTTTTTTTCTATTAGGTTATCTCAATTCTATAACTTAAGTCGTGAGTTTCACATGTTAACTCGGGTTGTTTTTTTTATTTTTAATTGTTTTTTGCTTTTAATTTCATCATTCAATATTGAGTTGATTGTAAATTAGGCTTTATAATTTGTTTTTATATGAGGTTATCATAGTATCATAACCTGGGTCGCGGATTTGATATGTTAATCTGAGTTGATTCAAGCTAATTCAATATGTTGCTATCTTAATGTAAAACAAGATGTCATTTTGAAAAAAATCTTAAGTTAAACTATGTTTTTACGGGTCATCCAGGTTGTTTTTTAAACCTGCAAAGTCAACCGAATCACATTAAATTAACCTATATATAATTTAATTTTTTTTTCAAAAAATATTAGCGATATTTAAATGTTTTTTTATATTTTAAAAAAATTTAACTTGACACCGCAAGTTAAAGTTCCATTAAAAAAACTAAAAGAGATAGTAAAAATATTATGAACCATATTTATTTTTATTATGGATTCATACAGTAATTCAAGTTTAATTTCTCATCTTTCTTTTTGTTAGAAGACAAAATTTATTTTACTCTTTTTTTTATTTGTTTACGTGTCCTTTTTTTAACCACATTTCTTCCTCCTCTCTCTTTTTGAACTTTTTTGCACCTAAGATTATGTTTTTTCAATTTATCTCCTTTTTATGAATCAGATCAATAAATGAGAGAAAAGATGTAGAGGAGGTGAGTTTTTATAGATTTAACAATGATTAAAGCAATGTTTGATTTGTAGGTTTCATAAAAATCAACTCAAGAAATCCATATAACCTGGCAAGAATTTAACTTTAAAAAGTCACGGGCTCGATTCAAGGAAAGAGATCCACGGGGAGGAGTTGTCATTGCTACTTGGGTCACCAACACATAAATCCACCATGTTTGTAACACCTCGTAATTTAATACTTTCGTAAATGAACTTTGAGCCTTAACTTAAGAAAATGAGTTCTTTTTTTTTTATGAACTTATATAAGACTTGCCGAAAATTTTATCAAAATTGTGATAAAGTTTTCCTTATACCGAGAGATCTTAAGTTATCAACAATCATCTTGTACACATCTTATACTCATTTCTTAATTATATTATAATCATGTTGAACCTCGACAACACATCATTCATGGTACATGCATAACGTTTCGCATATTCATTCATTTCCCATTAACATATATAATTCATAATAAATGGAAGTAAACAAACATTAAAATTACACATACAAAATAGTATAATTTTATGTCCCACAATTAAGATTACACACACATAATATATATATATATATATATATATATATATATAATTGAATTCCTCAATTGTACAACACCTACCATGGTCAATAAACTTCTATTCTTACATCCCAAGTGATACGATCTTTGCCTCCATCCTTCACAAGGATTAGATCTTCATCAATTTAATATTTTTCTTCAATAATTCATAACATAAACACAATTTACCACTTTTATTTAATAGTTAAGTTTCATCTAACATTTTATTTATTGTCTGATAAATCAATTATCCTGACAATATTAACACCACACAAGTCAGTTTAACTCAAATAACATATTCCAGTCATTAGAAAAACTGATGCCACCAGCCCATTACCGAGTAACTAGTTCCTCCACCCACTTTCTTCCATAATTTCCAATCAATATTCATCTCTTTAAAGCTGAATGAATAATCCTTTCAAGATGTCAATCCCCATTTCATTAACACTTTTAATCATTCCTTATCAGGAATAATGTTATAATACCTCCCCCCAAAAACTTGGAAGGGAATGCCAACACTAATGATTTTTCATTAGTGTCATTAGTCGCCCATATTGGGACCGACTAATCAAGTTCATTGTAAATGCCAACATTAATGCCACCGATTGATGTCATTGACTATTTCCAACCCAAAATAGTCAATCGGATTTTTCTTTCCATAATACCTTGGAATATTTCCAAAAATACCGATGTTAAGATTCTTGACATCATTAGCTTTCACTTTAAGAATAGCTAATCAAGTTTCATGTGATTGTTGATATCGACGTCACTAGTCGATATCATTAACTATTCTCAACCGAATAGTTAATCAAGTTCAATATCTCTTATTTTCAGGGATGATCATGCCTATGTTAGTAAATTTTACTAACATCATTAGCCTCCGCATTCGGGATCAGTTAATCAAGTTTGAGGAATGATCATCAACAAAGTCCATTAATGTAATTCATATGCTTAAATAAATCACGTACTTAAAATCCATTTTAATTTCTTTTTTATTTCACTTCATCCTTTCTCTTTGTCCTTTCACTCATAGATACAAAGACTAAGAATTTAACAAGTTAGTAAAATTAACGTTATGTAAAAAGTGTTGGTATAAAACACCTATATACTGCAAAAGCTCGACTCATGCTCCGTGATTGTTGTTGTGCCCCTCATATGGTCCCTCCTTAAGCTCCTACTATACAAGCTCCTGCGAAGTTGCTTCCCCTTTCGAAATCTTTTCCTATATTTCAATATAACATTATGAATCAATATTCAAATATTCCTGATTTATTTATAATATTCATAAATTCACAAAATCAAATATTTTCGTAAACAAATTCACAAAATACAATACTTCCATAAACAATTTCCATGGATATATTTTATTTTCATTCTTGTTATTTAAATTCATTTACACTAGAATTTATTTGCACTAATATTATGTCGCACGTGTGCGGCGTTGCGGCGATCGCCCACCACCCCCCATCATGAAGGTGTGGTATGTATTTATCTATTGTGGAAAATATGGTGAGACAAGAAATTCTTGTCTCTTAGCGGTGAAAAATGGACCGGGAGTCGCCACCTAGTATTCTGGTTACTAGGAACCCTAACTAGTCTTTAAAGATCAGGTATGGAGATTGGTTGTGTGAAGAGAAGATATTAACACCCCAACTACGCCCTACCTAAGGTAGACTGCATTGTTTTGTCTAATAAAATCTAAAGTTATGTTGTGGTTTCTTATTGTTCGGAACACGCATTACGTGTAATGTCATACGCCGGGTTCTATTATCCGAAAAAAGAATTAAATATCCAGAATACACATTACATGTAATGTCATACCTCGGATTCTAAGAGACAAACAAAATAAAATTTTTGTTGTTTTTGAAATTTTGACCAATATTCTCTTGACTTTAATAAAATGGTTATTAAAGCCGAAATGCATGTTAAACATTGATTTTTCTGTGTATGAAAAACACAATATGATATTTTAGCTTTGAGACACTTGGTTGTATGCACAAAGACATTTTTTCCTTTTCTTTTTTAATTTTTTTTTTGTATTTTTGGAAGTTTCGACGAAAACCAGGTATTTTAATATCAGATATTGTATTTTTAGCAACATAAAAAATATTATTTGATATTAATCAAAATGACATAAAAAATACTCGGGGAACTTGTAAAATTCCAAACAAATATTTTTTGAATTTTTTCTTTTTTTAAAAAAAATAAATTAGGCCGGACCTGGCCAACCCATCCCGGGTTGGGCCTGACCCAGCCCATTTACTATGGGCTGGGCTGATGTTCCAGCCCATAACTAATAAAAGGGCTGGTTATTGGGCTGTGCACAGTAACTAGCTAATTAATCTTCATTTGCTGCAAAACGTTATGAAGATGAAGCTAAAAGAACAACGGGGGAAGGGAGAAAGTTACCTAGAGTGGTGGCGACGCTGGCGGCAGGGGTGGTGGTGTAGGCGGCGGCTATTCTTTCCTTCTCTCTTCTGTTTCTCTCCTCAACCCTTCTCTATTTTTCGTTGTTCCCTCTCTCTATTCTGCTCCTCTTCTTCCTCTTCAGTTCTGCTGGTGTTGGCAGCGTTGATGGTGGCAGGATGGTGGTGGCAGCTACTGGGAAGCCCGGTGACTGCGGCTGTGCTTTTTCTCCGCGGCGCAACGACACTAACGTCTGTGTCTTCCTCTTTTGGTCTTAGTTTTCCCCATCAACTTTCAACTTCCCTCTTCTCCTTCCCTTCCTTCCTCTATTCTCCCGTGCTTCCTTTTCATTTTTTCTCTGTTTTAGTTTGCTGGTGGCGGCGTTTGTTTCTCTCTAAACCTTTCTTCCCTGTCAACGTCTCCTTTGTTTTTTTTCTTCCCTCTAGTTTCTACTTTTGGTTCCTTGCTCTTCCATGGTATTTCACTCCTTTAGTCTCACCTCTCTTTCTCTCCAATAACTGTCGGTCTCTCTCTCAGTCTCCCTCACTTCCTCTTTCAAACAAAATCATTCCAGCTCTCCTTTTTTTTTTCTCCCCCTCCTTCGGCACTCCCTCCTCTGGTATTTATAGGCAGAGGAGGGGAGGGCCACCTTAACACTGTCATGTCGCAGGGTAAGGTGAGCTGAGGGGTTGTTCGCAGGGTATGACTCTTTTGGCGTGGGGGCGTGGTGGTGTCCGTGAAGGGACAAGTCGGGTCGTCGTTGGCTTTTCGGGTTTTGGGAGAGAGAGGGGGGAACAAAAAAAGGGGAAAACTGCTTCTTCTTCCCCTGCTCTCTATGTGTGTAGGGGAAGAAGAAAGCTTATGGTGTCGTTCACAACAACACCGTTTTTTTTTTATATAGGAAAAGCATGAAACGACGCCGTTTCATTTAAATAAAAACAGGCGCCAGAATGCATCCAATTTTAGATCAACCCTTCAATTTGCGCAATTTTTCATTGTAGTCCTTGGTTTTGGATTTCTTCAATTAAGTCCTTAATTGGCCACCAGACTTCAATATGCACGCAATTAAGCCCCTGATTTGATCAAATCAACTCTAAAAAAAATATAATTTGACCCTAGAACTTCAATTTATTCCAATTAAAATCCAAATTGACTTAAAAATCAAATTTTCTTGCAATCAAACCCTCTAATAATTCAATTAAACCTTCAATAAAATTTAATTCAGTCCATAAACATTTGATTTTGTACTTTTCTTCCTTAAATAAAATTTTCTTAATCAATAGGGTTGTCACTGGTCAATGATATACTGTTAAATTTTAACATTTGTATTTTTGAACCTTCTCAACCAATTTTTGACTGTTTTTTGGGTGCTTTGACATCCTCTTTTCATTGATATATTTTTTGATATATTATTATTATTATTATTTTCAAAAAAAATTTTCTTATGCGGGGACCCAAAAATGGGTTACAATATATTAAATGTCCATTTATCTCAATTCTTTATCAATGATTTTCAATGTCTAAAAGACATGACGTTTCGTTACCGATTTTTTTTTCTAGTGTCCAAAAACATGAATTCTCGTCAGCGATTTTTTAATTTTCCAAGACATTTAATCTATCATCAAAAAATGTAATTTAGCTTAAATTTCAACAATGACTACACATGCCAAAAATTTCCAAAGCACACTTCAAATGATTTTATATATCATAATTCAATTAACAACATCTCTTACCATGATTTCCCATTCATTTCTTCATCAAAATACTTAATTTACCAAACATTTCAGCACCTATTTAACTAACATGGCCAGTAACAATATGGGTTAATTTTTCAAAATTAGTTTCAATTTATCCCAAACTATTTTCCCATATCATGTTTCCTATACCAACACAACCAAAGTATTAATCAATCATTTATATATATATAGAATTTAACTATACCTATCACTTATCAACACATCAAACATGACTCAAACACAACACAAACAATTCTTAAACACTTCCATCATCATTAAACTCATTACAATTATCCTTAGGTCTAAAACATACTTTTTATGCTAAACATCATATTCTCATTCAATATTTCTCAAACCAAACTTAAAATATTATTCTGTAAAATCAGAAATCAATAAATCCAAACAACGACATTATACATCATCATCATTAGAATAACACATCCAAAATTAACATATATCCAAAGGTTAAATTTTCCTATATCAGAACAATACCGAATAGATTTGAAAATTAGATACCTACTATTTAGGAAGTACAATTTCTGGTTGGAGTGTTAGTTTCTGATCTTAATCATTTAAAATTTATAGAACATCTGGATGAACAACATATCCAAGATCTAGACCAATCCAACAGTGGAAAGATGAGATAACAACCGACGAACGAGACTGTCTTGAAGGGTGATTCTCTATAAATGTTCTTTTGGTGACAGATCTTAAACGAAGTATGTTATTGACAATCCCTCTGGTAAAAATATAGGTGACATTGACCATAATAACATATCCAACATTGGAAAGTCAAGATATGGCTGCTAAAGTTTCTACCTTGTTGCCATCCTAAAACCCATAGTTACAAATCAATTTATTCCTTTTATTTTCTGCTAATCAAGCCATTATCATGCAATTGACTTAAAAATTCACAAGAACAATTATTCCCCTAAAATATTTACATGAACCCTAGAATTTTAAGCATGGAGGTTTTCTTCTTCTTATATAAGAACAAGAGAGAAAAAAGAAATTACTTTAGGGTATATTCCTTACCTTTACTACTTTAACTTATTTCAGTGAATTCTTGCAAAAATCTACAAAAAATCATGTCCTTCTCCTTCAATTTTCAGCTTCTTCTCTTTGTTTTTCCCAAGCTCTATAACTCTCTAAGTTTAGTCATTTAATTTTTTTTCTTGGATGTAATCCTCCCAAGAACACTCCATTTTGATTTATCTTGAATAAATAGATAGTATGAAGAAAATGGGAGAACAAATGGTCTCCCTCCTCTTTTTTCTTTTGCATAGGATGTGGGATGTCCTTAAAGAAGGAGAGGAGAATATTTGTTTTGATAAAATAACCAAAATGCCCTTATTAATGGCTCATGTGTCATCTTCTTTAAATTACCCAATTTTTTAGTACTCTTGTAAAGCCTTCTCAAACTCTAATTGACATGAAATTTTAAATTAAGATAAAGCAATAAGTCTAGAGATTCCTTATAAAATTTTAGCTCGATCCAACTATTGGATTGAGATATATCATCGATACCGTAAAACTAAGCAATTAATGTCTTTTATGCCAAAATCTAAATTTTATGCATTAATTTATTTTCTTAGATCATCATGAAATGTCACCTTATTTATACTCAATAAATTCAATATGACCCATTTATCACTAATTTGTCAAAATAAGTTTTTTGACCGGGTTTACATATCTTCTCATTTTTCTTTTTCTTTTATCCATTGAAACTTATCACTAGTTTTGACAACGTTACGAGTTTTAAACTAAAAATCATAAACCTCATTTAGACTTCAACAATACCTTTAAATTTATTTATGGAGACCATTCTCTTTCTTACATGATATATTTATTATCATTCCCACTATTTATTCATTTCTCTCATACCAAATCTTCATTATTCATCAAGACCTCATTACTTTGATCCTATGTTTTTTTTTTTTTTTTTTATGAGGGTTTACAATGTTCTTGACAATGGAGCTGACGACGTCGATTCCATCACAAAAATTGCAACAACCCCCCATCAATGGGCTAGACCAGTGCCTGTAACTTCTAATAGATTGACCAACATCCAATGGTGATTTTAAGTAAGTTAGTTTGATTTTTTTTCATTTAAGAAAAGCTTGACTCTTTCTTTGTTGTTAGTCCAACCTGTAGACAAGTTAGAGATGACATGGATATGGGTGTAAAAACATCACTATTCTCATCAAGAAGACTATTTAAAGACATCAACGTAAAAACCACTCCTTTATTATTAACCTTCTTCAAAAATTAAGACATGAATAACAAACTCTTTTCTTTATCTATCTGAACCACGTAAAATACCCCTACCTCTGTAGCATTAATATATGTTTCTCTTTGATGCTAAGGGTGTACATGTTGCACACCACCTTTTTTCACATACTATATTTTTATCATATTGTTAAAACCTATCCCTAACAATAGAAAACATGTATCAATAGACACTATATCACACCAAACATTATTAAAACACTTCGTGCATATGAAAAATGAAAACAAACGTGGTTGTCTATTTTGAGTTACAACTTCTACATTGCCTATGTTGATATTACATTCTCACAACTCTCACCATCAATGATTAAGTTGCATAATTTTTTTTAATCGTATAAATTGTATGAAAGATGTTAGTATATAGTTAATCTTCACCTAAATCATCATTGAGAGTTAGCAAACTCTTTTGGATGATTGAGGTAGTATTGTCATCTATATATAGAATCCCATTATCACCTTTATCATTATAAACATGCTATCTAGTGGCTTCACTCTTTTCTTCGAACTCATCATTTATTAAAAGACTCTTACTCGTGCGATTCTTTGGCTTATGACACTCATTGGCATAATAACCTCGCTCATTGCATCTATAACACCAAATTATGACATATGGTTTGCTCAATAATACATTTAGGTTAATTGATTGTTTGCTAGTAATTGGTGCGCACACCCCTGGTACTCTGGTATACTTGAGTGCCTTTATTGGTTCCCTTAACTATTTCTCTACAATTAAAGCCCTATTATAAGCTTCTGAAATTGTCCACAATAATTGCAAACAAAGCAAATCTTATATGGACCATCATAACCTGTTTAAGTATCACGTCACCAACTACTATTTTATCTGTAATAGGTTGTTTCTGATCAGTAGTTGATATAACTCCTCGATTTACTTGTCAACGAACCTTACCCATTCCTTTAACATATGAAATTATAATGCAATGTTTGCATGTACTCAAAAAGAAAAAAGTGATTGTTTATATTTTTCTTCATCTTTTCCTAGTCACAAATCATGGGTTTATCCTTTCACTCACGAGTTCTCTTTAATTGTTCCTACCATGCAAAAGCTTACCTCTTAAATCTAATGGTGATTGACTTCATTTTTATTTGTTTTAGAACCTTTTTATATTAAAAAATTATCTCCATTTCATGTAACCAATAATTGAATTCCTCAGCCTGTGAACTCAAGAAGTTTCATCAAAACACAAGTCTTTGTGGTACTCATCTCAATCATAAAACTACCCCCTCCACTCACACCCGTCAAACAAGTTCTCAATACTAGTTATAAATTCATGATCACTCATCTTTTGATCCTCTAAATCTTGCTTCTTCAAATGATAAGTTAATTTTATAACTTGTCTTTAAAAGTTCTCAATCACTAGTTTGTGAACGTTTTGTTTCTAAAATGAAACCTTCTTTATCAAAAAACCATTCCCCTTCCACACTACTACATCATGCTCTGTGTCCTTTTTTTCTAGTTATGACTATTCAAACAACGTAACATAAAAAACAACTAAGAACACAAGGCTTTAGTGCTAGTTAACACAACTGAATCTAAGTATATTAAGAATAAAAGGACTAATAAAACAAAAAATTCACAAAAAAGTTGAAAAGGAACTAAAAATGTACTATATATTTTAATTAAAAATCATCATGTCAATCCCTGACTTCCCTGACTTGAAAAAACATAAAGATTATAATAGTTTAAATAAACCTATACATATCCGACCTTAATCGTAAAGGAAAACTAATCCTAATCAAACATGAAAAAATAAAGGCTGCAAATCTGAAATTAATAAGAAAAAAACCAAAATTGAGAAAAAAAAAGTTCTTGATCTAATTTGAAAGCCTTCTTGACCTTGGTTGATTAAAAACTTGGCTCGCAAAATCTTCTAAAAAACTTTGGGCACGATACAATGGTTACATCAAAAGTTATGTCTATTTCCATTAGACAAGTTGTTTGACACAATCAGATCTTTTCTTGAGCTTGCAGAAGTCCATCTGGTCCATAAATATATATGTAGGGCTTTCCACGTGATGTGAATGCATCATATCCATATTTTACTATTCAGATCCTCCTGCATCATGCATCCTCTATCTACTAATAACTTAATAAGGACTTTTCCATATATGTTCTTCATATTCGGTTGTTGCTTCCTTGGGGCGCCTTACATTTACACTTGATGCAGTCTTTATTCCTACTGAAATTCAAAAAGTCACACCTACATAAACGGAAAGCAAAAGAGTTAAACATATCTTTTCATGGAAGACACTCAATGATGAGAGTGAGGAAGACTCACGATGGGCAGTGCCACTCTCCGGCCATGCTTTTGGGGCGCACACAATTGCACTTTAGGCAGGCTTTATTCTTACTGAAATTCAAGAAGTCACACCTGCAGAAACAGAAAGCAAAGAGTAAGATGGATCTTATCCTGAAAGACAAATCAATCTGGAGCGAGGGAGACTCACGATGGGCAGTTCCACTCTCCAGTCTTTCTTTCAGGGCGTGGATCTCGGCAACGTAAGCATGTCTTATTGCTAGCAAAATTCATGAACCCACAGCTGCAAACAGAAACCAAGTGACATGGACAGAAGAATTTCAAAAGCAGACAATAAGATGAAAAAAAATATATATATATCGAATTAAAATTCCATAAAAAGTTGATAGCTTTCAAGATAGACAAATAAAGATGATATGAAAGCTGGAACACATCTTTCATAGGCTTTCTCTTTGTTTCTTTTATATTTCCATGTGTTTTTTGCTGACATAATACTTAATAAACAAGGGATTTAATGGTAGTGGTTCGTAGGGAGAATAGCATTTATTACATTTTTTTAATGTACTTGTGCATTCTTCATAAGATAATTTTCCTTTAACCATCGTCCCAAAAAAATCCTAGATAGAATTATTGATGACAAGAACTATCAATGAAATTATGTTGGATGTCATAAAGCAAGAAGCCTCACAATACGGTAACAAAAATGATTCACTAGGGCAATAATATGCCCCCAAGATAAAAAGGCAGACACGCATCTTGTGTTTAACATAAAGGTACAAAGAACTGCCCTGTCATAACATCCACAACCCCCTCTTCAAAAGCACCAAGCTTTCATGCTTTCAAAATTTAATCAAATAAAAATCTCATTAGGGTGAAGAACACATTATTTTCTCCTCATATGCTCCCACCACAATGTCAATTGTATATATCTACATTGCGCTTGTTACCAGGACAAAAAAATAAGGTTTACCTGTTGCAATTCCAATCTCCCTTCTTCATTTTCACATCATCTACACCGGGCCTCTTTGGGCCCTCTGCTTTGCACTTTAGGCATTTTATATTTCTAGAAAAATTCACGAATTCACAGCTGCAACAGAAATGGAATGTGCCAGTTAATGGATTGAATGAGACAAAGGATGTAATAAGAGATGCAACAGGTTTATGACAACATAGAGAAGATTATGTTAGACCACTATGAAAATAATAACATCGACTCAACTACAGAAACTGGAGTTTGTAGGTTATTGCTCTACAATTAAAAAAAGAACAAGCATCAGAAGGATTTCCTTGGGTTTTTGGAACAGATATAAATAGAAAGGCTAGGAATTTGTTCCTCAAATATTGTTTACCATGGGCCACCCCTGCAGTATAATATAATTACAAAGAACTCCCTCTAGTTTCTAGAATCAGATCGGTAGATTTACAAATCACTCCATTTGATTAACACGATGGCTCTTATGTCTTTATAACTCACACATGGAATCGCCATTATGGTTGTTGAACTTAAAGAAGAGGGCCCTGTGATCTCATAATACTGTGAGATTTACCCTCGTCTGTATTGAACAACATTATAGGTTCCTGAGAATTAACAAATCAAAGTTTTTACTAGAAACTATAAAAAAGAAAAGAACAGTCAGAAAATGCATCAAAAGATCCTAAAAGTCACACGAACAATTATAAGAAAATCAAATGCCCCTTGAACTAAATGCTCTAGACCGATCTTTCAACAAGTGTGAGAGCAGTTTTCTACCCAAAAAAATAGCAAATTGCATTCTGCCCTAATATTTAGGTGAAAACTGGCTTTTTATAGAGAAAAACCATGCAAAAACTGGATAAATAAATGGTTTCTGAATCTAGCAAAGGAACTCCAAAGGCATAATGAAACTGGACCAACAAAATACAGCACAAATATAACAGCTAAAATTGTAAAATCAATCATGGTTCAAAGTTCAAACATTTGTTCTTTTCCCCTAATACTTTCGATAGAGCAAAAAACTTAAAAAGGTCAATCACAGTGTAAAGAAAATAAGATGATAGGGAGCTTACTCAGAGCATATCCAGTCTCCTTTCTTAGCTTCAATATTGTTATCACCATCCTTCTTCGCACTTTGTTCACCACATTTTTGGCATCTTTTATTTTTTGAGAAGTTCATAAAGTTGCATCTGCAAGAACATGCCAAGGATTTCAATAAACAAAATGCAAATTTTTTTAACGGGGTGTCACACTGTATCTGGTGTCTGCACAAGCATATAAAAACACCATTAAAAGCAAGAGAAAAATGTGTGATTAATATAGAGCTGCACTTTCCTAACAGCGACCACTTCCCAAGAAAAGATAAAAAAGAAAAAAGAATAGGAGCATTGGTGATGTTCATCTCATTTTGACACTACTATAACAAGTTCTGGCTTCAGATTCTTATTGAACATCCACATGCATGAGCATTCCCCCTGTGCAAAGACGAAGAAAGCTCTAGCATGCACGCATTTGAGCACAAATGTAACATTCCTATAATCTAAATCACCAAGCTACTAGAGACAATGGACCTTCTGTTTCAGGCTTAATTTTATTAGATGACTGAATTGTTACTGGAGACAAAGCCATGGACATCATTTAATTGTAAGTGACTTGGGGTGATTAGTGGTAAAATAATGAAAAAGAACTGGCCTCTCATAGGCCACCATAGATGCAAGGGAAAGGCACAGAAGAGATGAATCTTGCTCCTTCTCAATACCCCTTAATCCTTTTGATCTTTCAACCTCAAGCTCTCAACAACTAAAAATTTGAAGTCTAAGCCTAAGCAATATCCTCGAAGAATGAAATGATTCCATCATATTTTCTCGTTGGGCACATACCTTCATGATGCAGTTGTAAGACGCACAATAATCAACAATAAATTAGTATTGCAAGCAAGGATGCAATGTTTGAACTGTGGGGCAATCCAAAAGGATGTAATATAATTATATTATCAAGGAATTGTTATAAACCAAAATAACATGGTGGGGTTGGGGTTACATAGAATAACTGAGAACAAAGGAGCCTTTTCCCAAATTCCAAAAAGAAGTCCTCCTGAAATCTCTGGTGGTATTAATGAAAATCCCACAAACATTAAAATAAAGAAATACAATTCTAACATGCACGCCAACAAAAACAATTCCCAATGAGGCCATGCAACTAATTAAGCTATTAAGGATCATAAAGTTGGATTGGTTATCCAATGATTCGAACTTTGATCCCTTTTGCATTAAGAAAAAGTTCCCCTCTGATCACATCATTCAAGAATATGCAGAGTTTATCAAGTTATAAAGGAAAGAATTGTAGAGATATATTTAATTATTTTCTAATTGTCACTTACTTGGTACACATCCAATCTTCTTTCTTCATTTCGACATTATCACACAGTTGGCCATCCATGAAATCAACATCTCGCTCCTTCTTATGGGAGGCTTTGGGAATGTGCTTTGGTAGTGCTGGATCTTGGGGTGTCTCACTTAATTCAATCAACTCAGAAAGCAGCTTCCTTGCAGACGTTTCAATGAGCTCATTACCAGGAGATTTCTGTTCTCCTGAAATAATAAATGGATCTAGTGCATGGAACATTAAGACCCGCACTATGTCCACGGTACGACCTTCTGCGTCATTACCTTTTAGTGTTACATACGCTCTATCACAAAAACCCCGATGAGTACAAGTACCGCAAGCCTGCAAGCAAGAGTCTTAACAGTTCATAAAACACAATGCCAGAAGGCACTTGAAAATTTCTATTGAAATGCATCTTTTTAATCACTAACAAATCAGGAACGAAATTAAGAAAGGAAAGCAACATACATCCCCTTCATCCTTTTGCACGTAAGCTCTCATTCTTTTAGCTGAATTAACAGCTTTTCGAAGAAGATTAGGACATCCACTCTCCACAACTGTTTGAATATCAGGTATAGACAATGATCTGCAAAAGTGAAAACAAAACAAATTCCAGACCCAATAAACATTTCTTAATTCTCAAATATCTGAAAATCAAAATTCTCAATCTTTTAATCTTCCCTTCATTTTTAAACCACTAATCAAATTTCAATCCAACTGAAAGGGGAAAAAGTGGCTTACTTGAAAATATCATATCTGTCACGAGCAAAGCTAAGACAAGCATTCTTTAATTCATTCATGTCAGTGTACGCAATCTCACTAGTAGTATCGTCATCCTCTTCTTTTGCAGAAGTTTGCATAAAGTAACCCCTGGCCTTCAATTTATCAACAAAAATGACCCACTCAGGCCACGGATGTTGTTTTTGTTTCCTTTCTTGTAGAAGGGCGTTCAAGGTTTCTGTGTTATCTGTAGTTGCTGTAGCAGCGGTGGCTGCAGTGGAGGAAGAACAGTAGAGGTGGAATTGAAGGGAAGGGAAGGGTTTAAAGGAGAAAAATGGAGACAGAGTTTTGTGGGGATGGCTATTATGAGTTGTACGGAGAAAGAGCGAAGTGCCAAAGAGTAAGAATCTTGACGCTGATGACATTGGTGGAAGGTAGAAAGATGGAGGCTGGGGGTTTTGCAGGGTTTTAGGCAAATGGCAGCAAGCAAGCACTGGAGACTTGTGGCGCACACGGCTCGGATTTTGTACAAAGCTTCTCCCTGTTTTAATTTTGATTGTCATCTCTTTTTTTTTTTTTTTTGGGTTTACATGCAATTATTGAATATTTACTAGTTCGTAATCTCTAAAGAATATTTTTTTTATAATTAAAAAATTACTTTATTTCTTTTTTAAGATAATATAATTTTTTTATATTAACTTAAATAATTGAAGTTATACTTAATTGTTAATAACAATCATAACTATGAAACAATTAACTAAATTACTATAAGATTAGATAATGTATTATAGTACATTAAGTGAATCCATCTAATATTTGTAATTATTTAATTGTTATGAAGTGAATAATATTTATTTTCTAGAGGTAACAATATATTTGTTTTAGTCCTAAGTGCACAATTAATTTTAAATTAGTCCCTCTAATTTTATAAAATAAAATAAATAATCTTTCTAGCTCAAAAATTAATTAACTAGTCCTTGTGTTTTCAGTTTTATTTGTAAACTAATCATTTTTGTAGGTTCCATGTTTTTAATTTTTTTTTCAGTTTAGTTTCTTTTTCTTGTTTTAAAAATAGGTAATGTGGAAAGATTTAAAAGAAAATAAAATTTTGTAGAACAAAATAATAAATTTCAGCGTGGTTAACACTAATCAATGGACTGGTTATTTATAAGTTTTTGAAACTAGTGGAAATATTTAATTAGTTTTACAGAGCTAGGAGGATTAAATTATAATTAATTTATAATGTTAGTAACTAACGTAATTATGGGATAAGTAATTAAGTTATCAAATGATAAAATAAATCATTAAGATATAATAAATAAATCATTAACGTAATTTGAAAGGATTATTCGAGTGGTTTGTTTTTAAAGAGGGATCAATCGTCAAAATTTAATTCTCACATCTAATAAAATGAATAAATCGATCATCTCCCTAAAACCCACATTTTCTTAAATAAAAATAAAAAAACCCCACATAAACCTCCACTCTTCGTCGCTGATCTCTCCTTCTTTCTGTTCACAATCATGAGAAGAGCGTCGACGCTCGCGTCTTCCGTCTTCTCTCGGACCCTCACCTCCACCCTCCACGATTGCAGTGGCCTCTCCACCACCTCAGCTTCTACCATCAACCACCGCTTCCTCCATGCTGCACTCTTTAGCACGACCACCAGCACTGGCAGTTCCAACACTCGCCGGATCTTCAATCCTTTCTCCATATCTCTCGGTCTCGCGGGAGCCTTGGTCTCTGCCGCCGCCGCCGCTTCTCTCTCTCAAGAAGTCCTCGCCAAGGAGCCACCACCGGCCGAGCTCGTGCCCAAGGAAGTTGTTCTTTATCAGTATGAGGCCTGTCCTTTCTGCAATAAAGTTAAAGGTCTCCTTTTTATATGCAAGTTAGAAATAATTTTATGAATATAGAGCTTTTTAGCTTTACAGTTCTTAAAATAGTTGATTTTTTTTGTTTGGCAAAATTTTCAGCATATTTGGATTACTATGATATACCATACAAAGTGGTGGAAGTGAACCCTATTAGTAAGAAAGAGATCAAATGGTCTGATTATAAGAAGGTACCTATTTTGTTGGTAGATGGCGAACAGCTTGTTGATTCTTCAGGTTATTTTCATTGTGATTTTTCTTAAAAAGGGATTTTGAATTGTGTTGATGGATTTTATTTTGGTGGTTTAAATTTCGGTTATTGATTATGTTGAATTGAATGTGAGCAGCTATAATTGATAAGTTGGGAAACAAGATCCATGGTAAGGAAATTGTAGATTCTGCTTCTGATAAGGATGACGATGAAGAGAAAAAGTGGCGGAGGTATAGTGCCTCACTTTTGTAGCTTAGTTTTCTCTTTCGGTCATTTTGGTTTCTTTGTTTCAATGAAGACAGAGATGCATTACCGGTGTCATA
Source organism: Populus tomentosa (assembly GCA_018804465.1). Classification (NCBI taxonomy): domain Eukaryota; kingdom Viridiplantae; phylum Streptophyta; class Magnoliopsida; order Malpighiales; family Salicaceae; genus Populus; species Populus tomentosa. The sequence goes on from CM031997.1 coordinate 3,868,900, forward strand.
AAATGGGAATTTATTATTTATTGTTATCATATAAAATGGGAATGTTTAAATTTAGGGCAAGTTAATTTTGTTGGCAATGTCTTAACCTTAGTAAGCTTGTTCTTTTCTTTTGGTTAAAAAGACCTTTTTCTTTAAGTTTTGGATTTGGTGTTTTAGGAAAAGCATTTAAAAAGTAGTTTTGAATCCTGGCCTTAAAGGAGCTCCAACTGGTACTGCTTGGACTTAAGCTCCTGTCGCTTAGGAGGAAATGGGTGCTAATATGAGCTAAAAGAATAGAGGAGGGAGGGTAGTAGGTTGGGTTTCTACTGAATTTGGTTATATATGTAATGTGGGAAAGTTAATAATCCGTGTAGTGTCTATTAATTTTAGAGTGTTGAAAAAGTTTCGTATTCTTGTAGCCATTTATGCAGTTTAACTGTACATATACATGAAGCAAATACCTACTTATCCACGCATGTTAAAATAAGCAGTAGTATGCTGTCTAAAATAGACTAAAAGAGATATATGATACAGGGAATAGTGCCTTAACTCTTAAATTTTTCTTTCATTAGGGGAATGGACAACCAATGTGTAAATGTGCAGATAGTCAAAAGAAAGATGAATTGCACATGGTGTTCAGACCAATAAAAGTAGATTAGTTTTCCATGATTTTCATGAACTCAGCTATGGGTCCATATATCTTTGTCAAATTTCCATCTGAATCCAAGATATCTCTTCAATTTATATGGGTCCCTGGTATGAGTTCCTCTCTCCTTCAGTCAAGACCTACACGTTTACATTTCAGCCTTAGGTCTCCCTCCCAAAGTCTCGGAATTGGTAATCTATATCCGTTTCAGCAATGGTTCTTCATTATGTGTATCAAATTGTAAATCTAATCATGCAGAAGATATGGAATGAGAACTTGTTCGATCTTGATGCATTAGTTATGGCTGCCTTGCTGGATGAAAACTTAGCCCTGTAGCAGATTGATTGCTGTTGGGTAGGTTGTTTAGCCCACCATATTCTATCTGTGATTGGTTTAAACCACCAACATTCTCTCACTTGACCATGAGTTCTTTAACCTCTCTCAAGTTGTGACATCTTAAAATAGGTGATAGAAAATTGTGTAGCTCAAAAATTCATATCCCACACATAGGCCATAATCCAATTGCAAGCATTAAATTTTTAAGACTAGGGAGAGATTTTCTCATAATTATCCACACATAGGCCATAATCCAATTGCAAGCATTAAATTTCTAAGACTAGCGAGAGATTTTCTCATAATTATGGCATCTTCGTCATTGGAATCAAAGGTTTGCTTTGTTTCTTTCTTTTTGGTTTTTTATTCTTTCAAAATATTTTCGGTCATTTTATGTGTTTTTAAAAGTTTATATTTTCAAATAGAAGAACAACTCTTTTTTTATTCTCCAATGTTGATGGTTGTCCAACATAACTGGTGCTTCTCACCTGCTGTAACTCTGTACACCTTGAATGTCAGCATTTGCCAGCTACACTAGGTTTTTCCTAACTAACATCTCATTTTAGACTTAAATTGAAAATTTTAAATGTGCAAATGATGTGGGATAAAAGAGATTTGAAGATGAAGTAATAAGCTAAAACGAAAAAGCCAAAGAAAGAGAAGAAAATGCCAAAGAAGAGAAGAATGAGGGTTGGAAAAGTCTGCAACTTTATAATTTATATTCAATTCATCAAAATTGTCTAACATTTAGAAAAATAAGATATAATACTAAAATCCTAACTAGAATAAACAATTGAGCTCATAGCCTAATAAATAGAATACCTAACAATAGCTAAATCAAGCTCAACAAATAAAGCCTAATTAAGAAACTTCAACTAAAAATGCAAATAAATTATACCAAAAAAACATAAGTTAAAGTCCAATCTCTCAATGGTTTGGTCTACCCTCCATCATCTATGATCATACGAGTGCATAATCGATATCTTGGGTCCGGTGTCCCTACTAACTATCTTGGGGTTGGAGAAACTCGACTCCGTCAACTCTAGTTCAAGATGACTCCAATAATACTTCCAAAGATCATGATCAAGCTGTTGCGATGTCTCTCTAATAATCTAGGCATAGTTTGAATCTGGTTATCAAGCTCATATACTGTGATTTGCAAAAATTTACAATCTTTGGTAAAAACAACTTGTGCATTCAAAGTAACATTAATATGTTCTTTCTATGCCAATGATAAGGATAAAAGGGAAGTGATATTAAAAGGAGCATTTAGAATAGGCTATCGTGTTTTATATATAATAAGGTAGTGATATTAAAAGGAGCATTTAGAATAGGCTATCATGTTTTATATATAATAAGGTCCTTCATGTTAAAAGTAGAGCTAATATTAAAGTTTAGTGTTAGTTTAATGATATAATTATTTGATTTAATCATTTGCAACATTTTGAATAGTCTAGCACTACTCGCATGAAATTTATGAGTAGTTTCCAAAGGACACCGTTTAGGTCTAATCTGTATTATGATATAATATTTAACATTAAGTGCATCATGATACTTGTGTAAATCAACTATAAATTTTTATTGTTCATTACTTGCTTGAATATGTTTTATGATCTTAACATGCAAATTATGAACTTTATATGCAAAAAACTTAGCTGAATCAAACCTTTTAGAGTGAGGAGACATAGAAAGAAGATCTATAGGCTTTCCAGGTTTGTAACTATGAAAACTATATAACTTTATCTCCAATAAAGTTGGACTTCACCAATAAGCATCATCTTAGCAAATTTAACTCTTTTATTATCAGAAAAGTTGTGCCACTTAAAGAATTGATCTATGTCATGAATTCACATATCAAATATCAAAGGGTCATGATGACCCTCAAAAGTAAAGGCTTCTATTTTGTTAGGACTCATGACTTGTTCATCAAGGTATTTGTATTTAAAGTGACCTAAATGATAGTCATATTGGTGGTGCTCAAGATGAACTTGTCTACAATGATTATTCTTGTGATATGTATTGGTCTTTGAGTACCTTATTTGAGAACTCTCTTGGGGTTCCATTCTTTTAAACATGTTGGTCACCTGAGTTTGCATAAGTTGTAATTCCCTAAGTGTATCACTAATGGTTAGGTCAAATGATAAGTGTAGATTCAAAGTTAGACACTAGATGACCACGACGCAAATGCATGTAATACTAATATAGAGATGAAATTGAGATCACAAATGGTCCTTGCAAGCGGAATCATAATATAAAAATAAAGCTAACCCTATTTGGTTAAATGTGGAGATCAATAAAAAATGTAGTACACCGGGAAAATTAGAAGCATGCAATGCTAGACATTCTAAGTATAAACAAAAAAATGAAACACAATATCATAGGCACAGACTTACAATTATCAAAGGGGACAAGATACTAGATATCAATAACGAAAGAGGTTGATGAACAAAAATTTAAAGATAAAAATGTAAGGTAGATTTTTTTTAGGCACAAAAGTTATATTAACAACAACTTTAAATAACAAATGTAAAAAGCAGAAAATTAAAATTCAAGAAATCTGAAGGTAGAGTAATTCATTGACTAAGACTCGAATCATTAAATTTGATTGCAAATGACTTTGAATCGTTGATGTTATAATGTCTGGAATAATGTCATTTTGTTGCTTTCACTTTCCCTCTCTTTTTTTTCCGGTCACTTTTCACTTTTTTTTCTCTCCTTTTATTTTGACTTTTGAATTTTTTTTTTAATAAATCAATATAAAAGATAAACTAAATGAGGGTTGAAAAAATATGTAACTTTGGAATTTTTATTCAATTCATCAAAATTATCTAACATGTAGAAAAATAGGATATAAATACTAAAATCCTAACTAGAATAAATAATTGGGTTCATAGCCCAATAAATAGAATACATAACAATAGCTAAATCAATCTCAATAAATAAAGCCTAATTAAGAAATCACAACTAAAAATTCAAATAAATTAAACCTAAAAACATAAGCTAAAACCCAATCTCTCAATGGTTTGGGCTATCCTCCATCATTTATGATGATATGAGTGCGTAAACAATGTTTCAAGTTTGGTGTCCCCACCAACAAATAAAAACTTGTTGATCGACAAAAACAAAAAAATAGAAAAAAGAGGAAAATCAAATAGAAATTCTCAAAAAGCTGGCTGACTAATTTTTGCAGTTATTTCCTATAATTTTGCTTATGCATATAGATGAAGTTATGGAACATTTGTAGAATTGTTTTTGGCGACGTGCATGCTTGTGATCTGATGCATACATAATTTCCTATTGTCAGAAAATCAATGCTCTCATACTCTTGCACATGCCATGCTTACATAATTTGGTCAACATGTTTATGCCATTTTTGGTTGATGTTCGTAAAACAGTTATCAACTTTTCACGTTTTTGTTTCTTTTCTTTCTTTGTAAGCACCATACTGGTTAGCTTTTAGTTGTTGCTGGCATGCCAATGCTAGATCTTGACATATTATTTATTGCTTATTTAGGTGGGTTGACAATCACTTGGTTCATATCTTGTCTCCAAACATATATCGAAATACTTCTGAGGCTCTTGAATCCTTTGACTATATCACAAGCAATGGTAAGATGATCCATGGATATGCATACCTGAATGAAACAGTAGTTTCCCTACAGCTGACTCTTGTGGGAAAGATATCTTTGGTTCAGTTTATGCATTTTTCCATTTATAACTTTGTGCCATGATTTATAATTATTTACTTATTGGTATATGGTTCCATTTTTTTCTCAATCATTAAACGAGGAAAGTCTGGTATGTTTCTCCTTATAATATTTGCTCCATATGCTCATGATGCCTTTGAAAAAATATTACAATATTTTTGGGAAACATTGTAAATAACTACCTATCTAGTCCCTCTTCTTGTACATATTTCTATTCATGTTCATTTGTAAAGCTTTTGTTTGTATATTACTCTTAAATTTATTGATTATGTTGAAAAACATAATATGCCACCTTATTCGATTTGCTCAGGAAGGATTTTCCACTCAATTTTATTCCCTGCTGGATAATGTGAACATGAGTTACCTAGATTACTCTTAACTTTGTTGCATTGATGATTATTGTGAAAAACATGATATGCTTGACAGTATGCATACACTTTGTAAATCAACGGACCATTTAAATATCTTTTTCTATAAAACACTGCCAAGCAATGATCATATAAGTTATCTGCCCCAAACAAATAAAAATAAAGAATTGATGTGTGAAGTTTGATAGTTAAGAAGTAAAGTACAGATTGTCACCTGCATATACTAAATGCATCATTGTTTAAGATTTTCATTTAGTTTAATAGTGACCAAGTTTTTAGGTGTTGACATTCATCATACTTAGCAATAAGATGACCAAGTTCCTGGGCAGTTTCTCCTCATAGTCTATTCTTTAGAAAGTTAGAGTTGGTGTCTTAGAACCACTGATAATTACAAACTTGTCTCTAAGAACATTTTCCCAGTAAGAGCAAAGAGAGAGAATATTTGGTCTTTGAGAGCAATCTTATTTTGAGGGCAACATTGATGTGGCTGGTGTAGAACATTATGTCAGGATATTAGAAACAAAATGACTTGACACCCCTGTTTCATTGGAATTTCTACATTATTATACTTTTGGTTATCAGATAATTAATCCCATTAGCTTGTCTTTAATATTCTAGAAATGGTCTATGGCTCCATCAAGCTTTAATCATGCTGTTCTGGTTTCAATGCTTTGTATCCCATCTCTCGTCTAATGTAAATGTGTGAGTTTGTTATTTTGAGGAACCTTTGAAGATCAGAAAATTAATAATTGTATTGAATTGTTTCATCCGGGGATCACAACTACTCAATAACTTCCTTTAGTCATTCCTTTTTTTTGATTGCAAGTGACAGTTATCATTTCATTTATGATTACTTCATCATCCTGTACTCATCCTCATATAGGTTCTAGGTAACTTATTCCAAGTTAATGTTGTTCATAGAATTATGCTTTTAAGGTTCACTCTGATTCTGTTCAAAATTATCTGTGAGATGGCATATATTTTGCCCTTTTATCTTGATTTCATTGTAAACTTCTCCTTTAAATGCAGGTAATTTTAGCTTTACAGAAAGAATCACAGTCAAGTATGCCGGTGCTGCTGCAATGTATTTTGTGTCCAAGAATTTGAAGAAGAAATATAACATTACTGATGAACGTGCTGCCCTGTATGAAGCTGTGGAAACGTGGGTGGATGCTCTAAATGGCCGAGAGTTTCTTGGTATGCAGTTGACATAATATCATATTAATGCACATGACTTGCAAACTATATGTATATACATGTGTGCGCTGCCATATCATTTTATATTGTAAACTCCAATAAAAAAAACCAAACTAGAAGTAATGGGAGAACAGATGGCTTCCAGGGCCAGGCCTCCTGCGCAATTGATCTGCTTTATCTCATAGAAAGTTAAGATAACTTTCACAACTGTTTAAAGCTAAGATTCTGATTTTAACCTTTTCACAACCTTTCAAAGCTGTATGTGACAGATATATTTATGTTTTTTCTTATATGCCACAGGGGGGTCAAAGCCTAACTTAGCTGACCTTGCTGTTTTTGGGGTATTGAGACCCATCCGCAATTTGAGGTCTGGTAGAGATATGGTGGAGCAAACTCGAATAGGGGATTGGTACACAAGAATGGAGAATGCTGTTGGGGAGTCTTCAAGGATGAAGGCATAGATTATGCACTACTCATTTTAACTTCCAGCTTCTACAACCACGGTATTATGAACGGGAACCAAAAGATTTGATAATGATTTTGATGGCTAAACAATTTTGTGATGGAAGAATTTGAAGCTGCAGCTCATTTTTAAAAACATGATTACTATCGTATTATTGGAGAGAGATAAGAAAATAAAGAAATTTTACATGTGGATTGTAAAACTACCCATGGATCATCGTATTCTTAACTGGTACATTACACAGCTATCATTTTTTATGCTATTTTGGTCCTTTTGTTTGTTGAATAAGCTATGGCTGTTCAATTTCTGTTATTTTACCGGGGCCTTGGCTGTCAATTTCTGTTATTGATAGTATGGGTGGCAGCAAAGCTACTTCAAGATTTGTTTGTCATGGTGTTAGAAAGTTGGAAAAAGACTAATGAGGTGTAATTCTTGCTTGACTCCTTGGATGATGAATAGAATTGGTTTGCCTCTTGAATAACACACTGTGTATTTGATAAGGCTAGCTTTTGAGGCTTGTTTGTTTTTGTGTTTTAAAAGCGTTTTTTTAAAAAATTAAAAATATTTTATTTTTTTATTAATTTTAAATTAATATATTTTTAATATTTTCAAATTATTTTGATATGCTGATGTTGAAAATAATATTTTAAAAATAAAAAAAATATCATTAGCATGTATTTTAGTATGAAAAATTATTTAAAAAGCAACCACAATCATACTATTTTGAGCTTGTTTGATAATGTAATTGTGGTTTTTCAATAAACATTTGGCACAACATCATCTTAATATCTGCAGTTACAGGAAAGATCCTACTTCACATGAAGTTTTGAGGGCTCGAGCACATCTTCTTGTCACCATGATGCAGCTCTCTTCCCAGTTTTTGATGGGTGTCCCAGTCTGGTGTGCTTTTCCTACAAAGCAGCCAGTGAGGGAATTGGATTTTCTTGCATATGTGCTTGGATGGTGGACTGAATTGATTTGGCGGTTGAAACTCCTGCATGTTTTGTTGAGCCTGAGCTAGGAGAGGAGGGTTTTGATTTCCTATCCTTGAGAACAAAAGAAAAGAAAACGTTACTGTTCTCTGGTCTCACAACAATGCTTTTGTTTGACCACTGAGATAGGAAGCATTTGCATTTCAAGTCTTCACCATCAGCGGTTTTCTTACAGAACTACAAACAGCCATATGGATCACAAATGCTTCTTCACACGAGATAATAGGAGTGACAGGTGACTTGGAACTTGAGATTTCCTTGCACAATCATAAAAAAAACTGTCTTCGGGATTTATCTCATGGTCTTACAAGGGGGGTCAAAGACTTGAGATTAGCCGGACCTTGCTGTGCTTGGAGCAATAAGACTCATCAGCAAATTTATGTTTGGTGGAGATATGGCGGAGCTCGCTTGCATGGGGGAGGAGGACATAATAATGGAGAATACTGTAAGGGAGTTTTCAAGGTTTTGAATTCACAACATGATCTGTACTTACGGAGTTTCTGTATCACCATGTTATAGGACAACTTAACAGAAAGAAACCAAGATTCTGTAACAAACGGTTTTAGATCATGTTGTGAATTCTTGAGATTGTATTTTATTATTCAGATCTTAAAAACCATGACCAGTATCGTCGTGGTATTATTGAGAAATTTAAGACGAAGAAATATTCAATCCACATAGATAGCTGGTGATGTGCGCTCTAAAAATCAAAGAAAAAATGGCTTAAAAAATAAGCCAAAATCAAAGAAAAACAAAAAGGCTCCAAACCTCCCCGTTGTGGGTACATCAACTTCTTCATATCTGCAACAACAACTAACATAACAAGTGAAGATACTCATGAAAGCTTTATTAACAACCTAGGAGCAACTCAAGGTCTTGCCTCTTCCTCTACAAGTGGCTATCATTGTCTGCACCACCTGCACCTCTACTGCCCATATATAACTCCAATTCAAAAAAGAAACAAGTCAAAACAATGTGCAATAGAGAAAAAGAGTGTTACCATCCTCACATCCCATATAAAAGCCACCTCGCCATTATAAAAAGCGTTATCAAAGTGAATATATACTTCAAGCATAACAAAAACAAGTTTAAGATAGTTTAGGTTTTAAATTTGTTTTCCGGAGATCATCAATTCAAGTACTATAAATTTTAAAGTCATTAAAAGTTTACATGGTTGTTAATTTCAAAATTTCATATGACTAATTAAAATACATCTAAACTAATCAGGATATTCATGATTACCAAAAAAAAAAAAACAAGTCTAAGGAACATTTAGTATAAAGTCATTGTCATCACCACCTCTCATCAGTAAACTTTCTTTGAAAGTTTGTACAGAGAAAGATCTTGGAGGGAAGCTTGTTTCATGATTATAAGAACCCCCGATATGAAGGTGTATAGCCATCGCCATGTGAGAGGTTCTCTATTGGCTAAATGAGCGAGGACCCCTCTTTTCCTGATGTTCACAATATTTGATGGTACAGTACCTATCATATTTTCTTAATTCACCATAATATATGGATTTGATTAAAACTTGTAATGTTTTGATTGTTTTTATAAACTTTTCAAGATCATATTCAGAAGTCTTTCCATATACATCTACGTAGGCACTCTTTGTTTTTTTTTTTTTTAATTTAAGGAATAAAACACTATGGTTTGTATTATTTGGTGAGATATATAATTAACCTCTTGATATTAAAGTAGTTAACCACACCAAGAGCCCGTGCAGACATCCATGTGAATCTTCCAGCATTTCAAAAGTTGGACTCTGCTTACTGTAGGCAACCTCTTCAATCCTGAAATGGAGATTAACAGTGAATGAGAAGTAATTCATAGAGATTGTTTTGGCTTTAAATCTTAGAATTAATGGTCGCTACCCTCTTGGTATCGTAAAATTCTCATCAAACTTGGCAGGCAAATTGCTTATTAATACTTTTTTTTTTTTGTATTTTTGTATTTGAGTTCATGTTTCACCTTCCAAGCTCTCCCTTTGACTTTACACATTTTACTGTATTGTTATGCATGTTTTTATCATCAAAAGGCTGTCGTAGGTTTGGTTTCAGTGACGCATAGGAGCTTCAAAACGAATGGAAAAATGGGGTCTCTTTGATGAGTTGTTATTCTGCCATTATTGCTCTTCACAACTTGAATGTGGTTTTGTTGGGACAGCCATGACTCTGCCTTTTGTTTCAATCAACTTTTTTTAAGGAAGACAGCAATCTCCTCTCTTTTTTTCCTCTTATTTTGTTCATTGCTTCTTTGAGAAATCTACTGTAGTGTTCATCTTGCATTTACATCCATTGCTTGTTTTGTGCAGACCTAGCTAGCTTTCGACTCCATGCCACATGTTTTTGCTTGGCATGTAGCTGGCTGGGAGCTTGCTTTTGCGTCTCTCACTGATCATAGCTGCCTTCAGTCGCACCAGCTCTAAGAACATCTGTTTGTCGAGCTCTCCTGACATCCAAATTTTATGTTGCAGTCACTCTTTTTACTACACCTTTTGACTCGCTGCTGTTTTTTTTTCCTGTCACTTTTTGTTGTCTCGTTAACCATTTTGAATTCAGCTTTGTTAACCTTAAAATTCATGTTTTCCACGAGTCTTCTGAAATGTCTTCCTTCTCTTTCTGACTTTGTTTTCTCAATTCCTTAGATTCAATTTTTCCTTCTCTCCAATGGTCTTTGATCTTTCTACTCGCTCTGTGACACACGATTATGGAGACAGCCTGCGGCACCACGCGGCGAAGGTGACTAATACAATAATAAAAGTTGTATTGTGGTGTTGTTTTAGTTGTCATAGAAAGCCATTTAATTCGCGCCATGTGGGTTAAATATTGTTTTATATATATAAAAAGTTTATATATGAAGGTTTTTCCGATATGTTTCTATACGTAAAAAAATTAAATATAAATTAAAAAAAATTTACATGCATGTAATCAATTAAATAATTAAAAATGTGTATTAATAAATCATTAATAAAAAATGAATAAAAAAATAAAAAATTCAAGAGATATATATAGGTAAAGATATTTGATTTCGTAACACAAGTTTTTAGCATGATTGTGTTTAATGATTTTCTGTTGCCAAAATTGAATTTTTAATTAATCAAATAATAATATAAATAAATACGTCTAAAATTGATTGAATAAAATAAAATAAAATATTATATAAGATTACATATATTAGAAATATTATCAAAAAATAAATATTCTCTATTTATATAAAATATAAAAAGAAAAAAATATAAATGAATTCGAATAATTTATTCTAAAAATTAAATGCATGCAAAATAATTAAAAATAATCATTATTTAAAAAAGTTTAAATAAAAAATTAAAAGAGAGAAGGGTTGTTAATTTAAATCTAAATTAAAATTCTATTTTGAAAATAGATTTAAAATAAATAAATAAATAATATAAATAAAAAGAAAAAAGCAAGATCAGCGCTTGCCAAGGCTGGCTCACATATATGGACCCATATATTTTTTTTCTTGACAAATAAAGCAAACAATATGCCATCCACCTTAATTTTTTGAGGAAAGAAAGAGTCAGATGATGGACGTTTAACTACCCCTAGATTCCATCCATAATCAGAAAATCAAAGTTGAAATTACTTTTCACTGAAAAACTGTTTTCAACCTATTTTTTTTTAGCCAAAACAATATAAAAACCTTGTTAACTGATATATAGCCTCAAAAACCTCAAAAAATCACCCGAAAATCAACTGGAAAACCAAAAATTTTCCTGAGCTCAAATTTGTTTTTTTAAGCACTTTCAATGTAGAACAATACATAAATAGAACTTCACTTATAATAGAGAATCATTTGACACAAAAATATACTATTTTGGTAGTCAAAATCAATATCAACATCATTTTTCTCTTTTTATTGTCAAAATCCGATGAATTTCTCTCTCTTCTCTTAAATCAAGGACTAAAAAATTAAAGTTTTGGATCAAAATTATAGTTTTATGAAATTTCAAAGATTTGAGGGACCCAATTCTTATAATTATAAACAACGAGGACTAAAGTGAGCATTTAGCAAAAACGTTTCTAAAACACAACTCAACTCCCTCTATTGTTTTATTTCAGTCCTCTTATCTTTCAATTTTGCTATTTGTTAACAATTTTAGCTAAATTAGCCTCCAATCAAACCCTCATGAGGCAAGATTAAAAAAAAAACTCATGAGCATGGTAAATTCACTGTGCCTATGAATCTCAGTTTATAACAGAGTTATCAATTTCATTTTGTTCCATCTGGAATACCTAGTATATCTAATTCTAGTTTAAAAAATTAAACAAACTGAAACAGATTTCTTTTCACTCAGAATCGCAGCTCATTTTATAAATTTTTTCTCAAATCCTGGTTGGAATGTTCTGGTTTTATTCTGACTATTCCGTTCTAGCCAAGTGATGTTTTCTTTTTTAAAAACAATCTCTAGTTTTACTGTATCAATCATATCTCTCAATCCAACCTTTTATCAGGTTAGAATTTTACGAGGAGTCTTTTAATATATTGTTATATCTCAAGTTAAAATTTTAGGACAATCAGAGTTTAGAAAGGATTTGTGAGATTGCCGATGACATTTTCATAATTTCGTTCAAATTTGTAATTTTATTTCAAAAATGTCATTTTTTGTGTGTTTTTGTAAATTGATTTTTTTTTTAATTTCATCATTCAACAATAAATTTATTGAGAATTGAGTTTTATAATTTATTTTAATTTGTTTTATTTGAGGTTATTATAGCTTCATGATCCAGGTCATGAATTTAAGATCAAGTTGACCTAATTTAATCAATAAGTTATCATTCCTATTTTTTTTAAAAAAAAATATTTTATCTTAAATTTTTTTGAAACGAATTATAATTTTATCAATTGTCTATGTTGTTTTCGGATTCAGGTCATATTAATTTAATTCTTATTTTTTTTATTTATGTTTGAAATTTAAATATTTTATATATATATATATATAACACTCCAAAACAGCACGTCAAAAACTGCATGCCAGAATACTCGAAAATCCGTTCCAATTGAAAAAACATAACGCAAAATGAAACGGAATGACAACCTTGATCCACAGTCCATAGGAAACAATATTTCCCCATTTATTAAAAAACAAATAGTAAAATAATTAAAAGCTAAAAACGACAGCTTTAGCTAGCGGCTGGCTTGCTCTTCCTGGTTCGGTTTTGTTGGGCAATTGAAACATTAGGGTTTCTTCGGCAACCTGCGAATCAAACTCCCTATAGATTATCTTGGCTGAAAGAAAGAGGTAACTTTCTTGCATCACTTAAAGTGAAATCCAATCCAATCCCCATGTTTTATTTTCTCAGCAAATCCGTTCTTCAGTATGGGAGACACACGGCTGCAGTTTCACCCACTCACAAGCACTTTTCATTTCAACTCTCACCTTCAATTATCACTCTTAGATTCTTCATCTCAACCCTTGAAAATCCAAATAAACACTCATTTGCAGCCTCTTATCTCATAAGCAAATTTGGGTTCTCTCCTGAATCTGCTCTTTCAGCTTCTAAACATCTCAATTTTACAACCACAGAGAAACCTGACTCTGTGATTCACATTTTCAAGCACTATGGTTTCTCTCAGGTTCAAACCTTAAAACTCGTTAAAAAATACCCACGAGTGCTTTCGTGCAACCCTGAGAAAACCCTTTTGCCTAAACTCGAGTTTTTCCACTCCAAAGGCATGTCAAACAATGACATTGCACACATTTTATGTACATATCCTCATATTTTAGAGAGAAGCTTGGAAAACTGTATAACTCTTAATTTTAACTTCCTTGGCAATTTGCTTCAATCCAATGACAAGACAATTGCTGCTGCTAAAAGATACTCGCCTATTCTATATCATAAACCCGATAGATTCTTGAAACCTTGTATCGACATTTTGAAAGAGTATGGAGTCCCCCAAAAGCATATTGCTTCATTGGCTCACCGTTGGCCTAAATCTGTCATGATGTCTCCGAATTATCTGAGAAGAATTGTAGAGAAGGTGAGAGAAATGGGACTTGATCCTCTTAAGCCACAGTTTACTACGGCAGTGATGGTGATGAGTCTATTGAGCGAATCTGGGTGGGAAAGGAGGCTGGGTGTTTATAAGAGTTGGGGTTGGTCTGAGGAAGACGTTCATGCTGCTTTCATAAAGGAGCCTTGGTGCATGATGACATCAGATGATAAGATTATGGCAGTGATGGATTTTTTGGTCAACAACATGGATTGTGAGCCTTCATTTATTGTGAAAAACCCCTATCTTTTGAAGCCAGGCTTGAAGACAACATTTATACCAAGAGCTTCAGTTGTTCACTTTTTGTTATCGAAACAGTTGATTGAAACGAAGCCAAACTTGGTTACTCTGTTTTTGTGTTCTGAGAAGATGTTCCTTGAGAAGTTCGTGAATTGTTTTGAAGAAGCCCCTCAGCTATTAAAGCTGTATGGAGATCAATCAAATCTTTCAAAATGACATGGAAATGTAACCATTTTGTGAATCGTTTTTCTCTCTCCAGATTTCGTTGGATACTGTAATGCAACTACAAGGGTAAGTTGACCTCAGTTTTTGGCTTCCTTATTCTTCAATTTCTCAATTGAAGCTCGATTTGAGTGATGTGGTATTTCATCGCTCTCTTATGCAACTCCACTGCTACATTTATTTTGGTGTCTTTTATAAGTGAGTTTGTTTACCAGCACAAAGGAAAAGATGATGGCTTCTGTTCTCCGGTGTCTTCCTGAGAAGACATGTGCATCCATTTCAAGCACATCAAAGTCATCCTGTAGTGGAATTGGTGTTGAAAAACACTACCTGTATGGTGAATTTTGAGCAGTCATGGAATGGTTGAGATTCCATATGCTAGAATGCAGATAGATTAAGGATTTTGAATTCAATGTTCCACATCTAAACTCAATCTCAGCATTCATTAGCAATTGCATCTGGCTATGATGCATTGCAGTAACGTTTACAGGATGTTATGTTGAAGGTACAAAAGACTAGGACCCTGGCTGTCTGCATGTGCCTAGGGTCCTGCTCATTTTTTGTTTATCCGCATTATTTTGTTCAACTTATTGAATCAGTCCCCACCACCCTATTGGAATAATTCTATTCTTTTATTATTATTATTATTATTATTATTATTAATGTGGGTGTCTAGGCTGACTTGCACGTACCTCGACTAATGCTATGGGCTCTAAAGTTAATGACCATGTAAGTCTCTAGTGGTCCTAAGAGGACTTGAATTCGTGACTATTGGGGAGTAAACCCAAGTTCTGAGTATTTTTACTAACCTCATTAATAGTGCTTCTCTTAAATTCCCCGTATATTTCCTTTCATTTTTTTCCTTTTTCTCCCGATGATTGTTGTGTGATGAGCTCCTTGTGACACAGTTTATCTGCTTTACTGTTGAAGATTGAGTATCATTTAAAGTGGTAGCATGTATGATTTTAATCTTAAATTTAACATTTCTCTGCTCTTATTGATGGTATGAATGGCGCAAAGCTACTCTAAGATTTGTTTTTCATTGGTAGCTACATGTCAATAAGTTAGAAAAAGACTAATCGAATGAAATTCTTGCTTGTGTCCTTGGATGATTAATAGAATTGTTTTGCCCGTTGAATAACACCCTACATATTTGGTTTGGCTGGTTTTCTGTTTTAAGGACAACTGCATCTGGCACAATCACCTTAATATCTGCAGTAGTAGGAAGGGTCTTACTTGACATCAGGTTTTGCAGGTTCGAACACATTTTCTTGTCACCATGATGCCATGCTCTTCTCAGTTGTTAACGGGTGCCCTAGTCTGATGTGCGTTTCCTACAAGGTGGTCTGTAAGGCTATTGAATTTTCTTGCATATGTGCTTGGGTGGTGACCTGAATTGGTTTGGCTGTTGAAAACTTCAGCTTATTTTGTTGAGCCAGAGCTAGGGAGGAGGATTTTGATTTCCTATCCTTGAAAACAAAGAAAAGAAAAGAGAAGGGTTCTATTCTCAGTCCAAACTGAGACGGGAAGCATTTGCATTTCAAGTCTTTGCCATCAGTGGTCCTTTAACAAAACTACAAATAACCAAGTGGATCAACAAATGCTTCTTCACGGACTATGGGAGTGACATGTGACTTAGGACTTGAGATGTCCTAACTAAACTGGGGGAAAAAAAAACTGATTAGAAATTTGAAAAAAAAGAAAAAGAGTTGGTATAGTTTGGTTTAACCAAATTAGAATTAATTATAAAAGATGTTTATAAAATAGTTTTATAAGAATTAATATAAAAGATCAATTTTTTTAAAGCTTGCTATTCATAATGTTAGTATACTTCTCTTGTCCTTTGCTGTTAAGATTTGCTTTCTTTTTTAAAAAACATGAATTTTATATTTTTTTTCTAATGTATAAAAGATAACATGTTCAGTGTTAGTGTTGGATGTATTTTACTTGTAACAAACTTTCATGATTACATTTATATATATTGTTTAGATAAATTTATATTTTTTCCACCTTTTTTATCTTATTTCTGGTGATTATATTTATATATTTTGTTGAGTATATGCAATTATCTTATTTATTTTAGTTCATTTAGTTATAAAACCCCCCTAAAATCCACTAAAAAATAGATAGGTTTTACATGTTTTTCTTTTTAAAAAAATTAAATTAAAACTGGTTATTTTGAACTAGTTTCTAATTAAATCCGGTTATATATATATATATATATATATATATATATATATATATTTGGTTGATATTTTTTATAAAAAAGCCAAACCAAATTAAAAGTGTCCACTTCTATTTAAAAGTTGTTGAGATCAAGTAATGTCATCTTTTGGCCAAGAGGGATCAAAATATTTAAATTAGTTGATTTCGTTGTATTTAGATTATGATTGTTAAACTTTGTTAGGCTTGATATGCAACAACTCCTCATATAATCATTATGTGGGCACACAGGATAACCAATATTATACTATTTAGGTAGTATGATTTTATTTTATTTTTCATAATCCTTGGGTGAATTCATTCAATAACACCTTCTTTTAACTACCCAGATATATTTTCAATCTAAGCTAACCATAGCAATTTTATTGTACAATATTGCTATAAAAGGGTTTAAAAGAGTAAACATCACAAAACTATAATAATAATAAAAATAAATAATCATTATTTTCTTAACTTGATTTTGGGTTTTCCTCTAAAATTATACTTTTCTTTTAAAAATAGAAAAAAATAAAAAGCAATCGGCAAATTTGTAAGAGTAGGCTGAGAAGGATTTTAAATATATAGAGAAAACAAACTAAAGTTTTGGACAAAATTGGGAGCGTAATTGTATTCTCATTGTACACAAAATTGAGAGACAATACATATTTAAAGATAAAATTAAATAATTATCGGTTGAATTTGCATAAAAATTAAGTTTAAGGATTTAATTAGACTTTTCTAGGGTCAATTTGATTTAATTATTGACCCAATTAAGGGATAATTATGTTTAAGAATCAATTTGGGTCAAATTAAAAGATTTAATTAAGTATAAGGACCTAATTGGAGACTTTTAATGGATCAAATTAATTTTATTAGGGATTTAATTGGTGAAAAAATAAGTTTGAAATCCTAACTTAGTTTAATTGATAAAATTGAAATTTTAGAGGACCAAATTTTCTTTTTACAAATTTTCTTTTTACAAGTTAATTAGATGAAATCAGGGATAAAATTGCAAGCAAATCAAAGTTTAAGGATCAAATTAAATAAATTCACAACCAATGACCTTTTTAACTATAGGGAGTCAATTTGGTTGAAAAAAAAATGAAATTTAAGAAATTAAGAATTAAATTGAAAATAGTTTTCAGTTCTTAAAAAAACTAAAATTGACTTATTATTATATAGTGATGTCTCCCTTGTATGTCTCATTTCTAATTTTTTAATTGTTTGGTAGGGATTTGAATTCTAATAATGTTGGTTCATCGATTCAAGATAGTTGTTGTGCCATGCTTTCTAGCTCAAATCGGATTTTTAGTTTCCCAACATTGTGTTTGAACTTATTTGTAAGTTTTTGGATCTTATATCAATAAGGTTTGCATTACTATTGGCCTGCAAGATCAACTTGATAGAAAACATTTAGGAGTCTTTAAAATTTTACATAATTTCAAAGACCAGAGGTGGCAAGTGGCAACTATAGGGAGGGGGAGTGAGGGAGGATGAATAGCTTGAAAATTGATATTATTTGGTCATGGAAACAATTCATTTTATTTATGAGCCGCATAGTCTCCATAATAAAACAAATGTATTTTATGATTCCATAAAGAGTATACAATAAGCTTGTCTTTTATTTGTTGCTCGGTAAAATCTTGTGATCCAAACTACCTGAGTGTGTGTATAAATACTCAAAGATTATCAAGTACTAAATATAAGGAAATAGATCCATGCTCATATAAAAGAAAACTTTTCTAAATCACTCTCCTATACTTTTCATTATTCTCCTAGTATTCATTACTATATATTTTTTTTTCATTTTACTAAATTAAATATTTCTCCTGTTCATGTAAAAGATTTGGCATGAAAAACTCAAACTAGATATTTTAGCTTATTAAATAGCATTAAAAGCCCAAGTTGATATGAAATTTTCACAACTTCAAATATATAATAATAATAATAATTAATTGAAAATAAGTAATAAGAATTAAAATTAAAAAATTATAAGAATTAAAAGTTAAAAATAATTAATGTGAATAAAAATATTTTTAATTAAAAATATATTAGAATAATATTTTATTAGGTTTTTTTACATTGATAAAATTATATTTTTAATATAATATTTAAGAATGTAGTTGCGGTTGGTTATTTTTTATAGTGTTTTTTTATTTTGAAATATATTAAAATAATATATATTTTTATTTTTTATTTTTTTTAAATAAAAATGGTTTAAATATATAAAAAAATAAAAAATATTTAATTTTTTTAAATATATTTTTTAAATATAAAAACGAACACAACTAAACATAAAAGCTGGCCAGCTCTGTCTGAAGCAGTGATTTGAAGGGCAATTAAAACATTAGGGTTTCTTCGGTGCAAGTTCAAGATTCGCTCTGCGAATCAACCTCCTTGTAGATTCTCTTAACGAAAAGAAAGAGTTAAACTTTCTTGCATCCCTCAATTCCCATGTTTTATTTCCTCTGCAAATCCCTTCTCCAACATGGGAGACACGCCGCCACACTTTCACCCACCCACAAGCTCTTTTCATTTCAACACTCACCTTCGATTATTACTCTTAGATTCTTCTTCTCAACCCTCGAAAACCCAAATAAACAGTCATTTGCAGCCTCTTATCTCATAAACAAATTTGGGTTCTCTCCTGAATCTGCTCTTTCAGCTTCTAAACATCTCTGTTTTAAAACCCCAGATAACCCTGACTCAGTGATTCACGTGTTCCAGCACTATGGTCTCTCTCAAGACCAAATCTTTAAACTCGTTAAAAAATACCCACGAGTGCTTTCGTGCAAACCTGAGAAAACCCTTTTGCCCAAACTCAAGTTTTTTCACTCTAAAGGCATGTCAGGCAATGACATTGCCCACATTTTATGTGGATATCCTTGTATTTTGAATAGAAGCTTGGAAAACCAAATAATTCTTAATTTCAACTTCCTTGGCAATTTGCTTCAATCTAATGAAAAGACAATTGCTGCTGCTAAAGGATACTCGCCTATTCTCTATCATAAAATCGATACACATTTGAAACCTTGTATCGACATTTTGGAAGAGTATGGAGTCCCCAAAAGGCATATTGCTACATTGGTTCACCGTTCTCCTAGGTCTGTCATGATGTCTCCGGATCATTTGAGAAGCATAGCTGAGACGGTGAGAGAAATGGGATGTGATCCTCTTAAGCCACATTTTGCTACGGCAGTGATGGTGATGGGTAAATTGAGCAAATCTGGGTGGGAAAGGAGGTTGGGTGTTTATAAGAGTTGGGGTTGGTCCGAGGAAGACGTTCTTGCTGCTTTCATAAAGGAGCCTTGGTGCATGATGACATCAGATGATAAGATTATGGCAGTGATGGATTTTTTGGTCAACAACATGGATTGTGAGCCTTCATTTATTGTGAAAAACCCCTATCTTTTGAAGCCAGGCTTGAAGACAACATTTATACCAAGAGCTTCAGTTGCTCAGTTTCTGTTATCGAAACAGTTGATTAAAAGGAAGCCTAACTTGGTTACTCTGTTTTTCTGTTCTGAGAAGATGTTCCTTGAGAAGTTCGTGAATTGTTTTGATGAAGCCCCACAGCTATTGAAGCTGTATAACAAAAGAAATCAAATCTTTCAAAAATGAGAGGTAACGTGATAGTTGAAAATTGTTAAGATCATTGGTCCATTTTGGTTTTCCTTACTGTAGTTGTACTTGATTTTATTGCACGCTTTCTTCCAAGCTGTACTCTGATGCATGGAATGCAATTTAAATTTCCTTGTTATCAGCAATTCTGGCTTCTCTCTTCTTTATTTTCTTGATCGGAGTTCAAACAATGCTTTGTTGTCTTGTATGCAATCTACTACTTTGTTTCACATAGTTTGCACATTTGATTTCTGTTTGCCTGCCACAAAGCAAAAGGCAGCTATTTCTATTATCTGGTGTTTTCTTAATCCGGCATATGGGTCGATTTAATGATGAGGTCATCTTCCTCTTCCACTTAGAATGCTGAAGTTATGTTGGCACAGCGAAATTTGATGGTTGGAAGGGACAACCGAGTCACTTTACATTGAAGTTTTATTTAATAGGCATGAGTGATTGTATGATAGAAATTCCACATGCTAGAGATAGGCCTAGGCTTCTGAATCAAGAATAGTGCAGGTTTGTTAAATATTATGATATGGAAACACCTTACAAAACATTTCAGTCGGTGGTGGAATTCATTGGTCCATATCTAAAACTCAACCTCACTGTTTTTATTCCTTTATTTTTAAATATATCACCTAGTTTGAAAATTTTAACTGGTTGTTACTGAATTTAACATGTTTGAAAAATGAGACCTGACAACTTCACATTAGAAGCATTATAGCAATTTCAATATGTACCGGTTTCATTCTTCCTTTTGGATGTTTAAAGTATAGATGAATTGTCGTTGGCTGTTATTGTGTGCACAGGCAGATGGACATGCGCATTCTTGTATTTCCATCCTATCAATTTGCACCAGTCTCTACCACTTAAATACTTGGAATTTGTTCTGTTTTTCTTTTTGATGGAATGAGAATCAGATATTCAGCTTTTCTCCAAATTCGTGAAGAAAGAAAAGGGTGAGAGTTTTCACCGCTAGAACCAACTAGTCATAGTTCTATTTATGATATGGCTGTAATGAAATTTTCCTTTTTTTTTCCTTTCCAAAGAATGTTTCTGTTTGGTTGAATATTGTTTGAAGGAGCAGCATATAGAAATTTAATCTTAATTTTTAATGCCTCTTGTCCTCGTTGATTGTATTCTTGCAGTAATCCATGCTGAGGTTTCTTCGTCATCAATGGCTTCAAGTTGAAATGTAGTAAAAGAAAATCTTACTTGACGAGATTTTCTGGCATGTGTGCTTTGATGGTGAATTCAAGTGGTATAGCTGTTGAGCTAAGAGGTGAGACTTGTACCTAGGGCTTCAATAGTACCATTTCTGTCAATTGGTATAGCTGTTGAGCTAAGAGGTGAGACCTGTAGGGCTTCAATAGTACCATTTCTGTTATCAGATAGTTTGATTGACGAGATTCCCAAATTGGTTGTTCTGTTTAAATATTTTGAGAAGCTCCTTGAGAAGTTTTTAATTGTTTTGATGAAGCTCGTCAGCTATTCAAGCTATATATAGAGAAAAATTAGTCTTTCAAAATGACATGGAAATCTAGTAGTTGAAAACTTTTCAGTTTACGGCTCCATGATGGTTTAACTTCTTGTTGTGTTACTCCATTTTGTTGGATACAAGAACGTACCATGATTCTGTAATGCAGCTCCAGGGGTAAATCAATCTAAATTTCTGCGTTATCTGCCACCTTTTGGCTTCTATCATTGTCATTTCTCTGTTGAAGCTTGAGCTCGATTCTGCTGTGCTTGCTTGCTTGTTTGGTATTCAACTCTACTACTTTGTTTCATTTTGTTTCTGTTTTAAGTTTTCTTTTGTTTGCCCCACCGCAAAAAGAAGTGGTTTCCACTCTGGTATTTTCTGGAGAAGGTATATGAATCAATTTAATGATGGTATCAGCTTCCTTTTTTACTAAGAATGCTGAAGCTATGTTACAATATTTGAAATTGGAAGGTAGAGTCAATGTATGTTGAAAGTTGATTAACTAGGCATGGATCATTGCATGATTGGAATTGTATACCTTATGCTGGAACCAAGAAGTCTGAAATGAGCATAGCGCAAACATAAGTTCAACCCCATGAAATGGAAGCCTTGCTCGTGGAGCAGCATACCGAAAAAAGCCGAACTTTGGTGTCCAGAGGATCCATCTCTTTGACGGGAATAGAGGCTGGTTGCAGTGCTACAAACCACCTAATAACATTGACCTCAGTTGAATTCGTTGGTTAATATGAAAAAACGTGATCTCACTGTTGTGTTTTTCCTTGGATCACCTAGTCTGAGAATTGCTAATTGCTCCTGCTTTTTAACTTCAAAGAACATGATGAGCTCAGCAAGCCATAGTTCTATCCTGCTCTGTTGAGGATTGAGGATACAAGATTTTGATCCCAATTTTAGCATCCTCATGCTCTCATTGATTGTGCTGTTTGTTGACAACAAAGCTGTAGAGAGTTTTGCTCGTCATTGATAGCTACACTTTAGAATGTAAAGAAAGAATTAACCAAGATGAATCTTTTCTCGTATGTGTGCTTGGGTTATGTATGGTGAATTGAACAGGTATGTGTGCTTGGATTATGGATGGTGAATTGAACAGGTATGCGTTCTGAATAACACCTCCATATTTGGTTGAGCCATACTTTGTTTTTAAAACCACTTGGAGAGCACATATTGCCCGCAGAAAGAATGTGTAATGCAACATTCACGTTGTCTCAAGTAAAAATCTTCATTTTATCATTGGAGAGCAACTTAGAGCTCGAGATTTTTGACTTGTACTTGTGTTTTTATATTTTAAAAATGTTTTTGAAAAAAATTAAATTTTTTTATTTTAAATTAATTATTTTTATTTAAAATACTTTTAAAAATCTCATAAAACTCGAGCTTCATAGCTCGCGTTATTCTATTACTGCCAGGCTCCCTTTAATTTGGTATTTTTGCAGCGGATAATCTTTTGAATATGGATACAAGCTTATCATGTTTCGTGTTATAGAAAGTGATCAAAAGAAAAGAAAAATAAAGTTGTAATATTACATTTTATTTAAAAGACATTTCTCGTATGAATCTGATTATTTATCAATCCTCCGGTAAGCATTAATTCACATCGCTGAAATGAAAATAAAAAAAAAAAGATTAGAAAATTGTATTGAGATAATTGTTTAATTCTTTCAACAAAAAACTTAAAATTACAGTTGGATTTATTTTATTCAAGATTTTTTTTAACTGTAAAATAAATCATGATGGTATCTCCAGCATTATCCTGTTTCTTGTTGTTTCACTTCCAAGTCTACATCTGTTAAATTAAATTTATAGTCTTCACATGTTTCTCTTCCAGCATTATCATGTAAAATAGGTTTTTTCTTCTAGAATTTTTTTTCAACCTATATTTTTTATTTACAACACTTAAAAAATATTTTAAAAACCTTATTAAATAAATCCATAACCTCTAAAAAAAAAACAAATTGCACCGAAACCCAAAATTCGGAGCTTGAATCTCTTTAGAAGGTTCAAAGACACCTAATTTGAATTTTTCTTGTCATATAAAATTATTTGGTATAAAAATTAATTATTTTAATGATCAGAATTGTTGCAACGATAACCTTTTCTTTCTAAACGGTAATTCGGCGAGCTTCTTTCTCTCTTCGCATAGAAAAATAATTGAAAAAATAATAAAAATAAAATTTGATATAAAAATTAAGTTTTTCAAATTTAAAGAGACTACTCAGCTAATAGATTAAAAAAATAGAGGGCAAAAATGTATTTTTAAATAAATTCTAAAAAACCATCTATGTTATTTGAGTTTTTTACTTCGGTCCTTTATTTTTTTAATACAACTCTTTCTTTGAAAAAAAAAACATCTAATTTGGTGTTTAAAAAACTTAATTATAAAAACATTTTAAAGATGAAAATATAAAATTTATTTAAAAAACACTATTATAATTCAGAGTTAATGTTAGATGGTGAACATTAGAAGGAAATTATAGGAAATAAACTAATATAATATTATCTGATTTTATTTCTTAGTTTGTTCCAAATATCATATTCTCTATTTCCCTTTATGCCAAACATCATTTGAAAGAGTTAAAATTTTCAATATAACTATTTTAATACTGTAACTTAGCCTTTTTTTTTTTTTTTTTTATGGGGCACTCCGATGAAAAATAATATTTTAACAAATCTTTTTGTATTTTATAGAATATGAGAAAAGAAAAAAAATAGTTTAAAGTGAAAAAAACAGTTAAAATTTCTCTTATTTTATGACTTTTTCTCCAAAAATATATAGGAGAAGAGAAGGGATTTTGGCTTTCCATATCCCTCACCTTTTCGTGCGTGTTTTACATTGAATTTTGAAAATATTTTTTAAAAAAATTAATTTTTTTTTGTTTTAAATTAATATATTTTTAATATTTTTAAATTATTTTAAGAGGTTGATGTTAAAAATATTTTTTAAAATATAAAAAATATTATTTTAATATATTTTAAAATAAAAAATATTTTAAAAAATAATAATTATTATAATTTTAAATATACTGTACCATTACGGGGGCTTCACCATAAAACTATCCGGCGTTGGCTGTATAGGTGAATAAAAGGACCAAAATACGGCAATAGGTAAAAAGAAAGGACCAAAAACCAGAAAAACTAAAAATTAGTCATTACGGTGTCATATAGAAAAACTGTCAACATTTCACAGCTTCTGTGAATAAAAAGATAGGGAAGAAATGCACATTAACACCAAGAAAAATCCAAAATTCCGCCTACACTACACATAAATTAAAATCTCTCTCTCTCTCTCTCTCTCTCTCCCCCTTATCTCCTCTTTGGCTTGCTCCTCTGCTAGGGTTTTTCCTTTTTCCTCTAATGTATCTACTCTATTTTTTTTAATAAACAAAGCAGTGGTAGGTAAAGATTAGTACTGGTAGAGAAGAGAGGGAGAGGGTGAGATGGCGTCGAATCCTGCAAATCTATGGGTGCTGTTAGGACTAGGACTAGCTGGTATTTTTTTATTCACTAAAAAGTTTAAGAAAGTTCTCAGAGAAGATTTTGGCGCTTTTATCCACAAGCTTCAGTTGCTTCCTCCGCCGCAGCCTGCTCCTCCTAAAGCTCCTCATCCTCTCACTGGCCTCACCTTCGCCGTCTCCGACTTGTATGTCCCTTCACTTCCGTTCATTAATTATTTTTGCTTGAATCAGTTATTGGAGAGTAATTGAAATAAACTTTATTTGGCGATTAGTCTTGAGTTCAATATTCTTTTTAGGGTTTTAACTTTGTGGTTTTTAATTTTTTAATTTACATTTTTTTTCTGGGTGAATGGCTAATATATTGGGATTGTCAGATTTGATATTGAAGGATATGTGACTGGATTTGGTCATCCAGACTGGGAAAAGACACACGAGGCGGCTTCTCGAACATCTGTTGTCGTTTCGACTCTTGTTGAAGGAGGTGCTACTTGTGTCGGTAAAACTGTTATTGATGAGCTTGCTTATAGGTGTGTTATTGTTCTTTTCAAATCTCTACTCTACAGATTGCTAACTTAGGGCATACTATGAGTTTATGCTATCGTTTGTATGATGATGATGTTGCGTGCTGTTTGTTTCCAGTATCACTGGAGAAAACAAGCATTATGGTACACCTACCAATCCTGTTGAGCCTGCACGAGTACCAGGTGGATCCAGTAGTGGCGCTGCTGTGGCTGTAGCTGCTAATCTGGTTGACTTCTCTCTGGGTGAGCTTCTTATTATCTTTCTTCCGACTTCTTTTCTGTTTAGATCACCAGGCAATCTTCGTTGATCATGGGGTTGAGTTCAGAAACTTTTGAATTGCTTTCATGCAAATGTTTTATGTGAAACCTTTGTATATGCTTGGGTTGCTCTCCTTTTGTTTCCAAATTATCATTAGTGTGATTGTCCTTTAGACCGCAAGGCAATCACGTCATAAATTTGAAAGCCCAAACATTGTCCTATGAGCAGGTTGCATAATTATATATCAAACAATCTTGGTTTTCATTCATTTGATTTTGGTCACTGTTGTTATGATTAAGTTGGGTCATTGATGGATACTGGTTAGGTTAGCATGAAGCTCTCTAACATATTTTCAACAGTTTGTAAACTGGTTTGTTCTTTTGTTGTTTTTTATTTTCCTTTCTTAACTTTCCATGGAGTTTTATTTTTCTATTTGCGGCACAAACCTTTCTTATATCAGTCACCGAGACAAATCTTATTAATTGAATATTTTGTAATGGAGTTATTTTTATATATATATACTTATATAAAGTACATTTTAAATTGGCAGTGATTATAATTTAATTCTTACAGAAACCAAATATATTTTACCGTGATTTAATTGAAGTTGATTTATATATAGCGCAAGTTGTGTGGTTCCTCAAACAGAAATGGAATATGATATTAAACTATTCTATAAATGGAATGCATGATTTGCGTGATACTTTTTTTGGGAAAATTTTATAGTGCACAAAGAGTTACTAGTGGCATCCTATTAGTTATTATCTGGGGCCTACTTTCTAGAAAGAGACAAACACAAATAGGAAAGAGAATAAAATCCATTACCCACCAAAAGTCTTAAGAATATCTATACCTAGGATTTCTCTCTCCTTACTTGTATCTATTTCTTGAAAATGGACTCCAGGAAGTACCTAATAGGATGCCACTAGTTTCTTCCTGAGCACCATAAAATTTCGACTTTGTTTTACGGTATTTATTCATGTAATATAGGATACTGCTGTTCAGGCCATTCTGCTGTTAAATTTCTTTAGATTATGCAAGTTTGTTGTGAATTTTTGGCATTTCCAGACTACTTAATAAAATTTTAGCTTTCTGGACATTAATTTAACCTCTATTAAACACGCAAATTCTGGAATGTGCATTTGATACAGATATTTTTATGGCAGGTGTTGATACTGTTGGTGGTGTGAGAGTACCTGCTGGATTTTGTGGTATCATAGGATTTCGACCCTCGTATGGAGCTATTTCAAAGATAGGAGTCTTACCTGTTTCAGCCAGTCTTGACACTGTTGGTATGTAAGGGTCACATTTTGGAAATTATCTTGTTTATGATTCTCTTATGGATTTTGGTCCAGGTTAAGTAAAGGAAATAATGTTGTTGACGACCTACATTTTTCTGTATTGCAATTGTTGAATGTCCTTTGTTGGTCTCTATTGCAAATTGATATAGGTTTTTCTGATTGAACATTTTTCTCTCATATTACTTTCAAGTAGAAATATAATTGACGTGTGTGTGTTTCAACTTGCTCCACATGTTTTTTAACTTTTAAAAAATATAATTGGAACACGATATGATTTAGCTTTATTTTGCACAGATCTTGGTTTTACCTTTTCAAGAAAAGAATCAATCATGCAAATGTTTAAGCTAGGATTGATCATGTAATTACTTATTGTGTAATTTAACTTGGTGATGACTGATATCAATTCTCTTGAACGTGAACTCTGAAGTTTGGTCTTTTCGTTGCACATTTATTTAATGAGCTAAAGCTCTAAACTTTCTAGTGCCCTGTACTACCGACCAATTATGAATTAGCTCTGAATGACAGATAGCATTTCATTGTTTGTTGCTTGAGGCAAGCAATCGTCAACTTAATCCATGCTTTTGGAACGACCTAAGAGCTGGTTTTGTTGGCTTAATAAGCTCCTTGAACAAGATCAAAATAAAAATAAAAATAAAAATCTATCAAAAACTTGCTCTGAAGTTGAATTTGCTTCTTTATTTTCCACACCACTTTATATGTAATTTATTTTTCTTTGAGCATGTGTGTAACATCATCTTTGAAGTAGAGGTCATTTTATTCTCTTGTCCAGCCATTGATTGACTATTACTTTGTATCAATGAGATTCCTGTTGATGCTCTCTGGTCGCCTCATCAATACGAAATTTTGATCAACTTCAGAAACAACTCCTGCAGGTTGGTTTGCTAAGGATCCTAATATTCTGCGACGTGTTGGACATGTTCTTCTTCAATCTGCTTTTGGAGGTCAACGTAGTCCTAGGCAAATTATAATGGCAGATGATTGTTTTCAGTCACTAAAGTTTCCTGTTGATAGAATTGCCCAGGTGGTGGTTAAATCAACTGAAAAGCATTTCGGAAGTATGTCATGATCTTCTGAACTAGAGTTGTAAATTTTTTCCTTTGTTATATTTCACAAATATTTGCTCTTCTCTAGTGGAGTTTGTCTCTGAATTATACCTCAACACACTTCTTCAGGACAATTATTGAAGCATGAAATTCTTGACGTGTATCTGAATTCTAAAGTTCCAAGCCTGAAAGAGTTCCATAACAAAAAAACAAATGGTGAAGTTAAAACTTCTTCAATAAGATTGCTTGCGAATGTCATGCAACTTCTTCATAGGTATGTCTTTCAGATAATCAAGTATGAATATATGATTGATTTTTTAGTGGAAAAGCTGAGAATAGGATGCAGTTGTAGTCAAAATATCCTTTGAAGGCACGATGACATTTTATCCACTGTTTGTAGTTGTACCACCATAGAACTTTGTTCTTTTTTCCACTTTT
This sequence comes from Populus tomentosa, assembly GCA_018804465.1. Taxonomy (NCBI): domain Eukaryota; kingdom Viridiplantae; phylum Streptophyta; class Magnoliopsida; order Malpighiales; family Salicaceae; genus Populus; species Populus tomentosa. Next base: position 3,897,418 of record CM031997.1, read on the forward strand.
TGTGATATGATTGGAAAACCAATCTAAATTAGTTTTTGATTAGCTTTCTTCATCTGTTTTCTTGGTCGCATGGGATGGAGGTATCATTATCAATCATATTTAGGCATATGGAGGTGGTTCGACATAGATCATTTATGTGTACAGTACATGTGAGAAATTTATAGTGCTCAAACATCAATCTAGCCCGGTCATCTGTAGCAAAAAATTGGGATGTCAACCAGCAGTTGCTTATGGCTTATAAAATGTATTTATAGTTTCTACTCGGGTGTAGTAGTTAGAAACTGTTTCTTACCTTCAAATTATGATCAATACACTGAATATACTGTTATCAGAAGTGTCATGATCTGTTAAAGTTACAACATACAAACCAAATAGTTATTTCCTCTGCATTTTGGACTAGACCTGGGTGTTTTTTGACTTAATTATATGTGTTTATTTAACTTGTTGAGGATGATAGAATTCTGTGATGTTCGCTTTCTTGATGAGCATTTGAGTATGGTTTATGACGTGAAAGTTGGATGCTTTTATTTTGATATTATCTGGACAATATGAACCTTGTCTCTATCTTGTAATAGATATGAGTTCAGAAGCAATCATGAGGAATGGATTAACACAGTAAAGCCAATTCTTGAACCCAATTTCTCAGCTCAGATGAATGAAACAATGGAGCTGTCAGATGCAGAGATTGAACTCTGCAAGTCTATTAGAGAAGAAATGCGTTCAGCTATCAACTCTCTATTGAAGGTATTCTTTTCTTAAATGATGCTCTTTGAATTTGAATGTCACAAGTCACTAATTGTTTATATAAACAAAAATATCGTTTGTTGAAAACTAAAAGAGATGCTTTGTTAAATAGAAGCTGACATTGGCTTAATGTCTTATCTTATATACTGGAATTGATTTATCTTTGCTTAAGCTTTGATCAACTCCTAATGGATGCATTAATGAATACAGCTAAAAGAAAAGAGTGGTTGTTTAGATTTTTAATACATTGCCCAGCTTTTGTCTTATGTTTTCCGCCCAAATAAAGAAAAATGAGTCTTGGGAAAAAGAACAGAGTTGAAACAATAAAAAAAAAAAACCAATAATAATTGGTTGAACATGTATGAGATCATTGTTTTTATTGCAATTCATCATCCTTTAATGCTCTCTATTACTCTGTTTTTATATACTAGGTTGACGATAGGATTGTCACAGTGCATACAGTGGTCCCTTATATCTAACTTTGGCTGTATTTTCTCATTACACGTCAATGTTAGTTCTGAAATGCAAGGATCTTGTATCCTTCAATTCTATGACTGGGCTTTAGGATATATGGTTATGCTCGTGTTAGCTAGTTGCTGGATTCATTATATCCTTGTCCCAGTTTATTTTTTAATTTTATTTTTTTTAACTATATAACCTTCTGTCTTTCAAAGCGGGTTTCTTCTTCTAGGACTTCATTAACTTTTTTTTTCATTTTATGAATATGTAGGAGCACTTGGAAAAGAAAACACGTTGCACTTCTATTATAATTTGTGTAATTGGTTTGAGTTAGGGTCTTGGAGCTTGAATTAACATTTCTGTTTGTTTTTCCAAATAGTGCAACCTTCTTGATTATCTAATTTTGATTTGTTTATTCTTAATGGTTATATTGATTATGCCTCTTAAACACCTTTATTTTTTGTTCGTTTTGTTTCTGTGGCTTTCCAGGATGATGGGATTCTGGTGGTCCCTACAACTGCTTATCTTCCTCCAAAACTTGGTGGGAAGGAGATTTTATCAGAAGAATATCAGAGCTCTTCATTTGGTCTTTTGAGTATTGCTAGCCTATCAGGTTGCTGTCAGGTGAATCTCTCTCTCTCTCTCTCTCTCTCTCATGCACACATGCATGTGCAAATGGCAATAAGATGCGGCACTAAATTCCTGTTTCCTCTTATAACAACAAAGTTTTGTTATTTAACTTTATTTATTTGTTTTTTTTGTATGTTTCAGGTCACTGTACCATTAGGATATTATAACAAGTGTCCTGTCTCAGTGTCCTTGATAGCCAGACATGGCAGTGATCGCTTTTTACTAGATACAGTGCAGACCATGTTTAAAACTTTGCAAGAACAAGCTGAGACATATGTGAATTCCAAATCGAGTAACACAGACAGCCGGGAAAATTCTGCTGAGATGGCTAAAGAAAAGGTAGATTATGTATTCTTAACGTGTCTTACCTGTCAAAACTGTAACATGTCCAGTGACAGATTTTGGATTGAATTTGATTGCACTTAGCTGTTGATCTTGATCTTTTATTTGATGACTTTAATGCTTGCTTTAAATCGATTTCCATATGCACCTCAGAAGTTGACTGAGTGTCAAAAGTTAGAACCGAGCCTTGGATTTAGCTGTACAAATAGATTTACTGCTGTAAGTAAAATGTTGTTCACAGTGCACCTTTGCACGACAAACTGTTCTAGATAATCAAATGGAATTTAATCTTGGGTCCGGTGCCCATCTTGTTTATATATATATATATATATATAGCTTGTGGTTCTCTCCCTCTCTTCTAAAGAGAAAATGGAAGTCCACTGAATTTTTCTGAATATATTTGCTAATTCTATTTCATGTTGTTGATGATACTGCTTATTCAATGGTTTACGTGATGAATTTGAAAAGTTTTATTTTTTCTTTTTAGATATCTCAGCCAGATGGATGTGCACTTGTAGTGGTGATAGCATGACAGCTACAATTTTTTGTAATCATTAAACTGTTTATATATCTTTCTGAGAGAATTGGCTTCTTGGTTGTTGGCTCTTTGCACCCTTTTTCAATTGTTGTTTAAAAAAATTAAATAAGTTAATGAA